>JANDJT010000012.1:19762021-19773529 GCA_024331685.1 Stegophilus panzeri
GCTGGAAAATAATGGTGGCCACACAAAATATTGACACTTTGGGCCCAATTTGGACATTTTCACTTAGGGGTGTACTCCCTTTTGTAATTCAACTGTCTTTAAATGTGGAAATAAAAAAAAGCTGTATGTATAAAATTAAAATAAACAAAT
Organism: Stegophilus panzeri; assembly: GCA_024331685.1. NCBI lineage: Eukaryota > Metazoa > Chordata > Actinopteri > Siluriformes > Trichomycteridae > Stegophilus > Stegophilus panzeri. The sequence goes on from JANDJT010000012.1 coordinate 19,762,172, forward strand.
GTATACAATGTATGGAAGTTTACAGCCCTCCTACAATAAACGTCATATAGATAATAATATATGGTCACTATATAAACTATAATGTATGTGAACTTTGTTGGAGGGGGGATGAATCACTATAATCCTATCCTATCCTGTATACTATAACTATCCATATATCCATAATCCATATATTTTACCACAAGGAAGATGAAGAAAAAGCCAACAAAAATATGCACATTGTTAAACAGTATATTTACAATATATTGTCAATACATTGTGCAATCCAATATGCTGGATGTTAATATACTGTTATTTGTTGTTGTTTTGTAAGCATTCAGACATGATTAGAACATTTTGACTGGCTCAGGCCACTGAATATGTAACTGAGAGTGTAAGTTGTTTTGAGTAAGAATTGGAGTCTCAAAAGTCTAATTTTTTTTTTTTTTTTTTTTTTTTAGGTAATCATCTATCTAAGCTAGTTTTGTAGGACTCAGTGTCTAACAAGCTTTCCAATAAAGCTCCTGTTTATGGGAAGTCTTACTGATCCATTAGCACCATCTTCTGGCATGACTGTTACATTTTTATAACCAATACAGCTTCTTTACAACTCTTTCCGGGTTACAGGGTTTAGAAGGCTGTGACTATCTCGAACTTCATCACAAGAATCTGTACCATGCAATTCAGAAGGTTCTGTGCTTTTAACTGATCTGGTCTCCTTCCGCAAATATGGATTCGTAAGTATATTCTTTCAATATTCCCTTTGAAAGTATTCTTATCTACAGATTTAATATATGAACAAAAGTTATAATTTATGTGGAAAAGTTTAATATGGCAAAATATATATATATATATATATATAATCACATAAAATAAACGCTACACAAATGTCCGTTTCAAACCATTTTAGAATTTATTTCATTTTTGGTTAAGGTCTTTGGTTAGTTCCTCTGTATTGAAAGTCTCTCTCAAACGGTCAAGATGAAAGATAACAAGCGTGATTAGAGTAAAACTGGTTTTTGTTTGTTTTTTACACACGAGGCCTTTACCGTTTAATTATCATGCTACGGGTGACCTATACACTTACTCTCCTGCTCGTAAGATTTATACCTTTAGCGATCAGTATTCCATTTTATGTTGTATTCCAACAATGTAAATGGAATACATTTAATGGGGGGAAAACCGTAATCTCCCTAGATACTAGGACAGAATAGGACATCTATTATAAAAAATAAACGTCTTTTTTTTTCCCTGGCATGACAACTGCGCATGACTCCTGCGAGTTTCAGGCAGTCATTTCCGGTTTCATGCGGCCTGTTTATTAGCGGGGGAGGCAAAATACGCTTACCGAATACGTGAATAACCAGTAGAAACAACTGTTGTAAGTAGCTGTGTGAATTCTGTTATCATTTATCTGACTTTCATGTGTAGTTCATTTTGACTTAAATGCTATTATTGGTGTAGTTATGCGTTAACTACATGTATCCACTTCGACGTCCCCCACCAAAAAATGGTTCCTTCCGAAGATGACGTATATCCCTCCATGACTTAGGTTACGTCTTTTGCTACGAAAACAACAGACGCGTGAGGTTTATGGAATTAAATAATTGTAGTTTTAGGACTGAGAATTGAATTTGCACTACACTACGAAGTTAGTTAACATCAGGGTTTGTGTTTCGCACGCTGTGTGAGCCGTGGAGAGGAAACATTAGCCACTCGGCTAGCTCATTCATTCAAGCAGCACACTTCGAGAGGGGAGGCAGCTGTAGACTAGCAACCGCTAACAAAGGAAGAGCAGAACCGACCGGGGCTACTGTCGGCTCGCTTGTGGTGTTCTCCACCATTTAAATTTACTACAGATTCAGTTTTCATATACAAGGTACACTTCCCACAAATGTGAAGGGGGGTGGGGTGTTCTGTTCAACTAACCGTCTTGTATTTTAAAACCGCGTCCTTAGCGCGCGCTAGTAGGTGACTAGCTAACATTTAGCGGTCGGGACCTCGTGGTTTTTTTTTTTTTTTTGGGGGGGGGTTAACCCAGTTCATCTCTGTATAAATGTTTATTTTTGCTCACAGAGCAGAGATGGCCGACATGTACATTCGCGTGGCTGAGGAGGAGAACGAAGAGCCGATGGAGATTCCCTCGGAAGACGACGGCACGGTGCTGTTGTCCACGGTGGCGGCGCAGTTCCCCGGCGCGTGCGGCCTTCGCTACCGGAGCCCTATCTCTCAGTGCATGCGCGGCGTGCGCCTAGCGGAGGGAGTGCTGCACGCGCCGGAAAACGGCTGGGGCAACCTCGTCTACGTCGTGAATTATCCAAAAGGTTTGTGTTGGAATAATATAAAAATTCATATAGCAGTCGTTAGTCACAGAGTAACTGGAAAACAGTTTTTTTTTTGTTGTTGTTGTTGTTGTTGTTGTGTGTGTGTGTGTTTTTTTTTTTTTTTTTTTAAAGTATGCAGTCATGCGGCCTAAAGTGGTCAGATGCAGCCCTTTTTTAAACCTTTTTAATAATTTGGCAAACTTATCCAAATCTACTTATAAAAAATGTTTAAACAGAAATACAAAATACTAAGTATCTACAAGCACTTTGAGGTCAGTCAGCTCCTTTAAATTGAATTGGTGAGTCAAATATTCTAATAAGTTCTCATGGGTACACTTCATTTGAAATGTGGCTTGTGTGTGGTGGTGTGGTTTTTTTCTGTTTTTTATTTCTTTATTTTTAAATCACCCACCCTCTGGCTGTGTTTTTCAGACTGCATGGGGTTTCATGGACCCCACTTATGGCACTTTTACACTGCACGGTATGCCTCGACTCAACTCACTTTTGGGGGGCTTTCCAAAGTAAATTGTACCTGGCAGTTTTTTTTTTTTTTTGGTTTTTTTGTACCACCTCGGTAGAGGTTCCAAGTGAGCGGAGACGATACTATATATGAGCCACGCACTGAGGGAGTAAGGATTCTCCTTAACGAGTGGTTCTGTATTGTGCCTGAATAAATGTCATTTAATACATACTTTGCGTATGGTAATATTGTGTTACTTGAAAAGTATGCATCGTTTATCTAATTGCAGATAAAATTACAACAAAGGTTTCTGTCTTATATTTTTACATCTCGCTCATTACTGATTTCCAAACGGGCATTTATCGGAGTCCCTCCTGTCACGGCTGAATCTAACTTCGTCATATTGAGACTACATAGGTTTTAGAATGCATTATTTTCTGTCCTTAATCAGGTTCAGTGAACAGGAAAGGCGTTTGGAATACACCCTGGCAGTTTATTTGTACAGGGCTTCGATAATACAAGGTTATTCCTGTGTGAATTTGAGTGGAAGATGGCACCCACGTTGAGGCGGCACTAAACTGCAGTGGAAAAGCAAGCTCAGAAAAGTAAATTGAGCCAAGTTGAGTCACGTCGAACCGTACTGTGCAGTGGAGAAGTGGTTGAGAACCACAGGTCTAGTCAGGTGCAGAAGGACTGGTTTCAAACTTGAGTACATAATAAATACAAATATTCAGGACAAAAGAACTATGAAGCAACACAAATCATAATTCTAGCCAGTGCAGAGAAATGTTGGCAAAATGGCTGCGAAATTCCTGAGATTTGTCAGAATAGGTAACACTCATTTTGCTGTTCTCAATTTAAAGAATCGGCAGACAACAAGCGCAAAATGGACGAGATAGATGCCTCATCGGCGAAGATCAAGAGGGGAGACCAGAAGACCTCAGATCTGATTGTGTTAGGCTTGCCATGGAAAACTACAGAACAGGACCTGAAAGACTACTTCAGTACCTTCGGTGATGTAATCATGGTGCAGGTACATTTCTGATATTACTTATCTCAGCAGAAAATGTTGTTCATGAGTGGAGCTTGACCCTCGCATCTCGATGTGAAGAATTCGTTTGTCTTGGCGTACAACGCTCTAACGCAGTTCATATTTTTCTCTCTAGGTGAAACGAGATGCTAAGACTGGAAATTCGAAAGGCTTTGGCTTTGTTCGTTTTACTGACTGGGAGGCCCAGGGTAAAGTGATTACCCAGCGGCACATGATTGATGGGAGGTGGTGTGACTGCAAGCTGCCCAACTCAAAGGTTAACAAGAACCTGTAACTTTTTTTCAAATTGTATTGATATGTGCAGTATACAATCACACGTATGGAAATCTACAGTCATCTGAAGTCGCAACTTATTGTGAGTGCGACACAGCTGACCACAGCTTGTTTTGTCATGTCTAACAGCAAGGTCCTGACGAGCCAATGAGGAGCAGGAAGGTGTTTGTTGGCCGTTGCACCGAGGACATGACTTCTGATGATCTGCGCCAGTTCTTCATGCAATATGGCGAGGTCACAGATGTCTTCATCCCCAAGCCTTTCAGAGCTTTTGCTTTTGTTACCTTTGCTGATGACCAGGTTAGTCATGTCATTCATTTAAAGTACAGTTTAGCCAGACAGCACTAATGCAAGCTTAAATTTCACGAGTCTCTACTGACTCTGATTCTTTTTTTAAAGGGTATTTAGCAAGTATATCATTTGAGCATAATATATTTAGAAAATTTTATTGCTCTATGTCTATAGCTCATTATTAAAACTGAACATAATTTCTCCCATCCCATCTAACTTGCACAGATTGCTGCTTCCCTGTGTGGGGAGGACCTAATCATCAAGGGAGTGAGTGTTCATATATCCAATGCTGAACCCAAGCACAGTGGCAGAGGGCACATGATGGATCGGGTTCGCTACGGGAATGGTTTCGGAGCTCAGGCATTTGGAAGCAGCAGCAGCCGCAGCAGCTCCAGCAGCCTGGGAAACTTCAGCAACTTCAACCTGAACCCGGCCATGATGGCTGCCGCTCAGGCTGCCCTGCAGAGTAGCTGGGGAATGATGGGAATGTTGGCGCAGCAGGGTCAGTCAGCTACGTCTGGCTCGAGTGCGAGTGGAGCAAGCTCTGCTCGAGACCAGACGCAGTACAGTACAGGAACCAGCAACTACAGCAGCGGCTCGGCTGCTCTCGGCTGGGGCGCAGGCTCTAACGCTGCTAGCAGTGGAAGTGGGTTTAACTCAAGCTTTGGCTCCAGTATGGAGTCCAAGTCTACGGGGTGGGGGATGTAAGTGGTGGGGTTTGTTTTTGCAGTGTTGGTATTTTTAGTGTGTGTTTGGTAAGTATTTTCTGAGACTTAACTCTTTTTGTGCATTGCGGGTGTGGGAGCAGGAGCAAATGGGGAGTTTGGGGAGACCAGAATGTTTTTCTACATTTGAACAAGATATTAAATAAGATTAAAAACAGGCAGTGTTAAACAAACATCATCTGTGTAGTTTACTCCCCCCCCCCCCTTTATGCTGTATTGGTTAATTTTGGTTAGGAACAAAATATTTCAACTGGATTCTTGAAAATGCACGCAGTTTAAGCTGTGCTTACAGAAACATGCATGTTTTACAGACCACCAAATTTTGTACTTCTTGAAAGCTTGTTTTTAAAATCTTGCATTGGAAAGAATCTGGTTGAAACTTAAGTCTTTAAGTACATGTTTTATTTGCAGCCAGACAAATTTAAAAAGCCTTCATCGAAATCTCTTCTGCAGTTGCCATCTGTGGGTTTTGCCTGAGAAGAAGGCCCTCTGTGGCAGCACTGTGCGGCTGAGATCATAATCCCATCTTCCTCATGTCTAAAAGCTCTCCTCGCTCGGCTCGCTGACACGGTGGGTGTCTTTTTTTTTTTTTTTTTTTTTAAAGTCAGCATATTTTTCTGATTTCACAAGAACTGTACAGAGAAAGTGAACATTTTTAACAACTGTTGAGTGCGCTTGGTGGTGGCGAAGAGTGAGCGAACGGAGAGAAAGGAAGGCATGGAAGCGAGCGAGCGAAAAAGACTGAGTGCGATGAAAGAGCTGAAATATGACTGGGTGGCTTTTGTGAGCGCGTGAATGAGAGCTTGTTGACACTTCCCAGCCTCACCTATACACAACCCTGAACAGATGGACAATTAGTTTACCTGTATCTGAAGGATCACATTTTCCCTCCTAGGCTTCCCATTTTGCTTTTCTCCTATCATATACTGACAATGTGTTAAATAGCTAGTGGAATGTTGTGATGAGTTTGTTTTTGTTTTTGTTTTTTTTGGTGTCATGCTTCTATAAAACTGAACTGAATGCTGTATGGTGTGTGTGCTTTTCCTTGTGATTTTGACCTGTAAGTGTGAACTTGTGGATGACCTCTTCAGTGGCCACTGAGGGGTGGGAGAACGAGTGATTGTGTAAGTGAGACCTGTATGTTGAGTGATGTGGATGTCTGTGGAATGAATTTCTTCTAGATAACATTTGCTTAATGTTTTCAAAAATATTTTATATGGCTTGTGAAGAGAGTGCTCCAATAAAACTTAATTTGAATATCAGGTTTTTTTTTTTTTTTTCATACTGGATTTACCTCAAGTGATTTGAACGAGGGGGAAAAAATCTGAAAACTAACTGAATTCACACATTTAGGGGCCTGGAAAATGGCTGGCTGCAGGTTGCGTCTGAACCCCAGGTGGAAAGTCCGTTTGGGGATGGAGGAAGATGGAGGAGTGTCTGGTTCCCCATTACAGCATTAGCGTCTCTGGTAACAGAAATACAGACTGTAGAATGTACCTAACCAACAGCCACCACAATGTTGGGCTTCATTTTTAGAGCCAGCTTAAGCTCGGCCCTGTGCTGCTAGTAAACCATTTAATGCAGGATTAATTGAGCTTAATCTGGATCCAGAACAATGGCCCAAACATTCTGGTGCAAAATGGTAAAACACTGGTTTTGTACAAAATTTGAGTTTGCTACATAATGCAATAATTGGTCATTTTTGTACCTCACTTTTCTTTTTTTTTTTTTTTTTTGGTAAAAATGGGGTCAATTCTAAGATTTGTAATTAAACAGTCTTTATTCCAGATATATTTACCAAATGTTTCACCCTTCAAATCTGTTTTATACACTCAATTTCTTACATTCACAGGCAATGAAAATGTTTTGCATCTTCTATATTACAATAAAATACACAATCTTGATGCATGGCTATGAGTAATTAATTGATACACTTCATGTAAAGATTTTTCCTGAAAGTCATACCATGTGTTCTTGGTTTTTTTTCTTCCTTCCCACCCCCCTTAGTAATATGTGCACTTCTTGTCCATGCTGGCAGTGTCAGGCAGTGAGTTTGTGGTCAAGTGAATCAGGTCTCGGTCTCTCCTTCCTCATTTCCCTCCATCTCCTTACTCTTTCTCTTGGCAGCATTCTTCTTCCTCTTCTCCTTCAGCTCCTGGTTGTTTATTGCCATTTCTTCACTCTTTTGCTGGATGTGGCTGGACTATAGTAGCATAAAACATTTTAATGGACCATTCTTTGAAATAAATAAATACAGAACAAGATGTGTTACTTTGCTATTTCCGATGAGTGCTTCATAGATCAACACTCATCCTGCAGTGTAATGTCTTAACAGGATTATGATTTGAACTTGAACCACATACTAAAGAGGCAAATAAATTCTCAAACTAAACCTGATTAAAAAGGCCATTTGTTTGTAAGCCAGTTTTGGTGTGTGCCTCAGAGACTCTTACCAGTGCTGTGCTCTTTCTTGCTAGAAGTTTCACATCATCCGTGGTGACCGTGTGTCTTTTGGCATGTCTGGAAGAAGGGCAACAAATAAAAGGCACTTTTTGCAGGTCTGTAAACATGCCATCAAAACACATGACAATTAGCCATGTTTTCCCAATCCTGGACTTAAAAGTAGCCCTTCACTACAGAATTTAGAAATTTTATATTTATTTTACACTCAAGAAGCATTTGCATGCTGTTAAGTTGATAGGTGTGTGTTATTCAGTGGAAAAACACTGCAATGTGCTACAGCCACTTCATGATCAGGATCAGAAAACAATGCTGTACGAATAGGTCAAAGTTACCTTGCGAAGGCCTCCAGATCCTTTGCAAATATCTCTACAATGTAGAAAGACAGTGGAGACATGGTGAACTGATCTGCAACGTTAATGAGGAAATAAACACCAGTATGTTAAGCTTACCACATTGTCTGAAAGTCGTTTCAGCAATTGCGGCCATGGCTTGCCTGCTCATCTCCTTCTCACAGTCCGCTGCTGTGCTCTGGCAAAGTTTACTGACCGTGTAGTGAACAGCTGCTTTCAGTCTCTGAGACAACAGTTATTGCCAACAAATTTTTTTTTTAAGTTTATGTATTTCCATATTTTACACTGTTTCTTTTTCTCTAGTAACATTTTAACTGACTGAGTTTATTAATACACCAACAATACAATTCAGCAACATAATCACAAGGAATGATGCACACCAACTGTTCAGTAGTCTCCCCATGTACAATGATATTCTGGACTTTAATATTTATTATTATTATTACTACTACTACTACTACTACTACTACTATTAGAACTATTCGTTCACAGGGATAGTGAAATATTACTTTGATTGTATTTAAAGCGCTTGAACGAAAACGTTTTTACAAATAAGAATTGTTTATTTCCACAAGGAGGAGGCGTGTGTTGATGGTCAAACCAGCTGGCGTGCATCACTTTGTGCTCATGCTGTTCATCTGTACCATTCTAAAATAAAATTAACTTTGCCATGATATAAAACACACACATCCGAATGAAAGCAAATCGACTAATTCAGACCTATAAAGTGTAGTCAAATGTTTTCACTTATCGTTAGCTTCCCTGAGGTTCCTACCTGCGTGTACGCCTCTTTCTCGTCCATTGCGACTTCACTAAACGTCGTCAACAAATGGCTACTTTTATATTAATTCAGTTTTAAGTTTCTCACACACAAAAAAAGAAAACATCAAAACAAAACTGACACCGATATGACTTACATCTTTACCGGTTTAAAAAGTGCGCGAAATCAATTTTTTTTTCTTTATTTAAAGCGGTTTATACGCTGTGAAATATAAGCAGCGCCCTCTGCTGGTTCGGAGTAAACCTCGTAGATTCCCAAGAATGGCTTTCGATTACAAAAGTTTACATCCCTTTCCTATATCCTACCTATTGTACCCATTATACCCATACATGACATCCCATGACATCATTTATCAACATTGCATAAAAAAGGTTCTAAATTATTGCTTACGCATAAATTGTTGATGCCTCGTACGCACAGTAACTAAGATTCACCCAATGTGATTATGCAGGTCTTACACACAAATATGAATAATGAAGTTGAAAGCAGTCCCTCCAGGATTTTGCAATCACAGAAATTTACCCAGAATCAAGCAAACTCGGCAATATTCTGAGGAGCTTGCGTTTTTTCAAAATTACTGGAGATTCTCTGCAGATTTGGGCCAAGACGCGTCGTGTGATGACATCACAACTCACATGCGCCGAACATGAGTACAACTAAAAGGTTTTTTAGTTTTGCCAAATCCAAGAAGTTTTCAACGACAAAAAAAAAAAAAAAAAACCTACACACAAAATACTCTTCACTCTTCAATACTCTTCAATACTCTTCATAATTGCATCACAAATTTAGAAAAAATCTGCAGCAAAATCAAGCATTTTTGGCGGTAGCGATCACAAAGAAAAACTCAGCGAAATCCTGTATGGACTGTTAAAGGAAAACTCAATCCTAAAACACAATAAAAATGTTTATAATGACATATTTGTGATGCATTTCGAATTTTGCTTTTTATTTATTGGTTGCTGCTGTATTTTCAATATTCCTGTGAAAAGTTTAGGCTCACCATGGCTCCAGAGCCTATCCTGAGCACACTGGGCGTATTCTTGGAACATATCCTGAATGGGATGCCAAGGCACCATGCACACACGCACATTCACACAGTCAGCCATTTTAGTGCCTGTATGTTTTTGGGAGGTGTGAGGAAAAAAGACAACCCGGACGAAACGCAAACAGACACGGGGAAAACATAGACAGAAACATGACACACACAGTAACCAGAGCCCAGGATCGAACTGGAGACCTTGGAGCTGTTCTTGCATTGTTCTTAAGCTCCCCTGAGAAGAAAAAAAAAAACCTGTAAAACTGTGTAAAGTTCTGTTCAGCCACAAAGAAAAGTCTTTCCAACCAGTTCTCTAAAATAGACATTGTGTGTGTGTGATCACCCTTTGCACCACATTACTACACACACAGCACAAAGAACTGAAATATGACACATTACAGCTGTGCTTCTCTTACAAGCCTAAATTCCACCCAGCTCTTTCAAAAGTGTGCAGAAATTATCGAGACGTCTTCTGACTCTCTTCAGTGTGCATGTCAGCACCAATTAGCATGCCAACTAATTACTAATTACTCTTCTACTGTTGATTCTTCCCATTCTGAAGGATTTGGAAATTAGACCAGAGTCTCCTGCTTGTGGCTCCTCAAAAGCTGGCAAGACCTTGGTTTCCTCTACTCCTTTATCTAGTTGGTTGGAATACTCTGAGCAGAACTGCTGGCCCAAACACAGAGAGATTTGGCACCTTCAGCCAGGTCACCTGTGCCTGTGAGTCTACCCTTTGGACTACATGGACAGCTGCCTAAATCACATCGCCTAATTCTAATAATGCTAACTTTTTGTACCAGGGATTGTTGGACAGTGGCAAGTTCTCATCTATGCTAAAGGTGTATGTGGCAGCCATTGCAGCGCATAGCACTGTAGGTGGCATGACTTTGGCAAATAGTTGGGGAACTGCATGCTCTGTCCATAAGCTCACCCTGCATAAGCACACCTTGTGGTCGAATTCAGGATTCCTGCCCAAGGTCATATCATCCAACTTAGTGAATCAGAAGAATGACTTTGCAGCTTTCAATGAAGTTGAGCCTGGACAGCGTTCCTTGGTACACTCTACAGTACACCCCTAAAGTATAATTTCGACCAGTTGGTGTCCATTCTATCGTCAAACAACACTGTTGAGGAAAGTGCCATGGGGCTCTTTGTCTAAGCAGAGGCTGGGCCACTGGGTGGTGGAGATCATCATTAAGGCTGGATGTCCAGGCCCTACTCTAGCATGCTGTTCTACAAGGAGCATCATCTCCTCATGGGCATTATTTAGAGGCACGTCGCTCCAGGAAATGGCACTACTGATACTTGGGCATCACCAGGCACTTTGTCCAGGTTCTACAAGGTTAACATCACTCTTCTCTCCGCACCTGTCTGGTTGGACCAGTTTCTCATTACACTGTGGCTTACATTATCTTGGTGAGTTTCACTGCCCCAGGCAGCTGGCAGAGATGAAATAGGAGTTTAGTTACATACAGTGTATCTGGAAAGTATTCACAGCGCTTCACTTTTTCCACATTTTGTTATGTTACAGCCTTATTCCAAAACGGATTAAATTCATTATTTTCCTCAAAATTCTACAAACAATACCCCATAATGACAACATGAAAGAAGTTTGTTTGAAA
>JANDJT010000012.1:19773629-19784324 GCA_024331685.1 Stegophilus panzeri
CATTTTGGAATAAGACTGTAACATAACAAAATGTGGAAAAAGTGAAGCGCTGTGAATACTTTCCGGATGCACTGTATGTGATCGTAGTTCTTTGAAAATTCAGTTTTTGACGAATTACACATCATTGCATGACTTGCTTGGAAGGTCTCGGCATGTTTATGCATGCACACAAGAAGGTGTCCAGGTGATTCATACCATCCCTGGCATTTATCTAGGTTACATAGAAACCATTAAATGTGTGATTAGTATTTTGTCTATTAAATAAGTAGCTTTGTTTAGATAGTAGAAAACAAAATATGGCTTAGTGGTTAGCATGGTTGTCTCGCACCACCGGGGTTAGGGGTTTGATTCCTGCCTCCACCCTGAGTGACCGGCGTTTGCATGTTCTCTCTGTGCTTCAGGGGTTTCCACTGGGTACTCCAGGTTTCCTCCCCCAGTCCAAAGATATACGTTGTAGGCTGATTGGCATCTCTAAATTGTATGTGGTATGTGAGTGTGTGTGCGATTGTGCCCTGTGTTGGGTTGGCACTCCCTCCAGGGTGTCCCCTACATTTGAGCCTTGTGCCCTGAGTTCCCTGGGATAGGCTCCGGGTTCCCTGTGACCCCGTGTAAGATAAGCGGTACAGAAAATGGATGGATGGATGGACATTGTACTACTGGTATATACAAAATTACTATACTATTGGTATGTAATATATGGAAATGGCCTCATATATTCATATTTGAAATCTATCATATTTATAGGGCATTTTTTGTCCTTTCTCCAGTACAAAACTAGCCTTGGCTAAAAATATTGATTATATGAAAATGGTAAATAGATTTTTATTTTAATTTCTATGTTTCAAAAGTGATTTATAATTGATAAAAATCCTTGTTTTGTGCTTAGTCCATCCACAGGATGGTGCTATATGCAAAGTTCATGTGAAATGGCCTTTAATGTATGATTAAGTCCAGAAGAAGTCCAGCAGCATTCTGGTGAGTTCAGTTCCTCTTTCTTTATTTTTGTCCTATTAGAATTAGTTTGCTTCTTTAACAGTGTACTGAATCTTATTGTGTCTGTTCATACTCTTTCTTTTAAAATGTGTTTCTCTTGTGCAAAATCAACCTGTAACCTTCTGCACGTTTTGCATCTCCACAGCCTGTTTGAGTGACTTTGTGCCTTAGAAGGAAATGTTTCATCACTTCTTGGTTCATGCAGCTTTTCAGAGCAGCAGATGGCTTCCACGAGACCAACGTCTGAAATTGTAAGCTGCTGATATGAAACTGACTTTCGCAATGCTTGACATTCAAAACAGACAAGAACTGTTGCATGATTCTGATTGAATTGCACTTTCTTTGAATAGTCTTCGTCATGTCCTGACATTATGAAATTCTGGGCTTGTCTTCTTTTGCAGCCAAATAGTTCTTTTTATTTTTGTGGTGCTTTTTCTGACACCCCAGGTTTACATATTGACAAGGCAAGTCATAAGAATATATATTTCCTTAATATTTAATTAACATAATTAATGTTTTCAGTTTTTGAATATGCACAGCTAAACGTAATCTAAGACCAACATTTCTACTAATGCTTTGTTGGTAAATGCAAATGATATCTTTCCAGGCCAAAGTCTTCCCGCTACTGTGAAAAGCCGCTCTTGAACAACCTCATAGCTCTCATTGTGTTTTCAGTCATGGCTACAGGTGGTCATTCACTATGGTACTAATTATTCCACATCATCATCATGTGACTGTTTTACAAAGTAACACCTGTATCACCGTTTCTATATCTGCTGAAGGCTTAGCGGTGACTCTTACTCTCACTGACCCCGTGCCCAAGAGTATCAGGGCAGCTTATCACACATTCGGAGTGCTCTCATTCACTCAGGGACTTTGTACCATCATTCTGACCTTCAATGCTCCCCAGTGTGTGAGTGTATTTGTTTATAGTAAATGCTAGTTGCCGTCATCTGTAGGTCCGTCAGCATTATAATGTTATAGTAATATATTTTTTCTTTCTTTTTTTTTTTCAGGAGAATACCACACCAGAGCTCTATCTCTTTTCACTGGTACTTTCATGGGCTTGTATCATATCAACAGGTAAATAACTACAGTCAGTTCTCATTTAAACCAATAAATATAGTATGTTAATAGAGAACTAAATCATTGAATTGTATTTCATCATGTTGTCTATCTTAGCACAAATAATATCTTTTATAAAATGTTATTGCATAACATAGGATAATCCATAAGAAGACATACAGTAAGAAGACTATGATCTTTCAGATAGTCTGAAGGAATGAGTTTACAATCATTAATGTTAAAGCAACCTAACAATTTCTATACATCTCTACACAGGATTCTTCATGATAAGAGGCTGCCTTTGGATGTTCCACAGAATGTGTCCAAACTGTATCAGAGAAACACGCGTCTAGGCTGGTCTGTCCGGCTCACTGCCTCATGCAGCCCCATGTATTATTCAGAACCTCCTGTTGAGTTTGAGATCAGTCTACAGCTGAGCTTGGTTAGCTCCTGTTACAACGAATATTGGTTTACAGTGCTGGCCATACGAACAATCTAAAAATGTGAAATGACTTTCATAAGCAACATAAGCAAAGTAAATCCTTCTGCAGATTAGTAGACTGTACACTTCATGTAAATGAAATATTTAATCAAGGTAAAATATATTTTGTACAATTATTAATAATTATTCATTTTGATAACCATGCAAAGTTTAATAAATTACACACTTAATCTTGAAAAATTTGCTGCAGTTGAACATGTATTCAAAAGTAATCATTTCTGTTGAATGACTGATAATCATCCTTTAACAGTAAGATAAATTAATATGAAAGTTGAAATATCAATCCCTCCAGGATTATATGTTTTTTACAATCACAGAAATTAACACAAAATCAAGCAAGCTCCACAATATTTGGAGGAGCTTGCAATTAAAAAATAATTTTTTAAAATTTTCTGCAGATTTGGGCCAAGACGTGTAATGTGACGTCGTCACAACGCACATTCAGTCAAAGCCCCCTTTGATTCCAGTGCATAGAAATTGTGTACATTTAAACGGTCTCATTTACAAACATTTTGCCAGTTCAAGTAGTTTTCCTGCAAAAAAAGCACAAAAAACTTCGCAAACCCTCATCGTAAATGTTTTAAAAAGCCGCAGCAAAATCAAGCATTTCTGGCCGCAATAATCACAAATGGACCAACATATGATAGTCTTTGTTGACCCCTAAACCCCCAGCTCTTAAAAACCTGTTCTTTTTTGCTCAGCACTGATATTTAATACATAAAGAATGGCTTCACTCACTCACATAAAATAAAACTTTATTTCACTCTTTAACAAATCTTTTATGTAGAGAAAGAACGTGTGAAACTTACTGAGTGGAATGGCACTATACTGTATAATGCATTTTTATCAGTCCAATTATACATTGTGATTTAAACCAGACCATATTGTTTCAACTGCCATTTAAATGGAAACCAATATAAAAATCTCATACACTTTATATCAGATATTCAAGTCATTTTTATGCATGTGTCAATGAAAATGCTACTCCAGTGTCATCCCGTCTTCCCTGTGTTGTCCACAAAAATGTTTCTCCAGACAATGTGTGATTTCATAATTGTTTTAATGAAATGGGGAGTTTGAATGAACATCACTGGGTTTGTGCCAAGCTTCCAAGACTAATAACTATTACAAAAGATAAGGCACTTCTTTTTCCTGAGGTATTTTTTTTGTAGTGGCACACTGTGACAAATATACAATTTTGCATATTTCTGGAATGTCTGACTGTGTGGCGAACTGGAAAGCCACCTTCTGCTGGTTCTACAATCGAAAGACTACACACATTAATATATACAAATAGCATCCTTTAAAAATTCACAAGCTAGTGCTTTGGAAGCCAATTTATTTGAGAAGGCTTCCCAGACACACATTCAGACCAATCACAGATAATTACAGTTCCAAAATTTCATTTTACGTGATGACTCCTAACATATTATCTATGTGTACACCTTAAAAACCAGCCCTACCAGAGGCGATAGGCACGGCTTGTGGACCAGCGTGTCCATATAGCAATTACAAGGCAGTCTCTATAACCCACTGAAATGTTCACAGTAGATAAGTGTTTTTAGATTAAAACATGATGCTCATAAAAATGAAATTTCCCTTCTTTTTAAAATTAGCACAGTAAACTATTCCAAATATCAAATTTAGTTTTAATATTAACATTCACAGTGTCGTAGTTTTCCCTTGCAACCCAACTGGAAGGCATAAGAAATAGAAAACAAGTAATGCAATATTATCCAAAGGCTGAAAAAGTTGACAAGTGTACAATAATAAAAGATGACCTCTCAGTCTTCTCTTTATAATGGTTCTGTTAATTTGGATCTACTCCAAATTATTTATACAAATTGGTATCTGTTTTTTCCCCCCTAATAAAAAGTCCAACACAGGATTTCTGGCAGTGACAACTATTATTATCAATGTGTTTTAATCACCTCTCACTTATCGCAAGGCAGTTCCACTTCTATACCGATATTTCTACACAATGTTTCTATATGCATTTTTATGGGCAGAATTTAAAAAAATGTGTTTTATAATTAACTGAGTATTATTCAAATCCCCATACACCTAGTGGGTCCCTGATATTATGGTAAACTGAATATTTTATTTAACACTGTAGTTATACTACAGTGTGGTATACCTGAGGTTATCCTAAAAGTGCATCATAATCTATATACCATATTAGATGGCCATCTTTTAGCTGTACACTTGTGATTGGATACTTGGGAGTTTCACCCTTAATTCTACTGAGTTGAACAACAAGCTCATGTTTTCTCTTCCCCATGATCAGTACTCCTACCCTGTGAGCTTTGTTGATTGCAGTGAATGTAAGACTCATTCGCTGGTGAGGTTTGATTGGACTTTCAGTTAGGGCCACCAGTCTTTTCCCAATATTGTTCAGATTGGTGTCTTGGAACAGTGAAGCAGTGTGACCATCCTCACCTACACCAAGCAGTATATAATGGAAACGAGAGCCATTGACAATCTGGCTTATTTGCTTCTCATAGAGGAGTGCACCTCCATCTTCCTCAACACACAAGCGCTGGTTGAGCTGCACTGGCATGGGATGGATGTTGAAGTAAGGAACGTGGACATTCTGCAGTAGCTGGTCGTGAATGGAACGGAAGTTGGAATCTGCCTCAGTGGGTGGCACACACCGCTCGTCTGCTAACCAAATGTGAGTGCTGTGCCACGGGAAGGTGTAGTGGTGCTGTGCAAGCTGAAGAAATAGGGCAATGGGACTGGAACCACCTGACAAGGCCAGGTGGAACTGACCTTCAGCTTGAACTACCTCTTCAGCCACATTGTGCAGGTCAGAGGCTAAGCGCTTCACTAGTTCGTCGGACCAGGCAGACACCATGTCGGCACTGCGGAACTTCCCTTGCATAACCTGGAAGTTCTCTTCAGGACCATGCTGAATCACGTTTACCTGCTCATCACTAATAAAACCAACCAGCCGACCTTGCAGCTGAAAGTTCAGGAGGTCACCGTTAGCGGCACCACCTGGGTACAGCCGTGGAACAACATTGATCAGGCTGTTCAAGAGCGGTGTCCAGAAAGCCCACGAAGCCATGAGGTTCTCAGCACTGACAAAGCTATCCTTACGTCCATAGAACACATTAGATACGAGTTCATAATAAACCTCTGAGGGAACCTCTGGGGACTGGATGTGATAATCAGAAAGTGGTAACCCAAGCACAGAAATGTCTTTATTCTCAGTAACCTCTTTCCAATCACTGTTTAGCAGATCCGGCTTAAACAAATTTTTGCTAACAAGAATTGCTGAGTACTGGAGATTCCCATGGCCGAGATAGAATACAATCTGTTTGGGCTTGCAGTGGACACTGTTGTATTCCTGAATGCAAAATTTGTCATTTTTGAAAATAACTCGAGCATATCCAACACGTTCATCAAGCATCTTACCAGATGACATAAATATGGGAATGCCGTCATACTGAGGACCGTCTCCAATGATGACCACACCTGCAAACACATTTCAACTGGGTAATAACTGTACTAATATTATTTTACAACAAAAAAAGGATCCGAAAGCAGCCAGTTAAAGTTATATACTCACCAGCAAAAGTCGGGGTACGGCTGAAATAATCCTTTGTTTTGTTGAGTTCCATCTGGACTTGTGCATTATAGCCCTGATACTGACCTATAACCACACTGTTCCTATCAATGTATTCAAGGCTACTAAAAACTTTGAGCTTGTTCTGTAGGACTTCTTCGCTGTTAGAGAGGTTAGCAGGTATGTTCATCATCAAAAGGGTCATAATTTCCGTAAGGTGGTTCTGGAGCATGTCTCTGATGACCCCGTATTGGTCATAAAACTGAATCCGGCCTGTAAATGCCAGAGCAAAAAAAAGAAACACATTGGCCAGATGGCTTATGCATGTTTACATAGGTTTTAAAACAATATAGCAGTATAACAATCACAATATAAACTTAAACTAAACAGTTTAGCAGTTTTACTGTATGTTGTAGTCATTTATTTGCAGTAGTAAGTAAATGACACAGTCATTACCTTTGCAATCCAACATTTCCTTCAACACAATCTCTATTCTCTCAATGTGGTGCCTGTTCCAAATCGGCTTTAGAATCTTATGATTTTTTTTCCTAAAGGGCAATATCTGGGAGACAACCTATAGAAAGAAAACACATAAAACAATAACACATAAACCTCATTTTGATTCAGGAACTCAGAAACTCAGGAAAGCTGTGCTCTCACCTGCTTCCCTAAATAGTGATCAATCCTGTACATCTCCTCCTCTTTCAGAAAACTGTACAGCTGCGCGGCTAGAAGTTGGGCGCTGTTGAAACTGTGTCCGAATGGCTTCTCCAGAACAACCCGGAGCCATGCTCCAGCTGGGGGTCGACAGGTGTTATTGATCTTTTCTGCGATTTCAGCATAAGCGAAGGCTGGGACAGACATGTAAAAGAGCCTTCCTGCTTCCATCATGCCCTCCTGCTTCAGCTGCACCTGGATCTGGTCACTGAGCTTCTCATAATCTTCCAAGCTCTTAAGCTGCAGATACTGGGACAGACGCAAGAACTGCTCTTTAACCAGAGCACAACGCTCAGTTGTAAGTTCTGATGGGCAGTTCAGCTCCTTTAATATCTCAAACAGCAGCGGAGTGCCCTTCTCAGCTGAAGAGAGGCCTCCTCCATAGAAGGAGAAGGAGTGGCCTTTGCCTAATTGCGTGGCATAAAGATGGAAAAATCCTTGCCAAAGGTATTTTTTGGCCAGGTCTCCGGTGCCACCTACAATAACCACAGAAACGTGTCCAGGGTGCGGAGGATCCTCGGTGTCTTTGGCATGGCCTCTTAGCCAACATGTGGTGGCCAGCAGCAGCAGACACCATCGTATCCTGCACATGGTTTCACCAATCCCTTTGCAGAATAACAAAACAAAATTAATACACAAATCGAAATTTAAACTAACAAAAAGTTACAAGACAAATTCCAGACAAGTTTTTTGATGCATTTCGTACAAGCACATGATCTTATCCAGTCTGCTTTGCAGATTAGGAGCGGGCAATATCACATCACAACAGTTAGACATTTTGATGATACATAAAATACAGTATATGGCTAAAAGTATGTGGACATCTGATCATCACACCCATATGTGCTTGCTGAACACCCCATTCCAGATTCAGTCCTCCTTTGCAGTTATAATAAGCTCCACCCTTCTGGGAAGGCTTTGCACTAGATTTTGGAGTGTGGCTGTGGGGATTGTGCTCATTCAACCATGGGGGGAATCTGGGTCAGCATTCCAGTTCATCCTAAAGGTTTCATTAGGGTTGAGGTCAGGGCTCGAGTTCTTCCACCATGTTTTGACGGATGCCTTTAACCATATCTTTATGGGTCTAGCTTTGTGAACATGGTCGTTGTCATGCTGGAACAGGTTTGGGCTTCTTAGTTACAGTGAAGGGAAACTGTAATGCTACAGCAAACAAAGACATTCTAGACAATTTTGTGCTTCCAACATTGTGGCAGCAGTCTGGGGAAGGACCACATATGGTTATGAAGATCATGTGTCCTCATACTTCTGGCCATATAATGTGCATCACAATACTTAGGTTTACTATAAAAGTTCCAGCAAAACAGCGCTGCCACACCTGTGAAAAACCATGCAGTAGGTTCATCAACGGTTTAATTTTCATGTCTGCACTAATAAATAATTGAACATGAAAAATGATGGAAAATGTCAGTACAAAAATATATTTTAATATCCAAATCAGTTGGTTCTAAGTGAAATCAACACCACTGTCATTCAGCAATGATGGCTGGTTGTCATAATAGACACGAGGGCTAAAATCTATATCTATCAATAGCTCGACAGTGAAACTGTTAGAGCAATGCAGTATATCACTTCATTTCAAGGCAGATAGACAGCTGCATTTGCGATTTATTAAAGTTTAAGTGTTTCAACTCTGTTTGCAGAAAAAGTGTAACTTATTTTAAACCAAAATGTTCTGTTGTCTGTTCTTTTGAGTAATTTGTACTTTGACTGGACAATGTGTACTCAGTCTATCAACATCCAGTTTCTCCTCCAAAGGTATTTTGGGATGATAGAGTAAATACACCTCGTTCGTGTTTGTTACACCCATGACTGGATTTCACGTGTGCCTTCTCAATCAGTGCTGATAAAAGTTTTACAGATGCATCAGCATCATGGGGTGAAGAAAATCAGTCCCAATGCACACGAAACCTTGGGGACATTTCACTCTGTGTAATCAACGGTCATTGATAGGCTGCATAAATCTGCTGTCTGGGTAACAAAGAATACAGCCATAGTTGTCCTAGCTGTGTATTTTTCTTACGACCATTGGTGGTACTGTTGAGTTTTGTTCCAGAAAAATCCAAAATAATCCACTTTAAGACATCTGTTAACAGTAAATAATCTGAGGCAGATGGCAAAAATGTAACTTTTATATTGATGTCTTTGAAAAACAAGGGGGCTTACCCTTGCTAGCCCATGTATACCAACTTCCCCTTTTGGGCAGTCTTTTAAAGTCCTGATATTGATATCATTTTATCCTATTGCACAACCCTAATGCACTTTACATGTAAAAATCAGACTGTCACTAACTCAGAGTGTCTTAATTACATGTGAAGTGTTGATTTTTTTAATGTTGTAGTCAAACTAATTGTAGTTTTTATATGTATTTAAGTTAACGATCGTAATTACAAATCCTTAAAAGACCAAAAGCAATAAAATCAGCATTAAAACCTGTGCCAAACCTGACAAATCTCTTTATGAGATCACTGATTATAAAATGATAATGTTTCACATTTAACTACAGCAATAATGTAGTGGTCAAAATGTCTCTGCGGAGACTTTAAAACCTGTTTTTGAGAAAAGTATTAAGCATTAAGCACAAATGGAATACATCAGTAGCACATCAGCATTATATACTGTAAATTGAGCAAGCACTGCTGTCTTACAGTGTGACTGTGTGTTCCAGTTCATGATAAGGTTAACACCTTACACAAACAAACATTACATTATAATCTGTTCCTAACTGATTATCACAACACAGGAAAACATCAGTATGGAGCACTGTGTAAATAACTGGTAATCTAACACTGAACTGTCAGTTTAATTAGTCCCGTTGAAAAATAAATCAATTTAGTAAATTGTAACCAACTGAGTAGCTAAAACTCTGATTCAAGCATTGACGTATTCAGTTGCACTGTAACAACAATAGCTTGTCACAAGTACTGTCTTTTCACTGAGGTCCATTTAACACTTTTATTGCCAGAGTATTCTCAAAAAATATATTTACCTTAGATCTAGCAGCCGTTTATGTGTCTTAATAAGATAATCAGTACTTAGGTACTCATCACTGGTTGTTTGGCTTGAGTTTCAATACCAGTATCAGCTAGTCCTGAAATGATGACACTCAGGTTAATGATAAACGTCCCACTATGGAGGCTAGTCCACACAAGTAAGGTTAAGGCAACAAAGTTTTTTTTTTTTTTTTAAATTGTTTAGTACCTTGGCCAAAAGACTGTGTCAGTTACAGTAAAAGACATTTAGGGACTGGAGGCAGATCTAAATATGCAAGACAAATGGAAAACCAAAACATAATTTTTTTAAAAGCAGTTGTTATTTCTCAGATGCTCTCACATTCCATCTAATGGTAATCCATTTGAAAAATGAATCCATTCCTTAATAATTTTTGATTAAACAAAGAAATAAAAGCTAACCATCTAAAGTGTTTTACCTGTGGATACAATGCATGACCATTTTATATATATATATATATATATATATATATATATATATATAATGAATCTAGAAAATATAATATATGGAAGCCATTCTCTCATTTAGTCTGAGACAAAGCTTAAGTACTTTTCGGCAAATGAATTGATCATAAGTCTAAAAAAATACACTAATGCTGCTAAACTATGAAGAAATATTGGGGAAATCTCTATTTCACAGTGACATATTTCAGTGACCTCTGTTAAGTCTATTTCAGTGACCCCTAACTGGAAATGAGCCTTGGCTAAAGAGGAGTGTGTTTCCGGTCCAATCACTATCTCCTAGCAAATCGGATAACCATGTGAAGTGGATCTAGCATTTTATAAAACTCAGGATGCATGTTAAAAGGAGCAAAATT
>JANDJT010000012.1:19799600-19810885 GCA_024331685.1 Stegophilus panzeri
CCCCCCCCCCCCCCCCCCCCCCCCCCCCCCCCCCCCGTCTCTCTCTGTCTCTCTGTCTCTCTCTCTCTGTTCTTCTTCTTCTCTTATTATCTGGTAGACAAGACGTCTTGTAGTTCTTATGTCACTCAAACATACGTAATAGATGTTTTGATTTCATATATGACCTGTTCCAATTGACATTTATCATTCTTTATCAATATTTTTTGTGTATATCTACTATGCTTTCTGTATCATTACACTAAGAAGCTTTCACTGAACGATGGTGTCACTGTGACGTCTTCCCGAGCTTGGACCAGACGAAATCAGCCAATGCAGGGTCCAAATTCTGGTTCTGTGACTGGTATCGGAAAAAGAACTTAACAGCAGTTCATTATTAATTGTACAGTGTCAACTTCTGCAGTTTTACCTCCTTCTGCTTGTCCCCATTGTGTTTAACTGTGAAATCTCTTTCTCTGATTACTATATTCTAATTTTGAAATGATAATGGCCCAATTTACTAATATACTGTCATAAGGATGAGTGAGAGCTGCACTCCAGATGTAAATGCCACAAGTAGAAATTCAAGCTTTTCTAGTTCCATTCTAGCATATCTTACGATCCATATGATGACCGTCCCTAATGATCTTGTCATAATGTTTAATACAGCTAATTAATACTATACCTAAACCTAAATTTAACCAAAACCTTAACACTTTAACAAAAAAGAAAAAAACTGCATTTAATAAATACATAAATAAATAAATAACAGTTTTCCTCATCATGAACAACCAAATGTTTCACAATCCTTGTGGGGATATTTGGTCCCCAACAACAACAACAAAAAAACATGGCCATCTAACACACACATGCGCGCGCACACACACACACACACACACACACACACACTCAGCAGCTAATCATCGAGTTTCTTATAAAACTTTGAAAGGGGCTATAATTCAAGTCATTTGTTATGAATGTACATGATGTCCATTTAAGGATGACATTCTGCACTTAACGGATGAAGTTTCATTTCAAATACAGATTTCCACAGTAAAAAGCCATTACATCAAACATTGTTCACTTGTCCACTGAAAGACTTTATGTGTTTACATATACATATTGATACTAGATATTTTTTATATTGATTGCGATTCTAATATGAAAATACAACAAAGCCTTAAAATAAAGATTTTTATTCTTAAACTTAAAATACCATCAATGTTGACAGTTGGGATCAAACTTATAGCACAGACCTTGACAACTATTTTGTTAACTAACGAGTGAAAAATGTGTTAACAGACCCCCATACGTCTCTAACACATATCTCACGCCACCGCTTGAGAGTTCAGCGATGTGTCGCGACTGTTAACAAAGCATTTGAGGAGCAGACACACTCAGCGCTGCACACAAAGGAGTGCTGCCTCTGGGTTTCTCTGTTGAGTTGAGAGCTTCTGGAAAGGAGAGACAAGTGGGAGGCAGGAGGGGTGGGTGAGCGAAATGACCTCGCCATGTTGGTTCTGTGACCCCTTAAGCCTGAGCCCAGCCTCCTGGAGTGAATGCTTTTATAAGGGTGGATGTGTGGCACAGGGTGCCGCAGAGGGGGAGAGAGAAGAAAAGAAGCCGGCTATGCTGTGAAGAATAGTGGGAGTGAGGTGGAAAACCCCAGGCTCCTGCTCCACACATGGCCCTTGAGTGAAAAGGAGACGTTCTCATTGTGAGCATGTCTCAACGGCCATGGCACCTCATTTGCTGAAGAAAAACACCCTTCGTAACGTGAGTGTTTTTCCCCTACAAACCAAACAAACCAAAGTCATTAATCATTCTCTTTACATGAACACTTCTAGGAGATATGAAAATGACTTCCAACATTCCAAATGAAAAATAAATATAGAAAAGTCGTACATGTTGGTTTTCTTGACCCTCATCTAAACACTTGCATGTGAAGTGTTATTTCACTCAGGTCCAGTCCACATGAACGTCTGCTTGAACTTGCCTAAAATTACAGGAGAGATCTTTCATTCAGCTTCTGTCTAATGAATATTCATAGTACTAGTACAATGCAGGCAGCTTCCTAAGCTCTTGAGAAGAAGTCAGCTTGCTTTTGACGCTCGGGTCACGGGACTCTTGACAGACTGATGCACAAAAAAGACCTGACTGCAGAATTCCTCAGTGTTGCCCAGCGACGCCATTGTGTGACGTATTTCTGTGTCTACATATTCATAGCTATTGAAGTTATTAGTGGTGATTCATTCATGATGGCACTCCCACTCGACCCTTTCCCCTTTTATCGTGGGAATGTTGAAGGGGGTGGCCACATTTTCTACATGTTTAGTTAAGACAACCATATACAAATAACTCTTTCTCCTATTAAATATGACATTGTTGTGCAGAAATGGTCTGAAAACAAAAATAAATAAATAAATAAATAATACTCATTCACTTTCTTGATAGCACTTTAGGTTTCAAATTAAGTTTTGGAGGTTAGTAAGTAGAAAGAAATAAAAAGTCCAAAAACCACATATTCTACTACCATGCTAAATAAGCTGTATGTTAATAGAACTGTAGACTGGAGTAGCAGTGTGTAGAATTCAGATATATTGGGACAGTTTAACTAAGCTGCATTGATTTTATGGCCTGATCAGTAAAAGTCAAAACCTATATTTCTAAGCGCTAGCAATGGAAGTGCTCGATATAAATATGGCTTAATTCATGTAAAATATCAATCTCATAAGGGGGTGTGTTTACAAGATGTTTACCCCAATGAAAATGGAGTAGGAAAAATTACATGTTTTGACAATTTTTTTTTTTTTTTACATAAGGTTATAAAATTGTCATGACTAATACTTCTGATGTATATATTCACAGGATGTACATAATATGAACAAAATTACCAAATGATTCACTGCAAAGCATATACATATGTTTATTATTCAAACATTTTGAAGATGGTTACCCTACAAGAAACTCCCCACATCTGTGATTAAAAATTAGGTATTAATAGATTATATGTGGATTAGATGGTGTTTTTATGAAGTATCTTAATAAGCAGGACAATAAAGTGGACTTAATTAGGCCTATTGTTGAGTATGCAGAAGAGATTTTTTATTTTGTGGATTGTTTTCATATAATTTTAGAATGTGACTAAGTACAGTACCTGAAAGTGTGTCCTAAATTACCAAACCTGCTGTCCGAAATGATCACTTAAAAATTGTTTTCAGTCAGTCTTGACTAAAGGGTAAGCCATGCTTCTTTAGAATATGACAAAGCACATGTAGACACATGTAGACAGTCAATCCCTTGAGGATTTCAGAAATGTATCTTGTGTTGGGGTATTGTTTTATTAATGGCAAGAAAGCTTAGACCAGCTTTTAAAAAACTGTCCCAATACACACTACATGGCCAAAAGTATGTGGACACCCGACCATCGCATACATGTGCTTGTTGAACATCCCATTCCAGATTTAGTCCCCCTTTGCTGTTATAATAACCTCCACTCTTCTCGGAAGGTTTTCCACTAGATTTTCGAATGTGACTGTTGGGATTTGCTCATTTAGCTACAAGTGCATTAGTGAGGTCAAACACTGATGTCAGGTGTGCAGGCCAGGTGTGCAGTCAGCATTCCAGTTCATCCCATAGGTGTTTAGTGGAGTTGACGTCAGGGCTCTGTGCAGGACGCTCAAGTTCTTCCACTCCAACCATGGCAAACCATGTCTTTGTGAACCTCACTTTGTCTAAAGGTCTTGCTGGAGTATGTCTGGGCCCTTCTGTTCCAGTGATGAGAAATTAATCCTATATATAAAACTGTGTGCTTCCAACTTTGTGGTAACAGTGTGGGGAAGACCTACATATGGGTGTGATTTACAGGTGTCCACATACTTTTGTATCTGAATTCATCCTATATTACTGTAATATTAAAAGTATGGTACCATGCCATTTGGAATATAGTCTAGGTTAAAGTCTATTGCAGTATTAAAAACGTGTTTAGCTCAGATTAGAGTGGAAGAAATTTAAAAACATTTTGTAGCCTTTAGGCCTTCTTTCCGTTTCGGCCTAAGCTAAAGTCTGTGTACATAAAAAACTTTACTCATGTCTCGGAAATGAGCAAAGTCAAACACTGGAATCCTTGCACGAAGTAGGAGCCAGTAATGATGATGAACGAACCGGCTCTTTGAACCGATTATATTTGGTAAACGTTGAGTAACTCGCTAATATGACAGGGAGGGTCCGCTACACTCCTTCTTGTTGACTAACGCACAGACAAATGAATTAAGATAGTTATCACGAAAAATGTACATGAATCCATAGTTACACGAAGAAGAATAACTACTGGTCAAAAATTTGGAAGCTGTCCGATTTACCGTGGGGAGCTGAGCCAAATGAAAAGATCCGATTCACTGAAAAGATCCGGAATTAGTGCTGCTCGCCCACGCGCTCCGCTCTGACCCCGCCCACTCCTTATTAGACCCTGAGGCGACATTCCAATGGGCGGAGCTAATGTCATTCAATTCCTCATGAATGAGGCTCGCGGTCGCAGTGTGGAAAAGTTGTATGCGCGTGTCAGACACACCACCCGGTGAAAATAGCTAAGGTTCAGATAAAAGAAAGAAACGGAACTTAAAAAAAATAAATAAATAAAAAAAAATGGATTACCACTTTCGCTCTTTGTTTTCTTATTTATTTATTAACAGCATATTTATTCTAATCCAAGCCAAGGAACGTAAGTAGTCTATACTTCCTTAAAAAGTCGTTCAGTTATTTATTAATGTAAAACTTTTCAAATGAAATAGTCTTACTTGTAAAATACCTTTATAACTACATAACTCTACATAGCTCGTTGTTTTTAATTTACCCTGGAGTAGGGATACGTTTTAATGAGTCATGTGAAATGTGGTGTTTTAACTAGGTGGTTTGAAAAGTTAAGGCTTTCAATAAGTTATATTTATTATTTAATTACATGTTAATTCATTGGTGTTTCTATACTATTTGTTTTGTTTTGTTTTATTTGTGTTTTAAAATACAGCCATTGTCATCCACCAGAGGAAACAGATAAAAGTCCATACCCATGTAGTTTATGTCTTTTCTCATTTTTTTTTTTTTTTTTTTTTTTTTTTAAACATATACAATTAAATATTTTCTTGTAGACATTCTGCTTGATATGAAGGCATCTGGAGGAGAGCTGGGCTGGTTGACGTCACCAAATGAAGAAGGGGTGAGTAGGTTATAGGCTTATCGAAAAACTTCACATTTTCAAGCCGTGGTATGTATCATAGTCAGAGACCCAACTTGGCAGTTGTTCATGTTGAATGTGGTTTATAATATGGCCTTTGGTCTTGCTATGTCTTTTTTTTTTTTAATAAAACACTCCTGATAGTCTTATCTGGTGGTACATTTTCTGTATTACTTTAACGCTCTTTATCATGTTAAAATGATCTGATTCACATTTCTCATTCAATAATGTGAACAGTTTTACAGCTTAATAGAACCCATGAACAGTGTTATACGGTAGGGACAGAGACACCAAAGCCCTGGGTTAGAGGGAGTGTGCAGTCCTCTATCTTTAGTCATGTGGTTTCCTTTCTGAGGAACTGGAGGAAATGGAGACATGGTCAGGAACAGCGGCGAGCTGTTAGGATTAAAAGAATCGGCTGTAGATTCCTTCTGTGGCTCCAGGGCCTCATGAGAGATTTACACACCAAGTTTACTCTCTTAAACCTATAGAGCCAAGGAGAAGGGTGTACAGGTTTGAGGGCAAGTTCAAGGCTTTCACACTCTCAGGGTGGGGATGGGGCTTTTTTTAATTACTCCTTTGGAGACTAGTCCTGTCTTTTTCTTGTTCTGATGTTGAAGGCTTTGGCTGGGATCTCTGAGCCCTTGAGCCGTTGTGTCCACACAAGGCCTTTGAGGTTTGCATGCCTGGCCTGATCTGCTGTTCAAGTGCTTTTAGGGTAGCTGAGGGAAGTGGAAGGTTTATAACTAGGGATAACAAAAGAATGAGCTTTAAACTGATGCATCATTTCATTTGGGATGGTCTGTCTTTCCTCTCTTTGATACATCTTTAGCAGGTCTAAGGAAAGATATGCCTAGACATGCAATTCCCACACCCACGTCTGTTACAAAAAGTCATTATTCCACAGAAGAATAACTGCAATATTGACAAATGATCAAATATATAAATTTACTCAAAAATATGTGATTATAATTGACTCTATTCTCTTTATACTTACAATGTAGAATGGAATGCATCTTAATGTACTTATAATAATGTTAGTATACGATGTAGTAACTACAAATCTTTCTCTCTGTCGCTCAGTGGGAAATTGTCCAGACAGTGGTGAATGGCTCCCTTCTTTACACCTACAGCGTGTGCAATGTGGCCAGTGATACCGAACAAGACAATTGGCTTCGTACCACCTTCATCCAGCGTCCTCTTGAAGCCTCACGTATCTCCCTTGAGCTGCGGTTTGTTGTCCGTGACTGCAACACCTTTGATGGCACGTCCCCCTCTTGCCGCGAGACCTTCAGCCTCTACCTTTCTGAAACAGACAAGGACGTGGGCACCAGTTTCCGGAAAGGTCAGTTCCGTAAGGTCGCCACAGTGGCCCCGGATGAAGTGACAGCAAACAAAGATGGTGGACGAGCATCACTGAGGGTGAATGTGGAAACGCGGAGCCTCGGAACACTATCAAGGCAAGGTTTCTACCTGGCTTTTCAAGATGTAGGTGCCTGCGTGGCTCTGTTGGGTGTGAAGGTGTTCTACACCACCTGTCCGGCCATCCAGCGCAACCTGGCTACTTTTCCTGAGCGTGTGACTGCAACAGCTCTAACTGAGGTGGAGGGATCATGTGTGAAGAACGCAGTGACTGTCGGCCAGGCACCTCCTCGCATGTACTGCACAGCTGAAGCAGAGTGGGTCGTTCCTGTCGGGCAGTGCTACTGCAGAGCCGGCTACCAGGCTGTGGGACAGACATGCCAAGGTAAGCGGTTTGTAGTGCAGTATGTGTGGGGTAGTGCTGGAATAATGTTTTAATGTGAGTGAAATACCACTCTATTTCTTTTTTTTATTTCGGTTGTGAAAGTGGATGACTGTTTTATCTTGAGCCACTGGATCCCCTTAAATCAAGTTTGAGTTCTAATTAAAAAATCCTTGCAAAGCAGTCAGTGGTTTGATGGTTGAGGAACAACTGCAGGGCTTTGTGGGTGGGCTGCCAGTGTGTGTTTCTGAATATGTGTGTGTGTGTGTGTGTGTGTGTGTGTGTGTGTGTGTGCGCGCTAAGATGCCTTACTGTGTCGTGCTGTTACCAAAGAGCTGTCTAACAAGTTGCCTGTGAGCACACTGGAGACAGAGAACATGACTTCAGTGTAAAAGAATGTCCGTCTTGTCCACACCCTCTCACCTGCTCACATTTTTTTTCGGATCTGTGTGAGAGTTTATTGCTTTAGGAAGGAAGTTTAAGGATACCAGGTTACCAGTGGGGAAGTGTGTGTGTGGGTGCATGTGTGTGCGTGAATGTATCTATGTAGAAAGACAATAATGGCAGAACTGGCTGTATAGATTCCCAACATAAGAGAAAATGAATAGAATCCTAAAAGACACTGTGAAAATTTTATTTTTTTTCGCATGAAATAAAATAAAGTAAAACAAAAATATATAAAGAGGGTAAAGGGCATTAAATCCTCTCATACTTTCTAATTTGAGATCATGTTGTAATATAATGAATAAGCTGGTTTAGTCCATTTTAGGCTTACATGATACAAGGATTTAAGAATTTGGGGGGGGATTTTTTCCCAAGGCGTTTCTCTGGTGTGAATTCTCATGTCATCCGGCAGCTGAAATGACTCAGTGGACAGGCCTAGCATTACCTGAATACTACCTTGTTTCTGTGTGTGTGTTTCTATGACTACACTTTACCACAGATTACAGAGAAGGCTTGGCACACCCTCTCTACACTGACTCAGTTATCATGTAATTGAGGGCTTCAGCTCTCTGGATGGCTTTTGTAGTGGTGGGAAATACAGGTTTAGTCACTGGTGTTGAAATGTAGGTTTTCTCATGCTGACTAACTGTAACTCTAAATCCTATTAATGATAAAGGAGATAAAGGATTGTAAAGTCAACTTCCTAAAGCTTTTGCCTGCTCATCAAAAGCAAAACCTCATTTTACTTGTTTTAATTATGTCTTTTCAGTTTCCAAAATTGTTAGGCATTAAGATCATTTCCCTCATTTGCAAACAATAAAAAAAAAAAAAAAACTTTTGACAAATCCCTTGACTACTTGGCTTACATGTAAAATGAAGTGATTTTCCTAATGGGCAACTGTGTATTGAAATAATACGGAAGGGCAAAACTCAGGAAGGAATGTTCTGGAGACCCTGACTTCTGGTGCTTTAACAGGATCCATCAGGCTGCACCTGAAACGGACGCTGGCTTCATTAGGGATTGGGAGGTTTTACTAATATGCAGGTCTGTGGAAAAGGGTAGATTCCAAAACTTTCGGACATTCCGTCGTTTCCAGGAGACGCTACAAATGTTTTTGCCCACCTTCAGTGGATGGCTGAATGAGGAGGATTGGGGGAAGAATGTTTAGTTAAGAGGGGCACCTTGTTATCACTGTATAATGGCACAAATCAGGAACGAAAGTACAAGCCCAGACTTCACACATTTCCCTTTTTTTTTTTTTTTTTTCCCCTTCAAACACTTCTGCGCCACTAATTGTTAATTGAATGCTTTCTACTCATCACCTATTGTTCCGTTCATTTTTTTTTTTTTTTATGCTACTCACTTAACACTTTATGGTTTGCAGCATTTGGCTTGTTAAAGGTTGTGAAACTTAAAGTTTAATGGGTCAGCTGAACTACCCTTAAGCAGAAAGTCTTCAGGCTTTCAGTGAAAGAGAAGATGCTTACGTCTAAACAACTATAGAGACAATAATGTTGCTGGTGACATTGTTCTCATTGGAGTTTTATGATCGACTCTTTGTGCATGGCTTCTGTTCTTCCAGGCTTATCGCCACCTGCCAGTCTTCATCAAGCCCTCCTGTGATTGGATGCCAGGCTGGAGTGGGGGTAGTGACTGATTAGTAGGTTAGTTTAGTAGGGGAATTCCGTGGCTGCTTAATGTTTCGGTTTCACCGAGATCAGAGTGCATTTAGGCCATCTGACTTTGTAGGGAAGTTAGCATTTTATTGATTTATGATGGAATGTCCGGTTCCCTCCCTGCTTCATTAAAATGACTGGTTTATAACGCCGATAAGGCTCCATAAACAGCGACATCAAGAGATTAGGAGAGATTAGTATAATGATTTGCAATAGGTGTGTCTCAAACTTGTTCTAATTATGTTAAGATAATGTTAACAGGTTCAAAAAATAGAACATTCCCATGTCTTTCAAGACCAGTAATTTGTCTGAAAACTGACATTTCCAGTGCACTTTACAGTGGTGACTTTATTGTTTTAACTGTTGACTCCTCCACCCATATGACCCTGACTAGTCTCTTTGTGTGGTGTGTTGCAACGAAATGACTTCAGAGGGCCAAATCTGTAGTATTGCTCAGCCTTATCTTGTTTGTCTGTCTTCCGTTGCATGAATCAAACTGCTAGGAGATAACAACACAAATATTTTGTGTTAGAACACAGTCATTCTTTAGACACTCTTCCTACACAGTGTCATTGATGTTCATCATAGCTGTAGCCACCCACAGTGGGCTCAGAGCAAATACGTTAATGCTGTATCCAAAGCTCACACAATCTGCATGTATTTCTGGCTGTGACATAAAAAGCATTACATGTAAGCCATCTACGTGTTAGTAATGTGGAGTGTGGACTTGTTGACTTCCATGAACTGTTGGAAACAAATTCTTTGTTCTACAGTGCTGGAGAAGCAGTATTAAATCAGTTTAATTGGCTCTATGGTCAGCTAGATAGCTTTGATTTTAAAACTCAAAGCTCCTCTCTCAGAACAGATACGGACGTTAGGCTTGAAGAATGGAGTGGGAGTTTTCCGCTCACTCCCGACTTCAAACAGCATGGAAAGGGAGGCTGCTTTTCTTATGCGAACATCTCTTCCACCCCCCTTCCTCTATTCATACTCTCTTAAACGCAAACACACAGCAAATACACATACCCCCACCGAAAATCCCCTTGAGAGAACTGCTGTCAGCAATCCCTAAGAGCAAGTCCCCATTCTCACACACACGCATGCATGCACCACCTACTGCTCGTCAAACTCAAACTCTTTTGCTTAAAGCAGAGGCTGAAAGACTGACCCCTGGGAGGTCAGACATTCATTCAGAAGAAGCCCTTCTTCTACAGAAACTTTTTTTGCAAGCTTATGAGTTTCTCATGGTCATTAAATGTACATATATCACCACCAACCACCTCTTTGTACTGTTCATGTGCTTCAGAATGACCCCTACATCCTCTTTGCTAGTGATTGTTAGTGTTGTTGCGTTGCTTCTTCTCTGGAATCCTGTACTCTGTGCTAGCATGTTCACATCAGTTGACACAGGAAGGAAAGGAGGAGAGGATGAAGCCTATACAAACTCACAATTCCCGCATCCTGTTTTGTCCAACCAACATCTACACATCCACACTGTTCTACAGCTCACCTGCAGGGCTCAGAACCTTTCTGTTGGCATTCTTTTATTCAGCGTTTAAACTTGCCTGAAGGCTTTTTTTCACATGCCTGTAACTGCTTTGCTTTTGTTAGAAGCTAGGATCACTGCAGGTCTGTTGTCTTGATAAGTATATGCTGTGAGGATTTGTGTCATCGTTGATGGATTTGTCCTGCCTGTAGCTTAGTTGGTGTGAATCCTTTTGCCCCTATTGTTCCTCTCAGATGGGGATAGGGGATAACAGCAG
The DNA here is from genome assembly GCA_024331685.1 of Stegophilus panzeri. Classification (NCBI taxonomy): domain Eukaryota; kingdom Metazoa; phylum Chordata; class Actinopteri; order Siluriformes; family Trichomycteridae; genus Stegophilus; species Stegophilus panzeri. Next base: position 19,810,435 of record JANDJT010000012.1, read on the forward strand.
CCTCCTGCAGCTCTATCACTTACATAGATGTTGAGTCTGATGAAATCTCAACTTAACTAAGTCTCTTCATTAACCCATTCCATGCTTGCATACCATGTGACAAGGCAGCGATAGAAGATTCAATAATAAAAATGGAAAAAGGCATGCTCAATGGCACATATGTAGTATAGGAAAGCCTTCTAAGAGATAGTATTGTTTTGGTATATTTTGCTTCAATTTGCCCATGCCTAGCTGAATGACATATTTCAAAACTCGACTTTCCTATCATTTTTTTTAGCATGTGATGGAGGCTACTACAAGAGCTCGGATTCCAGCCAGCCATGTGAAGTCTGTCCAGCAAACACACAGCACTCAGGTCCTGGTGCCCTCCACTGTCCCTGCTTGGAAGGATTTTACCGAGCAGCTACAGACCCCAGCTCTACTCCATGTTCTGGTGAGTGTTTCTGGCTAC
>JANDJT010000012.1:19831572-19846061 GCA_024331685.1 Stegophilus panzeri
GAGTGTGTATAGATATATATGAGATATAGATATGGTATTTTGTTTTTAGGTGGACGCTATATTGAAGTGTTCCGAGCCACGAACTTCACTGACAAGAGGAACACGAGAGCAGCTCCACAGGAGAAAATCTTTGTCTCTGAGCTGAAAGACGATGAAGAAGAGGAGGACGTGGCAGAATCCGGACGGCTCTTTGTGAGGAACCTGCCTTATACATGTACAGAAGATGAGTTGAAGGAGCTCTTCACTAAGCACGGTGAGACTTCATGCCATTAACATGCATGTTGTGTTTTTGTGAGCATAAATGTGGACCTCCTTCAAAATGAATACAAAAGGATGCAGTGAAAGTCAGTGATTCTCAAACTAACCTTGAAATTACTGCAAACGCTGCATTTTAGACATCATGCATTGTGTTAATTAGAGATGGATTATCAAAGTTGGCATTAAAAGTAGGCTTTTTTCCCCCGCTTTTATTTTACTGGGGTTAATACAAATAGTCATTATTCTTAACCAACTGGCTGAATTTTACATGTCGTAGCATAAGCCGCATCATTTTAGGGGCTATTTATCAACAGTGCCATTTTTGCATGACTGCAACAACTGCAGAGTGGACTAACATTTATGCATTGAACACACAAATAACAATTATAATAGCATTTTTAATGTAACACCCACCTCTTAATGTATAAGTGTAAAATTTTTCAACCTAATCTCTATCTACAACCTCTGTTGTGAAAGTGCAGTTACTACAGACAAGAATTTTAAGACTGTGGTGACAGCAACGAATCTGACTCCCTTTCAGTAAATGCTTTATCCAGATCAGGGCCACAGTGAATCTAGAGCCTATCACAAGTACGCTGGGCGAAAGGCAAGAATATACGCGCAGTGAACACTTTATTAGGAACATCTGCGTACCTACTAATTCATGCAGTTATCTAATCAGCCAAGCGTGTGGCAGCAGTACAATGCATAAAATCATGCAGATACAAGTCAAGAGCTTTGGGTAATGTTCACATCAACCGTCAGACCATGGAGGGGGGAAATGTGCTTTTGACTGTGGCTTAGTGTTTGTGCCAGACAGACTGGTTTGAGTATTTCTACTGTTTAACTGCTGATCTCCTGCTATTTTCATACACAACAGTCTCTAGAGTTTACTCTATTATTACAGTATATATTACAGTAAAGAAAAAACATCCAGTAGGACACCTTGTTGATGAGGGAGGTCAATGGAGATTGGCCAAACTGGTTCAAGCTGACAGAAAGGCTACAGTAATTCAGATAGCCACTCTGTACAATTGTGGTGAGCAGAAAAGCATCTCAGAATGCACAACACGTCGAACTTTGAGATGGATGGTCTACAACAGCGGAAGACCACGTCAGGTTCCACTACTGTGGTAGAACGGGAGATTCGCAGCAGGAAAGTGCACCTGAAAAATCTACAGAAATTGCATGACGCAATCATGTCAATATGAACCAGAATCTCAAAGGAATGTTTCCAACATCTTGTAGAATCCATGCCACAAAGAATTGAAGCAGTTTTGATAGCAAAGGGAGGCCCTACCCAGTAATAGTATAGTGTTCCTAATAAAGTGCTCAGTGAGTATAGCTTGGATTAGATGCCAGTCCATTGCAGGGCTTAGTTGCGAATCTGTTTATTCTAAACCTAATCATGAAGGAAGCCAAAGGGCAACTGTTGAATTGCTCATACAGTCCAGATACAGTAAGTAGAGGTTAGGTTAAAAACAATGCTGTATAATATATGTAATATACTTGGTGCGTATATTAAATGTGATCTCATGTGTGTGTTCTCTGCAGGTCACCTCTCTGAGCTCAATTTTCCCATAGACTCTCTGACTAAGAAACCCAAGGGATTTGCATTTGTTACGTACATGATCCCAGAAAATGCTGTGAGTGCTTTAGCCCAGCTGGACGGCCATATATTCCAGGTGCAGATATGCTTCTTTTTTAGTTGTATTGTGTTCATTATTTTTTTTTATCCTTTGCAGGTTTACAATGGTTTGCTTACGTGCTATTTGTTCTATAGGGCCGGATATTACACATCATACCCTCCAGGATAAAGAAGGAGAAGCCGGAGCAGGAACCCAATGCTCCGGGCAGTTCTTCATATAAGAGGCAGAAGGATGCAAAGGATAAGGCAGCCAGTGGCAGGTCAGCATGAAAACGCATATTTTCTTTGACTAATAGCAAATTCTCACTGTCAGCAATGTAAATGCTAATGGGTTTAATTGTAAAATATTGCACTTGTGCGTTGCAGATTATATGTGCAGTAATAACATTATGGTCGCCGCGGTTACATTTTTGATGCATTCTTTGTCTCACACAGCTCCCATAATTGGAACACGCTGTTCCTGGGCACGAGTGCTGTAGCTGATGCTATTGCTGAGAAATACAACACGACCAAAAGCAAAGTCCTTGATCATGTGAGCTACAACATCAATAACATTCACATCTAGCAGTTTAAAGTGTATTGGAGAACTTGTTTTTGTGAAATGAACCGTGTGTGTGTGTGTGTGTGTGTGTGTGTGTGTAGGAGTCACAGGGCAGTCTGGCTGTGAGAATGGCACTTGGTGAGACACAGATCATTCAGGAAACTAGACAGTTCCTGCTGGACAATGGTGTGTCTCTGGACTCCTTCAGCCAGGTACAGAGTTGTGAATATTAATGTACTATTCAGAATGTATACTCCAGTATTTAAAAGATTACTCAAGGTAACCTGGTTAACTTAAGTGATGCTCTTGTTTGCATGTTTGTGGCTTGTATGCCTTTTTATCCTATTTGCCCTTTAATACATTTTTTTCTATTGTTTTGTATATGAATATGTCCAGGCTTCAGGCCAGAGGAGTAACTCTGTGATCTTGGTGAAGAACTTGCCTTCTGGAGTACAAGCGAAAGAGCTGGAGACTCTTTTCTCTCCTCATGGCTCTTTGGGGAGGGTTCTGCTGCCCCCTTCTGGTCTCACCGCTATTGTGGAATTTCTGGAGCCCACTGAAGCCAAACGTGCCTTCACCAGACTCGCATATACTAAGGTACATAGATCTCTCTAAAGTAATAAAAAATTTATTTTAGTTTTATTGGTCAGTATGCTTTACAGCTTAATTTAATTCTCAGCAGTCCTTGTCTTGATTTTTAATCTTTCTCTCATCCTAGTTCCAGCATGTTCCCTTGTATTTAGAGTGGGCTCCAATGGCTGTCTTTTTGACACCTCCTGAGCAGCACAAAGCAGGTAAAACTTTAGGAGAAAAAAGTCTGTGATGTTTTTGGAATAGGTGTGGTATCTATTCTGAGTTGTTTTCAGCTTTTGTTGTTTGTATTCCACATTCCTCATTCTTTTTATTCTTTTCCCCCCTTTACTCAGCTGAACTTGAAGCAGTGAATAAAAACACGGCAGATCAGCAGACAGACGCAAACAACAAGAAGGAGGAAGAAGATGATGAGGAAGAAGAGGAAAGTCTGCCTGGTTCAACACTCTTCGTTAAGAACCTGAACTACAGCACCACTGAGGAGTCACTACAGGAGGTGGGGTCAGAGTTTAAGGAACCGAGGTTAAGGGTTGGGCTGAGAGGAGCAGATGTGGTCAAAAGAGTCAGGTGTCCGAAGTTTTAGTGGAAGCTCTAGATGGGCACTCGAGGATCTGAGATTATTGTATTATCACAATATATTAGGATCAGAATTATTTTATTATGAGTCTTATTTATTTGTGTGTGTTTCACAGACCTTCTCCAAATGTGGAGCGTTGAAAATGTGCTCTATATCCAAAAAAAGAGATAAATCAGGTATGTCCATACTCACCCTTAAGCTCTTTTTTTTAAAGCTTTATTAAAAATGACTTCTCAAGCATCTGATGTATGTACTATGCAATATCAGATGTTTTCCCTTTTAGTCTAAACCTTAAACAGAATCGCACCACCTTGAAGTTTTGTTTGAATACCAATACAACCTGTATCTATTTTGCAAATGAGCTCACAAAGCTTAGCTCAAAAGCATCATAAGGTTATAATAATCTTATCTAGTAGAGCGAGTGGTCAGTGTGATTCTTACTCTTTAATTTAACAGTTAATGGTTAGCTATGATGCTTCTGGGGAAATTTTTTATTTTTTTTTAAATAAGGAGCACATATTTGCACTTTTTAGTGTTTACATTGCTGCCTGTTTGCAGCCTTTCTGAGCTGCATGTCTGACCGGATCATTAATTAGTATGTGATCTCTCTTCTAGGCAAACTATCATCTATGGGCTATGGTTTCATACAATACAAAACTCCTAAAGCAGCCCAGAAAGCTATCCGTCAGCTCCAGGTAAGTGTACTTTTGACAAGCATCAGTCCTGCGTTTTCCTATTTCTGCATGAGATCAGGACATTTCTAAAATAAAATGTTTCCTTTTCCTCTGTAGCATTGTACGGTCGATGGGCATCAGCTCGAGCTGAGAATTTCTGAAAGAGAATTAAAGTAAGAGAAATCAAGCTGCGATCCATTACCGTATTTCAGTCTTCTAGCTCAGATTCTCTAAAGGATATTTATATCCGTCTAGGTGAACATGCTGTGTCACATTAAAAGTTAATATATCTGTCCATATGTGTCTCTTTTTTTTTTAATCTCAGGTCAGGTGTGACACGCACTAGCAGGAAGAAACAAACGGCTAAAAAACAGACAACATCTAAGATCTTGGTGCGAAATGTCCCCTTCCAGACTACAGTCAAGGAGCTTAGAGAGCTTTTCTGGTGAGAGCCTTTTTATGAATCTTGCAGAATAATATTTGGGACAAGACAAAATTTGTTATGAATGTGTAATTCATAAAAAAATTATTCCTGTGATGTTTTTGGAAATATGAACCTTGTCACAATACATGATGTTTATAAGAGTATTGGCTCAGTTTAAATTAGGAAAGGATTAATAATCATTAGAATTGTTGACCAGCGCATTAATTTCTATCTCTCTTCTCCAGTACATTTGGGGAGCTGAAGACCGTCCGGCTGCCAAAGAAAGGAGTTGGTGGAGCTCACCGCGGCTTTGCTTTCGTGGACTTTCTCACGAAGCAGGATGCCAAGGTGAGTGTATCTGTTTCTGTCTCTCTCTCTCAAGCTGTTATTCAGACATTCTGTCACTCCATTTTTATTAAGAATCCAGACTGACTGAAACCATAAGCATGTGTTAAAATTGTCTCTTGTCTTTTAGAAAGCGTTCTCAGCGCTGTGTCACAGCACCCATCTGTATGGTAGGAGGCTGGTGCTGGAGTGGGCTGATGCAGAGGAGAGTGTAGAAGAACTGCGGAGAAAAACAGCTCAACATTTCCATGGTAGCGCCACACAATTTCTCCACCAGAATTATGCTGAACTTATTTATTATAATAAGTAAATCTGTATTCACTCTCACTGAGCACTTTATTAGGAACACTATACCAGTACTGGGTAGGGCCTTCCTTTGCTCTCTAAACAGCTTCAATTCTTCATGGCATGGATTCCATAAGATGTTGGAAACATTCCTTTGAGATTCTGGTCCATGTTGACATGATTGCATCACGCAATTCCTGCAGATATTTCAGGTGCATTTTCATGCTGCGACTCTCCCGTTCTACCACATCCCCAACATGTTCTACTGGATTCGGATCCGGTGACTGTAAAGACCACTGAAGAACACTGAACTCATTGTCATGTTCATGAAACCAGTTTGAGATGACTTTTGCTTTGTGACATGGTGCATTATCATGCTTGAAGTAGCCATTAGAAGATGGGAAAATTGTGGCCATGAAGGGATGCACATGGTCAGCAACAATACTCAAATAGGTTGTGGCATTCAGGTGATGATTGATTGGTATTAACAGGCCCAAAATGTGCCAAGAAAACATTCAATTACACCACCTCCACCAGTCTGGACTGTTGACACAAGGCAGGTTGGGTCTATGCTGTTGGAGCCAAATTTTGACTCAACCATCTGTGTGCCTCAGCAGACATTGAGATTTATCAGACCAGGCTATATTTTTCTAGTCTTAAACTGTTCAGTGTTGGTGAGTCTGTGCCCACTGCAGCCTCAGCTTTCTGTTCTTGGCTGACAGAAGTGGAACCTGACACCGTCTTCTGCTGTTGTAGACCAGCCGCCTCAAGGTTCAGTGTGTTGCGCATTCTGAGATACTTTTCCGCTCACCACAATTGTACAGAGTGGTTATGAGTTACTGTAGCCTTTCCGTCAGCTAGCACCAGTCCGGCCATTCATCTTTGACCTCTCTCATCAACAAGGCGTTTCTGTCTGCAGAACTGCAGCTTACTGGATGTTTTTTTTTTTTTTTTTTTTATTGCACCATTCTGAGTAAACTCCTAGAGACTGTTGTGTGGAAATCCCAGGAGATCAGCAGATATAGAAATAATCAAACCAGCCCATTTGGTACCAAAAATCATGCCACAGGCAAAATCACTGAATACATTTTTTCTCCATTCTGATGGTTGATGTGAACATTACCCGAAGCTGCTGGCCTGTTTCTACATGCTTTTATGCCTTGCACTGCTGCCACATGATTGGCTGATTAGATACTTGCAGGAATGAGGGTTCCTAATAAAGTGCAATGTGAGTGTACATTTATGTGGACCAGGATTAGTTAATACCAGAGGTGTATTATTATAATATGTAGTAAATTTGTTAGTTATACCTTTAATAATTTACTAGACTTTTATTTATAATGATGATGACATTATAAGAGTAATATTTGTGATAAATTACCCTCATGGAGAAATAAATTGGAGTTGATACTGTTGTTTCTTTTCTAGATGCTCCTAAGAAGCGGAAGCAAGCACAAGTTTTGGAGGGCATCCTGGAGCAAATGGAGGTTGGAGAGGGGGATGAATGAACAACAGCTAATCTTTTTATATGGCAACAAGTACAGGGTAAATATTGCAGTGATATTCATCTGTCATTAAATTTAATTTAATTTAATTTAATTTAATTTTTTTTACACTCACCAGGCTTCCCATCAACAATAATGATGTTTCATAAAAATACTGCTTCCCCAGAGCCCAGCTCAGCATGCACCAGCTCAGTGGTCACTGGTTATTCACATGGAAGAGCCCTAATTTGGACAGAAGTGTTTAAACTGTTTGTTTGTTAATCTGGGTGCAGTTTCTAATCCCTGCCTATGTCACTAATTGAGTGGGTCTCCATTAACACAACTGTTATTATAAAAAAATATTTTAAAATAATGATATACTTGTGTTTTTGGTCATGTTTATATAGTTCAGCAGTGTGTTGTATCTTTTGTAATATACTTTTTATTCAATGAAGGGGAAGTGTTTGCTTTCCAAAGTTAAAGGTGTATTGTATTTATGGACGAGAAAGGAACGATTGTTTTGTCTATAAAAACAAATATTTCTGGTACCTCTCTGTTTCATCGGATTATTCCATTTTCATTCTGTGTTGGTTCTTCACACAAGAAATTTAATTGACATTTCATTTCAAGTGTACTTAATCATTTACTTGATTATGTATTTGATTGCACACTATTGTAGTGACACTGTGTTTGCTTTTCTACACTGTGCTCAGTTGCTGTTATAATCAGTAACATACCAAAAAAAAGTCAAAGTTCTGCAGTATTGTGCAAATGAAAGAGTTAATTTTTTTTCTCTTTGTATACATGTCACTGATTTATCAGCAGTAATTTCTGGACCATGTTAGAAAATGTTCCGAAGGTCGAAGGGACCACTGAATGTCACCTATAATGTACTGTATATGATTCGCCTGTTAAGTCAGCATAGCTCTCTGTTTGTGTATATCTATATATATTTTATATATATTATACACACACACACACACACACACACACACACACACTGTATGGCCAAAGGTATGTGGACACCTGACAAATCACAGTCTGCATTCCAGTTCGTCCCAAAGGTGTTGAGGTCAGGGCTCTGTGCAGGCCACTTGACTTCTTCAACTCCAACATTGGCACACCATATCCTCATGGACCTTGCCTTGTGCACATTGATATTGTCATGCTTGCCAAGAGCATGCACGGTCAAGGGGTTGGGCCCTTTAGTTCCAGTGAGGGGAAATCTTACTGTTACATCATACAAAGATCTTCTAGACAATTGTGTGCTTCCACCTTTATGGCACACAAGTGTGAAGGTCAGGTGGATACAACCCTTTGGTCATGTAGTGTACGTATAGACCTCTATACAATGTGGTCCAATCTGAACCTATCAAAGTCACTTAATAGCTTTTTCAATCCTAAAGTAACAACAACTATATTATTAGAATTGTAGTCAATCACTATAGCAAATAACCCAGCATCACTACCACACATTAACCATACATAAAACTGTTCAGCTGTAGCATTTAACATTAAGATTTAAAGTCGCTGTCATGTTATTTTCATAATTGTATTTACAACTTTTGTCTGTGACTTTTTGTTTCTTATTTATTTTTGCTTTGTTTATGGCCTTTATGCAGGCCTTACAGAGTAAACAAAGGAGGTTTATTTTAAAAGATAATACATAATGCTACTCTTAATGCTTGTAATATTTGTATTAATTGCATTTAACTGGCCCTCCTGGTGCCAATGCCTTCTGGGAATTATCATTTAAGTGTAATATAAACTTGTTAGTTTAGAGCAAATGCCATTATGGGTAGGTGGTAACCAATGGTCAACATTTGCTTCTGTAACTGGTCTGAAATAATGCCCTGGTCCCTGTTCCCTATAGATAGCAAAGCATATTATGGGTGTTCAATACCCTCTAGTGTAAATCTGGTTGGACACTAACCTACTTTAGTAAATTTTTGTAGCTGATGAATGCTTCTGGACATGACAATAAAAATGTACCTTAAGATGTTGGGCTGCCAGAACAGCTTCAAGTCTCTGGAGCTGTATTGGTAGGATCAATTGATAGTGCTGGAGGTGTTCAATTGTATTCAGATCTTGAGACTTCAAAGGCGTATGATATAAATTCTTTGCATAATCAAACACATTTACATATCTGCCATATGTACTAGTTAAATAAATTTGGCAATGACAGTATTAGGAGTCAAGTCTCCTGACTGCTGCTGGTGTTAATAACATTTTCAGTGCTTCCTAATATAACACACTATATGTTGTTTAGACACAACTGTGGTATTCTGTTCTACTCAATTAACACTTGTCTTGACCCAGGGTCATGCTAAACTTGCAAGACTAAATTATCAACATGACCGTTGGTTTGAGATCTATACTATCGGGCAGAGAGCAGAATTGCATGTTGAATTGTATTAGAATAGATGCACACCTTCATACACATTATATCATGGGGAGTTACATAAAAACTGAGCAAAATGTATAGTGAAGTAGATACAATGAGATAAATGTGAAGCACCACTTTTCCTTGGCAGCTCTGGTACTTCGAAGATTAAAGGGTTAGGGTGTGCTGTGGTGGCTGTGGCTCAGGGGGTAGAGTGGGTTGTCCACTAATCATAGGGTAGGCGGGGTGTCCTTGAGCAGGCACTGAACCCCAAGTTGCTCCCGATAGCAAGCTAGCGCCTTGCATGGCAGCTCTGCTACCATTGGTGTATGTGTGTGTGTGTGAATGGGTGAATGAGACACCGTGTAAAGCGCTTTAGATAAAAGCGCTATATAAGTGCGCCATTTAGCATTTACCTAGATACAGTCCCCTCTGAAACTATTGGAACGGCAAGCCCAAGTCATTTGTTTGTGCTGTACATCAAAGACATTTGAGTTTGAGATCAAAAGATGGATACAAGACAAGAGTTTAGGATGTCAGCTTTTATTTTCTGGTATTTAAATCTAGATGTGTTAAACAACATAAAACATAGAACCTTTTCTATCAGACCACCCAATTTTTAGGTGAGCAAAAGTATAGGAACAGACAAGTCCTGAATAAATTAAAGTAAATAACACGTAATATTTGGTTGCATATCCCTCACTTGCAATAACTGCATCAAGTCTTTGCATGTTCATCAAACAAATTTAGTGACACCTTGAACCCTGTGGATTAGGACATTGTAATCCTGGCCTATTCACGCCCGTCAGGATAGAAATGTTTCACCATAGGATAAAAGTGATAAGCCGGAATAACCTTCTGCAGTGACACTTCGCTCTAAGGGGACAAGTGAATCCAAACCATGGCAGCAAAATGCCCTTATACAGCATAACATAGCGAGCCACCTGTTTTTCGTTTGTCACGTGTTTGTTTGTGTGTGTGTGTGTGTGTGTGTGTGTGTGTGTGAGAATGATAGCAAAATAAATTAGCATGTGAAGGTAACATGCTTATACCTGATTTTATTGTTTGACAGGAACAGTTTAATTGTAATTAAATTCATTTACAAAATTTAAATGAAATTTATATGACAGAAATACAAAATTTCATGTGGTTTTCTTTAGTCTTTCTTTTCTTGCCACATCTGCCATATGTACTAGTTAAACAAAAAAATTTACAGCCCATGTGGCCTGTGACACTACTAGGGAGCCAAGTCTCCTGACTGCTGCTGGTGTTAACACTTTCAGCAGGGGCAGACTGGCAACAAAAAGCAGCCCATGAATTTGCTGTCAAGCAGCCCCAATTTGATGCACCAAATTTGAACTGACGCATGTTTCTCGATCAACGAACCATTAATTAAAAAAAAAAAAAAAACATGCAATCTGTTCATTTGTATTGTTTGTGTTAAGCTAACATGTAAAATGATTAAACAAATTTTTTCTAAAGGTTTTCCTTCCCATGTTTGTGTATACAGGAAGCAAAAATTCAAAGTTGAATTAATGTAATGATCACCTGACACCTAATTTGACTTAATAGCCTGCTTTTATTATCAGAATTATTTAACTGCAGCTAAGATGACCTACTGAATATCTGTATATATGCTATATAATGCTGGGGTTGGGGGGAAAAAAGACCAGCCCACAGAAGACCGGCCCACCGGGAAAATTCCCGAACTTCCCAATGGCCAGTCCACGCCTGACTTTCAGTGCTTCCTAATATAACACACAATATGTTGTTTAGACACAACTGTGGTATTCTGTTCTACTTAATTAACACTTGTCTTGACCCAGGGTCATGCTAAACTTGCAAGACTAAATTATCAACATGACAGCTGGTTTGAGATCTATACTATAGGGCAGAGAGCAGAATTGCGTGTTGAATTGGATTAGAATAGATGCACACCTTCATACACATTACATCGTGGGGTATTACATAGATGCATATATCTAGAAACTGAGCAAAATGTATAGTGAAGTAGATACAATGAAATAATGAGGCAGCTCTGGTACTTCGAAGATGTTCTTCACCACAACATGTAGCTCTCATTCACATAGATATTAATTTCAGGTTGTGGAAATTGGTCTTTCTTTAACAGCAGTGTTGTAATGGTAGAAGCAAAACCTTATAACACCTGAGATGTAAAAATAAACCAAAAGGCTAGTTTTTGTGCAACAAGCTCTAGGACCTGAGGTTTTATTCTGAGCTCACTTACCATCTCAGCATGTGGAGTTTCCCTGCCTACACCTTAGTTTCCAGTTTCCTCCCCTCCCAGAAACATGAATGTATCTTCTGTAATCATAATTATGTATGTAACTATTGTTTTATCAACACCTGATAACCACCAAAGGCAGTGAGAATCACCTAGATACAGTACCCTCCGAAACTATTGGAACAGCAAGCCCAAGTTTTTTGTTTGTGCAATACCAGGAAATAAAAGCTGAAATTCTAAACTCTCTTCTCATATTCATCTTTTGATCTCAAACTCAAATCTCTTCAGTTCACAGCAAAAACAAATGAACTGGCCTTGTTGTTCCAATAGTTATGGAGGGGACTGTACCTTCTAGTCCACAAATCACAGTGACCATATGAGGTCGTATTTGCTGTAAATACAATTATCATATGGCCATCATTCATTGGAATCTTCTTGTGGTTCCTGCCAGTTCAGCGATGGTTCAGAATGACCGGGACGCCATGGTTACTTCTTTGTTTAGGCCACAGCACTTGGGTCATGATTTGACTCTGAATCATGGTTAAAAACCATGATTAACCTGAATCATGGTTAGAAATCTGCCTAGCACCTGCTGGACAGCTAGCTAGGTGGTGAGGCCTGGGAAGATAGCATGGAGACTCCGGGGGGGGGACAACAGCAGCCAGCAGTGGTATATTAAGGACATTGGTGTAGTATGCTATGTGATATGTATGAATACACTGTATACCCAATACAAAATCACTATAGCATTTGCATGTAACCAGTGAAAAATGCACTGGTTAGTACTGCTATTGTATGTGAAATGTTGACACAAGAAAGAAAATGGACAGCTTAGGAAATAATACTCTCACTTCTTGTCAAATTGCTGGAAAAATATTAAGGGATTTTATAAATAAGAATCACATGGGCATTAAGAACAAAATGCTGATAAGAACACTTCTACCTTAAAATTAGCTTTGTCTTTGCCAGATGGATCGACTGATGCAGAAAACATCAACGTCTCTTTAAAATCTTCCACAAAAAAAAAAACAAAAACTCTTATTCCCACATGTGAGAAAAGCTCCTCAGGGTGATTGCGCTTGTCCTTCTGTCATCTTTTAGGCATCCTGGTGAGTGGAAAAAAATGTAACCACTTATTGACAAAATGTTTCTTTAAAGTTTTTTTATATGAGTAGTGTTCTCGTTTTTGAGCATAAGTGGAGACACTTTGAAGCAATGAAGTGGCATTTTACAGTCTGTAATTAGTCATTTCACCTCCTTGTGCTATAATGTTGCAGTGCTGTATTGTCATTTAATTAGTGTTGTGGTATTCAAGACTGATACTACACATCAGGGGTCTCAGCGGAGTCGTAAACTCAGGTGAAATTTTTCTCGGTCTCAGCCTATGAAGACTAAATCTTTTTTAACACATCATTTCTGCGAATAAGTAATATGTTTCAAAATCTTCTTATGTTCAAAATAATAGGGCACAAATATGCCCTGTGTTGTACATAAAGATAACAGAAAAGTAGATTCATTAGTTAATTCAAGAGAAATTTCAAGGTTAGAAAGATATTAGAACCATTAAATTAACACATTTGTCTCTGTCTTGACATGGACTCAGTCATGTGTGGGGTTGGTCTTGGAGTCTTGCCCCACTGTCATACTCAGTCTTGACTCGGACTCCATTGGCTACGGTCTCGGTTTTGACTCATTCTCGGCTTTTGACATTTTCTGAATCAGCCTGTATTTTAAATGAAATTTACCAGTGAATGTAATGTGAATGAGCTAAGTATTTGTGTTATCAGCTATGTTTTTTTTTATATTTATTATTTATGCTTATGTGTGCGGCTAGGCTAGTCTTGCTTACAGTGGAAATGTGGTTGTTGATGCTAATGCTCATTTCTGTAATTTTGCAACATGGGCATGTGCATTAATTTAGGTAAATTATAAAAATTATAAGTCTGCCTATTCAAGTTACTTTGGATCTTGTTGGTTTGTTTGCCACTAGGGAGGGTTATGTGCATGCAGAACAAACTGAGGAGAAGAATGAGCCCACATCTTGCAATAAGGAACTAATGAACACAGTAGGTCAGTTCTGAAGTTTAACAGTAGTTTAAGTTATTAAGTTATAAAGAAAGTCTACTCACAGTTTATTGCAGCACTCTGCATAGCAGTTCTCGGGGAATAAAATGAATGTGTTCTACAGTTTTTCCATGACTGTAAGGGGCACAGCATCAAACATCCCATAATTATACGCCGATGAACCCTCGATCTACATCCTTACCTAAGACAGTTTATAACAAAATGCCTGACTAAACAAATAGGCTTTCAAACAAGACACAAATATTGAGAGTATTTGAGTCCCAAACAAAACGGGAAGGCTATATTCTATAGCTGAGGGTCTTTGTAGGAAAAAGTTCTGCCTCCTGCTGTAGCTTTCTAAGCAGGCATGGTGCTTCATAATAGATCAAATATTTCCTCAGGTACTGTGAGGCAAGAGCACTTTATAGGTCATTAGCAATATTTTATAATCAGTGAGAAATTTGGGAACCAATGTAGTGTTACTATTAATCAGAGGTACTAGCAGTTTTAGCTAAAAAGCAGTTACTAGCAGGTACTAGCTAAAAAGATTTAGCCAGTGATAAGGGAGGAGTTTACTATTCTTAACAGTAGTTGGACTGGTTCTGGTCGTATTTGTTAAAGAAAATGTGTAGGTATCAATTCTAATACCATAGATGGTGATTTTTTCATTCTGAATTAAATTAAATTAAATTCAGTCTGTTGGCTTGGAGTAAAGGATACCGATTGTCCGCATCTACTAATGAGGTTAAATTAGTCTACGTTATATTGGTCTCTCAACTATTATGATGCATCATGATGCAAAAATGTGATAATGTACACACTTTGTTTATACAATCAAAGTTTTGGGGAGAATTTATACATTTCTTTATGTATTTCAATGTATTTTATTTTTTTCATGAACCTGTAGTACATTTGGTTTACAATATTAACCTTTGTTTGTAGCATTTAAAAAAAAAAAAAAAAAATATAT
>JANDJT010000012.1:19862404-19872590 GCA_024331685.1 Stegophilus panzeri
GTTGTCACATGAAAAGATATAATCAAATATTTACAAAAATGTGAGGGGTGTATTCACTTTTGTGAGATACTGTATATGTGATCAATAAAGACTCATTATAAATTTGAGGCATAAACATTACCCTCTGCACCACTGGGCTGCAATACTACCCTAGAAATTAGGAATAAAAAAAATTAAGATAACAGCTGAGATCAGAATGAGCAGAGAACACCAGAGACACGCACTCCTGGTCTTATTGAAATAGTCAGGACAATAAAAAGTTTGTGTAACTTGACCATCTCTCACTTTAAGGATTTTTTAAATTTAGTCTCATTATGTGTCATTTTTCAAGCCTCTAGTCATCATGCTTAAAACAACATTGTGTGAATACACCTACATTAGCTGTATCAGATGTTTTGGACATGAAATACACCAGATTATGCAAATTATTTATTATGTATTAATGACTAACATTACAGATTTTATTTTTCATGATATGTTTGACAGTACCACTTTCTTTATTCATTAAAAACTAACAGTTCTTCACTGTGGCATGAATTTAACTGATCATAGATAACCATTTTTATGCTTTGGGTTCCCTCTGAAATCTCCAGTAGTGGAGATAACGTAATGTGGTAAATTGCACATTATTTCAAATAAATTGATTATATGAGTCATTTTTAATTATTGGGTGGAGGTTTAACAATAAATTGTTCAGGACTTGCCATAATGTAGGCCATTGCTATTTCTATTTCTCTGTGTAAGAGGAATATTAAAAATGAACTGATAATCAGAACTTTAATCAGTTACTTGTAACATAAACGTTAAAAGTGAAATAGTGTGAATTGATAAGCTAAAAATGTTAACAAAGGTTACAAAAGAAAAAAGAAAAAGGTCATATTTTCAGTTCTGAGCATAAAAAAATACCTTAAAGATTATTCATTGAACACACACATCACATTGCTGAAAATCAGTTCATGAGTTGGTGACCCAATTCTGGTACCTAACTTAGTTTGGACGTTTATGAAAAACAAGCAAAAATCACAGAAATAATCTCATCATTGTGACGTATCAAATAGCATAGAGAGAACTAGATTCGAATGTATCCAACATTGATTATCAGCACCACAATATACGCTACCAGGTAAATGTTTGGATAATTCACAAAGTGTTGTGGTCTTTTCTGCATTATTTCTAAAGGCTCTCAAAAGAGTTGAGCCTTCAGAGTGTTATTGAAGATGATTCTGTGGACTAAATAAAAGTAGCCAGCTTAGAAATTTGCTGCTTAGAAACCAAATTTTAAATTGAATAGATCTTAGTATAGATATCATACATTACAATGACTTAATGCACAACCACTTAAAATAAAATAATAATAATAAAAAAAACAGACCCAAATAAAAAATGGACACTGACACTGAAACAAACAAACAAACAAACAAACAATAAAAACCCAGCACAAAAATAAACCATGGCCATTAAGAAATCCCAGCCAGCTGGTGGACCACAGCCAAACAGATGCCTGATAGTCTCATTTTAAATAAGGTTAGTTAGACCCTAGCAACCACCCGAGCATTAAGAAAACCTGGAATATCAGGGTGTGTAAATGTAGAAATGTAACTCACTGATGAGTCAGTAGCAGTGCTAATCAACTATTCATAATTATCTCAATTTTCCCCCAATCACAGCAAATCCATGTGTCTTCCAACTGACACTTCAGATTTAATTTCTGTTTTATTTGGCTAGCTACTCTGCTGGCCTGAGTACTCAATCTTCTGGCTCACGCTCTCAACACAGACATTTTGATTGACTGTAGGTAAAATGAGTGATTGCATAAATCAAGGCCGGCTAGTGGTTATGCTAACCCCCTAAACCCACATGATGGTGTTATGACCAGGCATTCACTCAAAGCCCATAACAATTGGGATGGAACACGGGCTCTGATTAGGTACTGCATCTAAATGAGTGAAATTACACGAGTTACATAAACTGGATGCATAGCATTTTCAGGGATCCAGCAGAGTGAGATGTAGAGAGTGAAAAATGATTGAGGGTGAAACATGTACTTATTGAGATTCATTGAAGAGCACATGTGCCAGTGGAGAGATGCTGCAGTTTAAGCATGAACATTATACTGGCACAGAAATACACAGAATCTAGACCCATTAACCTGTTCATTAAAGGAATACTCTGGCATGCTTTCAATTTAATGTCTAATTTAGTCTACTGCATATAGGGTGTACAGTATGTGATTTTGAAGTATTACCCCATTATCAATAACAACAGTAGGTTATTCAGTTGTACACACTCAAAGGACAAATGGAGAGATTTTATAACAAGGTATTACATAAACATTGTCAGTCATTGATGACTCGCAGACAGTAATATGTGACAGACGAGCTAAAAGATGAAAAAAGAAAATCTTTGAAGCACTATTAATAACCATAATTAGTCCACTGAATTAATTCCCTGATGGATCTGTTCATATGAGAGTCACACAGTGGGAGACTCCATTCTTGGTCACCCATGTGCTCAGCAAGCAAGACATAAATACAGAGAAAGTTACTGCTACTGCAAAGTGGCTTTCTGAAAACTTTCAGTATGTGAAACATATTAGACATGAATACTTATCCCAGTTCTCACCTCAAAGAAGACGAGAGTGGCACAAAACTTTAGCACGTATCATGCTGCTGTCATTGAAGATCATTTGAACACATTCGATAAGCTAATGAGACTAAACTTGTGCAGATTATGTAAATGTTTTCACAGCACAAGAGTAAGTCTTTCTCTCTCACTCTATTTTGGTATCTCACATTAACCCTTAATGTATATTTATATTTTAATCCCTATCATTGACTGCACAAACACCCACAGATGAGCCCCCCTCCTCTCACAGGTCCCCCTGAAGAGTGTGTCTGATCCTGTCACTCAGTATGACAGGCAATGCGTGCAAGTTGTAACACACACACACACACACTATCTCCCTTCTCTCCATTTGATGTGCCCTTGCTTGCTCAACCCAGCCTGACACACACTCTCATCCATGCCATCTCTCATCCATATGAATTACAGACAGGGGGAAATAACAACCATGTCAGAGTATGTGTGTGTGTGTGTGTGTGTGTGTGTGTGTGTGTGTGTGTGTGTGTGTGTGTACAGGGAGTAACCAAAATGATGGAAATACACAGCTATATACAGTACCATAGCTATATATGTAGTACGAATGTACAAAGCCTCTACAGCAGGTAGGCATGTCTAGGCAGTTCCTGTGCTTCTGGGAATGCTGTTCTGCATATTTGGAATGATCTCTTGTGGGGAAAACAGGATAATTTACAAAAATAAAAAGCATCGTTCATGAGTCCATATTACTTTCCTCCAATAATCCCAAAGTGGTTTCTATCCATTTTCTGTACCACTTATCCTACAAAGGGTTGCGGGGAGCCTGGAGCCTATCCCAGGGAACTCGGGGAACAAAAGGGGGATACCCTGGATGGGGTGTGAACCCATCGCAGGGCACAATTGTACACTCTCACACACTACAGACATTTTGAAAAGGTCAATCAGCCTACAGTGAACTTTGAACTGAGGTAAGAAACTGGAGTACCTGGAGGAAACCCCTAAAGCACAGAGAGAAAATTTAAACTTCATAAACACAGCGTAGAGGTGGGAATCGAACCCCCAACCCCAGCAGTGCGAGGCAAACATGCTAACCACTAAGCCTCCCTGCCCCCTCCAAAGTGGTTTTGTGCTCGTTATACAGGGTTTTCCAAAATGCCGGGTTCCATTTTCTTAAATTTCCTTCATACTGCTAGTACTTAAGTAGTGTCAGCAGTTTTCAAAATGGCCACTTCCATAAATATTAACTTTGGGAATTCCCACATTTTCAATTCAATTTAATGTATTTTGTATAATGAATATGAGTAGGATATGAATGTTTTTCTGAATTTTACTGGATTTTCATAAATACCAAATTTGTAAGTGTAAACACTCATACAATCAATTTATGAATAAATATATTTGTATCCAGCTTGATAAATGAGGCCCAGTGTCACAAAGCAACTTCACAGAAATACAGATCTCTAATGAGCAAGCCAAAGGTGACAATGGCAAGGAAAAACTGCCTGAGATCACACGAGGAAGAAACCTGATTTAAAATGGAACCTGTCCTCTTCTGGATGACACTGTATTGTGGGATTATAAATCATTACTCTTCTACAATTGTATACTATAAAGTCAAACAGGAATGAATATGTTGAAAGGATGTTCAGTGTGAACATCATAATTTTTTAGGATTACATAATAGTTGTATTATTATGAGCAGCAGTTCACAGCACATATCCACAGAATCCAGGTGAGAAACCAGGGCAAGTCTTTTGGGAAGTACCATCTTTCAGGTATGCATGTGGGAACATCCACAGCAATATTTAAGAGATTGCAGAAGAGATTGCATCGTGGATATTTCAAATGAATTCTTTGGTAATTGTTTTCTCATTTCTCTGAATGACACATCAGCATCTAAGCATGCTCTTGTACAGATACCCCATAGGTTTCATGTTGCTGACAGTCTATTTACAAGCACAATATAATAATGAACTGTGATTATGAAACAAATGGCATTTTCAACCCAACCCAAAGAATTAGATAAATATCTAAGATGAGCTACATTTTTTCTTTAGCACCTCATCCCTCATCAGTTTCTCTTGACTATAGATTTTGAGCAGAAGTAGAGTGTGTCTTCATCTAGTCTGACTGACTTTATATTTCATGTCTAATGGTACAGTATAATAGCTAATCATTAATATTAACTAACACATTTGTCTGTATTGTACTATGTGAGTGACTCCTTGTTAAAAACATTTTAAAAATACATAGTGTTTGTACATTTGTTCATTCATTCATCTTCGCGAGACTAAACTCTTTAGGATTATGTAAATGACTGCTATAAGATGCAAAGTTTTCACAGAGACTAAGTCTGGTTCGTTTGTTCATCTTCACTATCTGCTTTATCATGGTCAAGGTCATGGTGAATTGGAAGCCTATGCCAGGAACACTGGGTACTAATTCAGCTAATCAGTGCCGGTCCTAGCCCATTTGGAGCCCTAGGTGAGATTCATCCTCAATGCCCCCCCCAAAAAAATTATACAACACATATTTCTCGTACTCAATAATAGTTTATTTATTTCACTAATAAAAATAATGAAATAAAACCAATTTTTTAAAAATAAATAGCCACCGTGAATAGGCATAACCACAAAAAAGAATATAAACACAAATTTACCTTATTATATGCTCAATACAAAACAAGTGCTAAGAATTTTTTTAAATAAAAAAAATTAAAAATGAATAATAAACATAAATAATACACAAATAACAATGCAGTATATACTCCAATTTAAACACTGTGCTGTACCTGCATTCATTTCAAGTAATGTGTGCTTTTAGAATTTTACCTTCCTGACCTTCCTTGCTGTAAAATCATTAATAATGTCGTCATATGAGACAGGATTTAACTTTTTAGTAACACAAGTCAAACATTCAGATTCTGCACATCTATAGCAGCATCTTATTATGGAAGCATAAATCAGTCCGTGATTAGCATTTTTAAGAGTTGGACAGAAGCCAGCCAATCTAGGTCTTCATTGTAAATCCATTATCTAAATAATTTAACCCGACAAAAATGACAAATGATATAGAAATTGTAATAAGCTTACTTTAGTTTTTTTCACACTTTGCCTCTTCTTCTTGTCTTTTTCAAAACTGAGCTCCCGAATGGTTTTTGTCACTTCATTTTGCGTTTCAACTAACAATCTTGATTGCTACTGCCATTAATACGTCAGCAGCATTAGCATAAAAATGATGCCATGATCATTATCGTCCATAAAAAAACTAAATCATCATCACTGACACTTACACACTTCACAGTCACACAGACACATCAACGGTGATGACTGATAAGTATGATGTACTTTTTAATTTTACAAAACAAAAAACAAAACCACTGGTGTCATGTTGCACTTAATACAGCCTTGCACACACTGCCGTTTATTTGCATCGGCACTAGGGGCGCCAACAAAACAATTTGACCAAACAAACTTTTCTGAGGCAATAAAAGACATGAGGAACGTTAATTGTGGCTCGGTACTGTTAATCGGATTTGGTCGGGGGGGCGCCCCAAATATGGTGAGGCCCTAGGAGGCTGCCTATGATGCCTAATGGATTGACCATTCCTGCAGCTAATCCACCTACAGTCATGTGAACAAATGGAAATTGTCGGCTTTTTTGACATATTTGAACAAGCAAACATTTTAACATATGTGCTTCACAATTGGTATGAGGTGCTTCTCCTGAAAAGCTGTCTTTGGTCTGCATCAAACATGTCTGCTGTTACTGTGGCCAAACAACTCCAGCTTTGATTCTTCTGTCCAGAGCACATTATTCCAAAATGCCTGGTCGTTGCCTATATTCTCATTGGTAAACTGTATTCTTGCAAAGGCTTTTTCCTGGCACACCTCCCAAGCAGGTCAAATTTGTACAATCTCTTTCTGACTGTAGAAGCATGCACTTTGACACCAAGAGTTGCAAGACTTACTAGCAGATCCTGAGATGAAATTTTGGGGTTCTTGGAGACTTCTTTTTGCATCAGACGGTCTGCTCTTGGGCTGAATTTGCTGGGACAGCCGGTCCTGGACAAATTGATAGTCATTTGAAATGTGTGCCACTTGAAGATGATTTTCCTTACAGTGGAATCATGTACTTAAAATAATTTGGAGAGCTTTTTAAATCCCTTACCAGACTCATAGGTATCCACAACCTTTTTTCTGAAGGCCTTATAGAACTCTTTAGATCTTGGCATGATGACATCACACACCTCAATATCAAAGGGAACACCAGACATTAGATATGAGAGGGGTATAAATAAAACTGGTTCTACCTGCACTCACTAAAGAGGTTCTAATCACTGGAACCCAATCTTGAACACCTGATTCTAATTTTATGGATTTGAAGGTGTGATAAATATAGGGGTGTACTTAATTTTTCATGTGACTGATCTGTTTTATGTTCATTTAATTTGTGAAAATTACTACAAAATGTCAATTGTATGTGTCATTTGATAGAATGCATCACCTTTATTAATAGACACTGTTTCAAAGAGGATCAAATGTTTGCTTGTCCAAATATGTCCAAAAAAAAGCCAACAATTTCCATGGTGTGTACTTATTTTTTCACATGACTGTATTGGTATGTTTGTTGGAGGTGGGTTTGAACTAGAGAACCTGGAGGAAACCTACACACTGGGAGAACAACATCTGAAAAACACACAGAGAGTAAGCCATCATAAAAAGTTATTAATAAATTTAGTGCCATGCCACCAATGGGCACCCTCCCCTGAATTCTGAGAACTCTTCCTCAGTTGTCACAGTCAGTTCTTGTTCACACACAATATAATGCACATTTTTGTGTAAGTTCTGAGCCATGCTCACCTGCCCATGTTTAGGTGTCTAATACTAGGTGGTGGAGGCATTATGTTTTCACGTTGTCTATCCATCAGAGAATCTCATTAATGTAATATCTCAAGAGTCAGTGTATGAATGTTTGTAGGATTTATACGGAATTATCATTGTAACCTGCAGGTGAACCGATTAGACTTTTGGAATTTGGAATTTTTGACCCAAGCAGGGTCAAGGTCACAGCAAGGTCAAATGGCTGAAATTGTTTTTCTTCAATAGTGTCTTTCCTGTTTTAAGTATATTTTAAGGGTATTTTAGGCATACAAATTAGTAACAAGAAGTACTAGACTTGGTAGCTGAGGCATCCCTATCGACGCCAGTGACACTGAGTTCTATTTGTTTAGCTTATCCTTTGGATTTTGGAACTGTTCATATCGTTGTGTTTGCCCCCTGCCCGGCTTTCTGATTATTCTCTGGATCTGTCCTATGGCTCTGTTCTCATTGTGATCTTTGTGTATGACCCTGGCCTGTTTATTATTTATGGGATTTTGATTATCTTGTTAATAAACCTCCAGCAAATGGATTCTCACAACATCTCTGTCTGGTTTGTTATCCAGGTACACATATAAACATAATACTGTACAAAAGTCTTAGGCTGTACATTGTGATTATGTTCAGTTCAATTTATATGAGCAATGGTTATTTATTTTTCTAGGCAACTTAACATTACCACAAAAAAGTAGACTGCCCTTTTCAAAAAAACAACAAAAAAAAAAGTGGCTAGAAGAACACAGGTTTCTGTCATGTCACTGCAAACCAGTGATTACATTCCCCATCCTGCACTGCGGCCTACAAACATGGCCGCCATGGACTACACTTCCCACACACACGTTCACCTTCTCTCGAATTGTAATCACACACACCTGTTTCCAATCTCACACACACTCACACCACAGTATATAAGAGACTGTTGAAATACTATGACTTTGCGTAGTATTGAGTTTTTCCCTCATACCAAGCGACTGTTCTTTGTTTCTCGTGTCGTTTCATTGTTCTCTGACCTCGCTTCTCGTTTCTTGACTTGATTATTGCCTTGCCCTTTTTATGCCTGTTTGTGATCGCCTGACCTTTAACATGTTTTTTGACTACGCTTTGGATTACTGATTTGGATTTGTCTGCCTATCTCTCTTATATAGTTTTTTACTGCAATTGCATCCATCCTCAGCTCCCTTACATTCTGGAACGTGACAGAATACTATCCCTTAACATGGATGCAGCAGGAAGACTGAGGAGACGTCATGCTAAGCAAACCATCCCCGCCTTGGATTTGATCCAGTTTCCGCAATGGACTTTCGTAGAGCTCCCAGATCGGTTTGAAGGGTTTTTTGGCTACCCTGAATATTTTCTGGTTGACTGCCAGATTTATTTCTCGAGCCTAACGAATCCCAAGCCCAGCAAGAAACAATGGAAAAGGTTCATTGTGTCCCGGAATTTTGGCTCAGCCCGCCAGTGGGCGCAGCATCTCGCAGCCATGGGATCCAGGGGACTGGAGAATGTAACTCAGTTTGCGGAACTGTTCTTGATGGATGAACTTTTGAGGGGAGTCAGTGTGACGAACAAGGCTGACCTGCCATTCCACAACTATTATGATTGGATTGACAGGGCAGTGGTGGAGGTGATGCTGACCTGCAAGACTGAGGGCTGCGGTAGCAAGGCCCAGCGACAGTGTCCCACATGCAGGAAACTTGGGATCCATGGATCATATTTCTGCTCTCTGGGATGTTTCAAGAGCAGCTGATGTACTCACAAATGGCTACACAAGAGAGCACCTGCTGAGCTCCAGCCGGTGGTCAATGTGGCAACCTCATCTACAGAGCTACAGCTTGAGAACCACAAGGTGGCCTCACCTGCTGAGCTCCAGCCGGAGGTCAAAGTAGAGACCCCGGCTCCAGAGCTCCAGCTCGAGACCTACGAGGTGGTCTCACCTGCAGAGCTCCAACCAGAGGTTGACGTAGCGGCCTCATCTCCAGAGATCCAAACTGAGACCCACAAAGTGGTCTCACCTGCAGAGCTCCAGCAGAAAGTCAAGTTCCTGTCTGAAGTCAATGAGGTGACCTCCAAAGCCATGTTTCTGTTTGAGGTCAACGAAGTGACCTCCCAAGCCATAGTCCTGTCTGAGGTCGAAGAGACGACCTCTCATGCAAAGTTTCTGTCCAAGGTCGAAGAGGCAACCTCTCAAGCCCAGTTCCTGGCTGAGGTCAAAGAGACGACCTCTCAAACCAAGTTCCTGTCCGAGGTCAGAGACGACCTCTCAAGTCCAGTTTCTGTCCGAGGTCGATGAGATGGCCTCTCACACCAACTTCCTGTCTGAGGTCGACGAGACAGCCTCTCACACCAAGTTCCTGTCCAAGGTCAAAGAGGTGACCTCTCAAACCAAGTTCCTGTCCGAGGTCGAAGAGACAACCTCTCACGCTACGTTCCTGTCTGAGGTCAATGAGATGGCCTCTCACGCTACGTTCCTGTCTGAGGTCAATGAGATGGCCTCTCACGCCAACTTCCTGTCTGAGGTCGACGAGACGGCCTCTCACACCAAGTTCCTGTCCGAGGTCAAAGAGGCAACCTCTCAAGCCCATTTCCTGTCTAAGGTCGAAGAGACGGCCTCTCACACCAAGTTCCTGTCCGAGGTCGAAGAGACGGCCTCTCACACCAAGTTCCTGTCCGAGGTCGAAGAGACGGCCTCTCACACCAAGTTCCTGTCC
>JANDJT010000012.1:19879761-19897906 GCA_024331685.1 Stegophilus panzeri
AACACAGTATATACAGTAATATGCAAGAGTCTTGGGCACATACAATGAAATGCTGTAAAAAGTCTTTAAGAAAAGAGCTTAGGTTAAGCACCAAATGTACAGAGTGAATGGTTCATATAAACACTTTAAAATAAAAATTTCAAAGAACTAATTTCTTTCATCAGTCTGGATTAAACATTTCTAAAACACTTTAAATTATTCCAATATCAGGTAACAATCATCTTACAATTCTTACAATGATTTGTGTGTGTGTGTGTGTGTGTGTGTGTGTGTGTGTGTGCACGCCAATCAGGGTAGTTAATTGATCAAACATTTTAACAAAAAAAACCCCCCAAAACTTAAAAAAGCTACATTCCAGCACTTCAAGCACGTTGCACAAACCCTGAGAATGTTTCGTGCTAATTAGTCTTAGAATAGAAAACAAGCTATTTATATAGAAAGATGAAAAAGTCCACAAGCACGGAAGCGATTAAAACTTAATCTGGCAAGCAAGAGATGTACAGGCTGGCACGTGGCTCTGAAATTACAGCCTCTGCCTCTCCTTCTCCCTCTGTCTACTTCCTCTTTTAAGTTCCAATGTGCTCTGGAGGACAGAAAGTGAGAATAGACACCACAAGCTGCGAGTTGCACCCTGGAGCCTAGTGTGAATGTAAGCATATCATAAAAGCGTGTGTCTGAACATGCAATTTCACTCATCTCTCAGCTGTGATCCAAGTATGTGAAAGTGTTAGTGTGAGCTCTGAGGCAGATGTGTGAAAGAAAGCGTGAGAGCACGCAAAAATGAGGGTTCTTTTTCACCTCTTTTAACCGACAGGGGCGGTGTGTAACACTCCTTGTGTGCATGCGCTGAGATATTCCAACAAGGTCACGTAATGACATATGACACAGTACTTGCAATAAAAACTGCTGTCAGATAACAGGAATAACGGGAATGGTATGGAGCTTGACTCCACATGCTGAAGTGTTGTTGGGCAAGACACCGAACCCCAAGATGTTCCCAGTGGCAGGCTAGCGCTTTGCATGGCAGCTCTGCTGTGAGTGTGAATGTGAAGGGTTGAATGAGAAACAATGTAAAGCGCTTTGTAGAGTTTAAAAGGTGCTATACAAGTGTAGACCATTTATCATTCGGCTGCTACCATCATGAGTTAAATCATCAATAAATGCAAGCCCAAGCCATGACACTACCTCTACTGTGCTTGATGAATGAGCTTGTATGTTTTGGATCATGTGCAGATTATTTTATTTCTCTACATCTATTTTGAATTTGAAATGGAGTATAATCACACACTTCTCGGTCCAGTAATCTTTAAGAAATCTGTTTCTGTTGTCCACTTTTTGTAAAGTGGACATTGTTGTGATGTCACTGATGAATGTCTGTGAAAACGCTCCCCTTTCTGACAATGTCTTTCACCTTGTAGCTAGTCTCTGGTCCTATGAGCCGCCTTCAGCCTAATAATCTACATAAATACATGTATTGGACGGACGGATTGGACAGAGTTGTGACAGAGGATATTCTACAGGAGCTGTGCTGGTTTATGTTTAGAAAAATTGAAGTTACTGAACTACGGTAATTTTAATTTCATCCATTAATCATCTGGAGACACGATGGCTTAGTGGTTAGCAAGTTTGCCTCGCACCTCCAGGGCTGGGGGTTCGAATTCCACCTCCACCCTGTGTGCACGGAGTTTGCATGTTCTCCTCCGCCAGTCCAAAGACATTGTTGTGGGCTGATTGGCATTTCCAAATTGTCTGTAGTTTGTGATTTTCCCATGCAATGGGTTGGCACCCTGTCCAGGATGTCCCAAGCCTGATGCTCCAGGCTCCTTGCGACCCTGTGTAGGATAAGCGGTAAAGAAAATGGATGGATGGTCATTTACTTTTTTCAAGTACTCTGTTCAGTCTGCTGACATAATTTGCTGGGTCTGTGTCTGGATCATGTCAGAATCTCTTGGAAAACAAGTATTGTGTAGTCAGTGCTCTGTCTCCATTAACTGCTGAGTCTGCCATTCTTTGATGGGATTCCCAGTAATTCACAGCTCTGTTTTTGAAGTGGTAGTCCTTCCACACAAATATCTGCCACTAGACAGTCACTGCTAACCATGCTACAGGGCTTGCGCTCATGCAGACATGATCTGAAGCTCTTTGAAATGAATGAAGCATATCAGCTATGTGCCCACAGTCTTGGCATCTTGAGAACACTCAAACATCTTGTGTGTTGACTGCACAGTAATGCCAGTGCAGACACAAGCTTGGTTGGCAGATCTGAATCTGGCCTGAGCTAACAAAGCACAACAACCACTAAGCACCACAAGGAGCCCAGAAAGCAGTCTGAGCTGTGTTTGAGATCAAAAGATGAATATGAGACGACAGACATTTTCATTTCTTGATATTTGCATCTAGATGTGTTAAACAACTTAGAACATAGCACGTTTGGTGTCAGACCACACAATTTTTAGGTGAGCAAAAGTATAGGGACAGATTGTCTTAACGTAATTAAAGTAAATAACACTTAATATTTGGTTGTGTATCCCTTGCTTGCAATGATCGCAATACACTCTGACCCACTGACATCACCAAACACTCTTTACTACAGCTTCTTTCAGTTGTTGTTTGTTTTGGGAGGTTTCTCCCTTCAGATGAAATGCTGCTCAACTGAGGTAAGGTCTGGTGATTGTCTTGGTCAGTCTAAAACCTTCCACTTTTATCCCCTGATCAAGTCTTTTGTTGAGTTGGAAGTTTGTTTTGGATCATTGTCTTGTGACATGACGTAGCATACAATTAAATTGGATGCATTTCTCTGTAAATTGACAGAATTGACAGAATTTTTCTGTAGATTTCTGAATTCATCCTGCTGCTACCATCATGAGTTATATCATCAGTAAAGATTAATGAAACTGTTCCAGAAGCATCTATGCAAGCCCAAGCCATGACACTACCTCCAGCATGTTTCACAGATTATGTACTTTAGCTTGTATGTTTTGGATCCTGAACAGATCATTTCTTTCTCCACACTTTGGCCTTTCTAACACATTGGTAGAGGTTAATCTTGGTTCCAGAAATTTCATAGCTCATATCTGTATTTCTTTGCCAATTCCAATCTGGCTTTCTGATTCTTACTGCTGATGAGTGACTTGCATCTTCCAATAAATTTTATCACTTGAAAAATGAATGGGTTCAAACAAAAGTGCCATGGTCAAGTTGTTTAATATATCTAGATGTAAATATCAGGAATGCTGAATGAAAAAAAACAAACAAAAAAAAACCAGGATGTTTTTCATACCATTTTGTGTAAACTCTAGAGATTGTTGTGTGTAAAATTCCCAGGAGATCAGCAGTTTCTGACATACTCAAACCATCCCAGCTGGTACCAACATCCATGCCACACTTGTTCTTCATTCTGATGTTTGATGTGAACATTAACTGAAGCTCCTGACCTGTGTCTGCATGATTTTTTTCATTGTGGTACTGCCACATGATTGACTGATTAGATAACGGCATGAATGCGTTGGTGTACAAATGTTCCTAATAAAGTGGACGGTGAGTGTATATGTGTTGCTAAAACCAAAAGTGCATATTTTACTTAGCTTACTGGGTTAAATTTATAATTAAACAATAAAAAATATCCAATGATATTACACAACTCAACACATGCCAGCCAGAAGAGGACAATGAGTTTGCTGCAGTGTTTTTCTATTTCCTTTGCATATAATTTACATTTACATTTATTCATTTAGCAGATGCTTTTATCCAAATGTTTTGTAACAACTTTGAAATCAATAGTATAATAAAAATTATACTACATGCCATTTATTCCAAGGCTTTTGGCTACTAATCAGAAGGTAGTGAGTTCAAGTACTAGCACTGCCAAGCTGCCACTGTTGGGTCCTTACGGTGGGGGAAATAAGTATTGAATGCATCAACATTTTTTTCAGCAAATATATTTTGCAATTAGGCTATTCACATGAAATTTTCATCAGACTTTGGTATTAACTCAAAAAATCCACACATATAAAGAAATCCAAACATTAAAGTTCATAAATGAAGTTATGTGTAATAAAGAGGAAAAAAAAGGGCTTTGAAATCACACATCTAGCACAGACCCACAGGCCATTCTTTTATGACACGGCATGCTGGTCCTGCCTTCCAACTCCTACAGGGTGCTGGCCTCCTTCTCACTGCCTTCAGCAGGGGAGGCCACACGTTCAAGTTTTGGAACTCATTACAAGGCTCATTTATAGTGTTCACTGAGAGGATAATACAGTGGTGCTTGAAAGTTTGTGAACCCTTTGCAATTCTCTATATATCTGCATAAATATTACCTAAAACAATCAGATTTTCACACAAGTCCTAAAAGTATGCATAGAGAAACCAATTAAACAAACGAGACAAAAATATTATACTTGGTTATTTATTTATTGTGTAAAATTACACAATACTACATATCTGTGAGTGGCAAACGTATGTGGACCTCTAGGATTAACAGTTAATTTGAAAGTCAAATTAGAGTCAGATGTTTTCAATCACTGGGATCACAATCAGGTGTGAGTGAGAGCCCTATTTTATTTCAAGAACAAGTATCTATCAAAGTGAAATCTTCACATCATGAGCATGGAAATGTATCATGGCAAGGAGATTTCTGAGGACCTCAGAAAAAGAGTTGTTGTTACCAACAAAGATCACTCCAAAAGCAAGACATGTAACAGTCTGCGAGGTCACAAAGGAACCCAGGGTAACCGCTAAGCAACTAAAGCCCTCTCTCACGTTGGCTAATGTTAATGTGCATGTCACCATCAGGAGAACACTGAACAATAATGATGTGCATGGCAGGGTTGCAAGGAGAATTCACTGCTCTCCAAAAAGAACATTGCTGCCCTTCTGCAGTTTGCTAAAGATCATGTGGACAAGCCAGAAGGCTACTGGAAAAATGTTTTGTGGATTGAGGAGACCAAAATAAAATTTTTGGTTTAAATGAGAAGGGATATATTTGGAGAAAACACTGTATTCCAGCATAAGAACCTTATCCCATCTGTGAAACATTTTGGTGGTAGTATCATGGTTTGTGCCTGTTTTGCTGCATCCAGGCCAGAATGACTTGCCATCGTTGGTGTAACATTGAATTATGAATTCACTGTACCAGTGAATTCTACAGGAAAATTCCAGGATATCTGTCCATGAACTGAATCTCAAGAGAAAGTGGGGCATGCAGCAAGACAACGACCCTAAGCACACAAGCCACTTTAACGAAGAATGGTTAAAGCAGAATAAATGTAATGTTTTGGAATGGCCAAGTCAAAGTAACTCATCACTACCATCTATCAACCACCAAAGGCAAATTAAGTTTTTTTTTTGTCCCAAGTTTGCTGACTTGTTGTCAGTAATGTGTTTTAAATTCAAGAGAATCCTTATTTTGGGAGATTTTAATATACACATTGACCAAAATGACTGTGGGATGACAAAGGACTTTTTATTGTTACTGGATTGTTTTAATCTTACACAGTTTATTAGTGGCCCAACACACAGCAAAGGTCATACTCTAGACCTTGTGATTGCAAATGATTCATTTGTGTCTCAGCTGTCTTCTGTTGATATTGGTCTTTCTGACCATTTGCCAATCTTTTTTAATCTGGAACTGCCTCTTCTTTGTATATCTTCATGCACTGTTAATTTTCGTAAATTAATCCAACAGATTTTGCAGACTCTGTCGTTTCCTCTCTTTATGGTCTCTCATTAGCTCCTCTTGAAGATAAGATTTTACAATTGAATAATTTTCTTACCTCTAATCTGGACTCCTTTGCTCCCTTCAAGTCACCCAATGTAACAGTTGCTCGTTCTGCTCCTTGGTATAATGACAACCTGTGCTCGAAGAAGGCAGCTTGTCGTAAAATGGAGCACAAGTGGCATGACTCTGGCTTGAATGTATTTTTTCAAACTTGGAAAGACAGCTTGGTGGAATATAGAGCTGCAATTGAGTCTACAAGGTCTGCCTTTTTTTCTCAGATTATTGAGAATAATCAAAGCAATTCCAGGCATCTCTTCTGTACTATAAACAGACTCCTCAAAGTTAATGTTGGCACCTCTTTACCTGTTTAAAATCAGTTATAAGTTTCTTCATTTTATTCAGTTCTAAAACTGACAATGTTCATAACCTAGTTCATGCTACACCTGTTTCCTCTTCAACACTCTTCTTGCCTAGTTTCTCTGGCACATCCTTCACTAATTTTTCTCAACCTGACTCAGAGTTGCTTACTAGGGAGGTATCACGTATGACATATGAGGTATCACCACTTGTACGCTTGATCCCCTCCCTACAAGCTTATTTATATCTTGTTTTAACTCCTTGTGCCCAGCTGTTCTCAGCATTATTAACGACTCTCTGCACACTGCTGCTGTAACCCCAGTTCCAGAAAAAGCATAATGATAATTTGGACAATTTAAATAATTATCACCCCATATCAAACTTTCCCTTCTTGGCAAAAATTTTAAGAACGTGTTGTGGCACAATCTGGTTTTTGTAAACTTCATAGTGCAGAGACAGCTTTGGTCAAGGTCACCAATGATCTGTTAATAGCCTCAAATTCTGGTTCTCTTTCCATCCTTATCCTTCTTGATATTAGCGCTGGTTTTGACATTGTCAATCACAACCTCATGCTCAACCAACTTTAAACTGTCTTTAGTGTTTCTGAGACTGTAATAACCTGGTTTAGATCTCATCTCTCTGATCACCACTAGTTTGTTTTCATGAGTGGTTTCAGGTCTGAGATTGGCTCTGTTCCTGTTGGTATCCCTCAGGGATCAATTTTAGGCCTCTTACTTTTTAGTATTTATATATTTCCTCTTGGGTTGCTCTTAAGACCACTCGGGCTTAATTAGCACTTCTATGCAGATGATACTCACATTTACATTCACTCTAAGCCTGGTCAAAATGCGGATGTTTCTCTTCTATCGCATTGTATTTCTAAGATAAAAACATGGATGACCCAAAACTTTGTGTCTTAATAGTGATAAGATGAAGATTTTACTTATTGGCTCTCCTCATCTGCTTCATAAAGCTGGTTCACTAATGTTAAACGTAGACCGTTCTGTTTTGCAGTTCCAAACTAAATTTTAAAAAAATTACGACTTATTTGATTCGAGTTTGTCTTTTGACCCACACGTGCAATCTACTGTCAAGATTTCCTTTTTTCATCTCAGTAATATCGCTAGACTTCGCCCTATGCTATGTTTTCCTGTGACTGAAAAGCTTATCATCACTTTTGTATTTTCTCATATTGATTACTGCAATGCACTTCTTGCTGGGGTTTCTAAAACCACATTAAATAAATTGCAATGGGTGCAAAATTCTGCTGCTAGGATCCTGACCAGTGTCCGGAGAAATGAACACATCACTCCAATACTGAAGTCCTTACACTGGCTCCTGGTCAGGTTTCGCATTGATTTTAAAATCCTTATGCTCCCATAAGGCACTGCATGGTCTGGCCCCTCAGTATCTGTCGGCACTTTTAACTTGATATACTCCCAAGCGTCATTTGCACTCCTCTCAAGCTGGTTTACTGGCTGTCCCACAGACACGGTTGCGATCTGTAGGGGACAGGGCTTTCTCGTCCTATGCTCCTTGACTCTGGAATGCACTCCCTGCTCATATTAGAGACATATTAGACACTCCCTGCTCATATTAGAGACATATTAGACACTCTCTGCTTATATTAGAGACATATTAGACACTCCCTGCTCATATTAGAGATGCAAATAACTTAAGCATTTTTAAATCTAACCTAAAAACTATTTTTTTTTTTTAGGTTAGCTTTTTTTTGATGGGTTTAATAATTTTGTATTCAAGTCTGTTATTTTGTTTTTGTATATTTTGTGTTTTTATCTGTGTATTTTTTATTTTCTTTGTATTTTCTTATTGTGTAAAGTGCCTTGAGAAGCTGCTTTAAAGGCGCTACATAAAATAAAGTTTATTATTATTAAAGTTCTGACGAAAGTTAAAGGACCTGAAGAAAGCAGTTCATGTGAGGAAACCCACCAACATCCCAGAGTTGAGGCTGTTCTGTACTGAGGAACGGGCTAAAATTCCTCCAAGCTGATGTGTAGGACTGATCAACAGTTACTGGAAACATTTAGCTGTAGTTATTGCTGCACAAGAGGGTCACACCAGATACTGAAAGCAAAGGTTCACATACTTTTGCCACTCACATGTAATGTAATATTGGGTAATGTAATATTTATTTCCTCACTAAATAAATGACCAAGGATAATATCTCATTTGTGTGAAAATTTGATGATGTTTTAGGTTATATTTAAGCAGATATATACACAATTCTAAATGGTTCACAAACTTTCAAGCACCAGCGTATATAGATCCAGTAACAAGTCGTGAATGGAGCATGACAAAAGGAAAAGGCTGGAGATGCCCTTTAACCCTTGTGTTATATACCATCTTCTATACCACTTAATCCTTTTCAGGGTCACGGGGAAACCTGGAGGCACAAGGCAGTGGACACCCTGGACAGGGTGCCAATCCATGCACACAATCACACACCCATTCTACGGACACTTTGGACACGCCAATCAGCCTACCATGCGTGGGAATGGATGGGAATCCATGGGAATGGATGGGAATCGAACCCCCGACCCTGGAGGTGTGAGGCGAACATGCTAACCACTAAGCCACCAAGCACCCTCCCTTGTGTTATGTTTGAGTTAATGTTTATAAAATTTCATGAAGCGATTTAAAAATTAATAGTACCTATTATTATATCGAACCTTTAGGCAACTCTATTTCTACTTACACTCTATACTTACACTCTACATTCTATTTACACTCTTTAATTTTTTTTGTTGTTGTTGTATATAAAAACCAAATGTACCAGAAACTGTACTACTTGTTTTCGAGCAAAAGTCAATTTATTTTATTTTAAATACTGGAGACCATCTTACTGAATGATTTATTTAGACTTGAAGGCTAGTCTGATACACTATGTCACTATTTAGCCAAGATATGTGTATTTCAAGGATTAGAAATTCAGCCAGATTAAAAGATAAAATGAACTATTCCATGACATTCATTCATTTATTTTCACTAACTATTTTATCCTGGTCTGGGTCATGGTGGACTCCAAGCCTATGTTGGGAACACTGGGAGCAAGGTTCCCAGTCCATCACAAGGCATCATACATACCTATTTGCACAATCATTTCCATTCCACCTACTGACATATTTTTGGGAGGTGGGAGGAAACCCACATCAACCATGCTGAGGAAGAACATTGTCAGAAAAAGAACTCCATGTTGAAAGAAAACAGTGAAGGAGAACATACTTAGAGTGAGAAAGACAGTGAGTAACAAAGAGAGAATTCTTATTCTACATCATCTTATCCACCCATTTTTTTTTTATTTTTTAATGGATGGTCCAATTTGAACGAGAGCCCAAATCTGAACTACCTAAAAGTCAACGAAACCAGTCATCATTAATTGTGTGTCCAATGTACACACTGGACAAGATCATTAAACCTGATGTCAGTTACATGAGAGAAAACCATAGTTATAAAGAAAATAGCAAAAGGTTAAACCAATAAGTCTTACATTGCATACCCAAAATTCCAGCACATAGCACACAAAATTAGTGAATCAGATGGGAAAAGGTGAAAAGAATGACTCCGATATCATTATGACCAAATTAATTTTGACCAAATCTCTTGAGCATGAAGAACGATAGACTGACAATGGATCCAAGAGAGTAACGTTTTTACTTAGCCACTCGATTTCCACCAAGAAACAGATAACATTCTATAAATACAAATTTGTTCATCCGTTCATCTTCAGTAGCTGCTTTATACTGCTCAGGTTCATGGTGGATCTGGAGTCAATGCTGCCTTACAGCTCCAGGGTTTCCTCCAGGTCCAGTCCAGGTATTCCCTCATTGTTCCCAGCGTTTCTGTTTCCACCTCAAATCTGACCAGGAAAAAAAATCGGTATGCAACACTGACTGCTACATAATTAGGTGGCGCAATGTCTTCACCTCGCCGTGTATACAAAGCTTGTAAGAAAAAGCAAGCAGGACATGCCAGCACATGGACTCATTTGGCTGGACATTTGAGAAAAAATGCAAAGCCATTCAGACTGTAGCATCACCAAAGCAAAATAAATAAATAAATAAAATGAAACTATAAGGGTACTTGCTTGACTGCATGATTAAGCTTGGTTGCATCATGATGACAACCAGCACTACTTATAGCTCTAAGCTGGCTTCAGCTGAACTAGATAAGTGTCCAAGTTTGGACTCTCTTATCAGTGCTACCTGGTACTCTGGAGTTCTCCGTGCTTGTGAAGGAGCGGAGGTTTCATCACACTATAGTAGAACCACAGACAAATAGGCAGACAGAGGGAGAGAGAGAGAGGGGAAGCATGAGTTTACGTAAGCAGGATGCACCGCCTCCCTTTCATCACTTCTCCAGGTGGCTGTCAAGCTGTTAACTGATGAGTAGAACACTTTCTCTACTCCCTTGTGATCCATCCATCCCTCACACACGGCACTATAAGAGACATTTACACTTTATTATGAGATAATTACGGTGCATCAGGGCAGTGTGGAGCTTAAGTCTAAAATGGCACTTAAAGCCCAAGCAGGCGTCTGCCCATAATGACGCGTCTTGTTGCAGTGCGTTTTTAATTATGACAAGAGTTCCGACGACGCGTGCCACTCTACATAAATGAGTCCAATTAATTGCAGGCGCTGTCGCTTATCTGTCCCTTGCTGAACAGTGGTGATTCATTGTCAAATTAGTGCTTGCCTGTCTCAGCAGAGAAAACGAGAGAGAGAGAGAGAGAGAGAGAGAGAGAGAGAGAGAGAGAGAGAGAGAGAGAGAGAACTATGGTGCTGCAATGCTAAGTCACAGAGTTAGACTGAACAAAAGAGCAAGGCTGACAGGAAAGCTACTACTCTCTGACACAGAGCAGATAGGCTAGTGTGTGTGTGTGTGTGTGTGTGTGTGTGTGCGTGCACGTTTTCCTCTCACACCTGGGTTTTGTGAGTGGGACAATTTCCACTGCTGGTCTGTCATTAAAGCAAAGCTGCGGAACAGGACACACTGTTCTGCTATCATCTCTCACACGCTTTATTAGTCACACACAAACATACACTCAACTTTTCTTAATGTTTGCCGTTCTCCTTACATTCTGTCTGCTGTCTATATAATATCTGCTCAAGAGGAAAAACTCCAGTTTCTTTGGTGCCTCAAGCTGTAACCAAGAAAGGAACAAAACCCTAAATCAGAATGAGGATGTGTTCCTACTTGACTGTCAATTCTGAAAGGTGCTCATTATTTTTGCAGGAATGAAAACTGGGGTAGTTTTAGTTAATGCACAAATTTATTGGGATTATTTTTTATAAAATCACTTTGTAAATGTCTACTTAAAAAAACTTTACAGATAAAAAGGTTTGATGAACAGAGTGCTGGAGAATGAGTCATGTAAACAGGGCAAAGACAAGACAGTATACAGTTTATCACATTTATATAAGTTTGTCCCATTATAACCACTTTAGTTCACAAGGAAAGGTTATAATCGGTGCATATTTGGCAAAACTGCAAGGTTAAAAGAACTTGGCACTACTTGACCCCACCCACCTATGAGCTACGACTCCAGACGTTCTGTAATATTAGACTCTATGTGTTATAATAAAACATATTGCATTTAAATGATTAAGTAGAACTTTTTGTTTTGTTTTGACAGCAGCAGCTTGAGACAGAAAATGGTCCATGCTGATGCTTATAGAGATTTGTGGCTGTTATTTGCTCCACAGTTTAAGAACGATTAAGTGTGATCTGTAAACATCAAGTGTCTGTGCAACACAACGATCCATCAGGAATTGTACAAGTCTTGTTAATTTATATCAAAATGAACAGAAGCTATGTATCGGTTGCTCTAGCTGGAGTTTCAGCCAGGATTAAAACTATCAGAGAGATATATAACTACAGCCATTTATCTTGTGTTCCCCAGCTCAGACTGCCACTGAATAGCTTTGGACAGTATGATCTTTACTTCCTGTTCAACTCGAGTTTGCATTTAAGTCTCAGCATTTTCAGGCCTTTGATTCATCACTTAAAAATGAAAACCAAAATGTATGGGATTCTCAATGCATGAATAATCACACACACACGCACACACGCGCACACACACACACACACACACACACGCACCCCCATGCATGCACACACTAGTTCTTGTTATACATCACAAAAGAGCTGCAATGTGAAGACAACTATTAGTAGATCATCTGTTTGAACTACTGGGCTCATTAAGACTTAAGTTTTAGTTAAAAAAAAAAAAAAAAAAAAAGAAGACATTTTGTTCTTAAGATTCAGAAGAATTCTGTGCAGTGATAAAAGGTACTCAAGCAGCACTTCGAAACATTTTCTCTTTGTATTTTACCGACAAGGTGCCTGAAATAAACAAAAGCTCATAAAATTGAAAAAAAGTTCTATCCCAATACCGACACATTTCTCATGGTTTACTCTGCTGTGAGGAGCTGAACGGCTCCTAGACGGATGTGGAGCTTCACCCGTTTTCTCAGTCTCGGCTCTGTTTTAGTGGTCGGAGAAGCCTGGCATGGGGAAAGGCCGAGCAAATGCCTCCACCCGACTGCGCAGCTCACCGATCCGGGCAACAGTCTCAGGATCCTCCAGCAGGAAGCTCTTAAACTCCGCTAATTTCTCTAACACGCACAAGAGAGACAAGACAAGTGACAGGGAGGGAGAGTGGACATGAGAGTCTACAGCACTGAAATCACAAGTAATTAAAGCAGCAGGCTGTAATTATTAGAGCCCTCTGCCGTGTGCGAACTGAATCACGATTGCAGTGGAAAAACATTGATAGGCATTTTCACAGGGGTGCACAAATCACTAGCCTGGACAACCAGGACAAGATTACGTGTCTGGGATATTATTTTATTCATAGTCTCACATCAATCATTTCTCAAATAAAGCATGCCCGCTGCTGACATGCGCAAAACCAAAGTTTTATTTGGTTTGCATATTTAAACAAAGGTAGTAGACGCACCTCAGACCTCAAAGCTGTAACTATAGTTCACATTACTCTTTCTATACCCCATTGTACTAATCAGCTTGCATGGATGACATGCGACTTTTTCCGAATCAGGTATGTGTCACATGTTTTTTGGCTTGTATTTCCTCATATGTAAGTCGCTTTGGATAAAAAGCGTCTGCTAAACGAATAAACGTAAACGTAAATACACACACAGCTACCTCGTGCTTAGACATGTCAAGTTAATACAAGGACAAGAGCGAGGGCTCAACTGATATAAGGGTGCAAACACAATATTCTACTTCAGACACTTATATGCTCGTGTCTCTGTTAATTCATTTATCTAGATAATTAGCTCGCCATTCTTTATTTCATTCTGTTAGCTAGTAAAGCTTTTTTTTTTTTTTAAGCCTAGCAAAGGTATCCAGGCAACCAATACATGAGTCTGGTCTTGCCTGCTGGGCTAGTTCATGGATTTATGATTTGTCCACTCCATCTACATAAGCCTTATGGGTTCCTTACGTGTAAAAGGGGCGGGGCTGGGAAGCTCTGTTCTGACTGAGGGCAGGGCTAATTTTCCAAACCAGAAAAACTTTAAATGGAAACCTATAATAAGGAAACTTTGTATGGCACTACAGAGAATCAAAGTTTCAACGTCTTTGAAAATCAGAGGTATAGAAAGACTATGAAGTGCCCTACAAATGGCAATACCCACTTTATAAATGAGAAATGGCAAAGATATGATGAACTCACTGGTCTTTTTCTTGACGTCCAGAGCGATTTTGAAGCCTTCGTCCAAGAAGTCCACAACGCGCTCGAAGTCTGCCTCTTTAAACTGCCGAGAGGTCAGAGCCGGAGCACCTGAGGTGACAAGAGGTGCAGAAGAGGACAAGCAACAACCGTATGAGTGTCGGGGATGCTGTAGAGTAGAAGCCCGAGTGTGTATTTAATGTGCTACGTACCAAGTCGCAGGCCTCCGGGTGTGAGTGCGCTCTTGTCCCCAGGGCAGGTGTTTTTATTGGCTGTAATGGAGACCAGCTCCAAAACCCTTTCAGCACGTGCTCCATCCATTCCCTGTGGTCTCAAATCAACCAGCACCAGGTGATTATCAGTCCCACCTGATGAGAGAGAGCGAGTACAGTAATCAAGATAACCCACAATCTAGGGATTTTGATATTAATTTACTGTCATTAAAATTTCAAGAAATAAAAAACAGCACTTCCAGATATGAAATGTTTTGTGTTAGTGTGTTCACCTGACACAAGAGTGTATCCTTTTTTCAGCAATGCTTCAGCCATGGCTTTAGCGTTCTTCATCACCTGTGCAATATATTCTCTAAACATTGGAGTGGTGGCCTAAGGACAGGATAAGGGGGAAGAAGAGAAAACATATCCATTAAGGTCACAAGATGGGTATACTCAGATACACAGTCCATACAGGATTTCGGGGAGTTTATTTGTGATTGATGCAGGCAAAAATGCTTGATTTTGCTGCAGCTTTTAAAAAAAATAAATAAAATAAAAAATTGCGATGCAACTTGCTGAGTTTTTTGTGCTTTTTTACTTCAATTGGTGAAATTGCAATTATATTTCGCAGTGATGTTTGTTGGTAAATAAGACCGCTTAGCTGTACTCATGTTTGGAACACGTGAATCAAAGAGGGTTTTGGCTGGATGCACGTTGTGATGATGTCACATGGAGCGTCTTGGCTCAAATCTGCAGAAAATATGCAGTAATTCTGAAAAATTGCAAGCTCCTCCGAATATTGCAGTTTGTTTGATTTTGCGCTAATTTATGCGATTGCACAATCCTGGAGGGACTGGATATAGCCATGTATCATTTTTGTCCAAAAAAAAAACAAAAAACAACTGGTCTGTGTGTGCAAGAATGAGAAAATCACATCCACCCAAAAAAAAAAAAAAAAAAAAAAAAAGAAAAGAAAAATGATCAGATATCATTAACCCTGTTCTTGGAGATCTACCTTCCTAAGGACTTTAGCGCCAACCACAATCGTACTCATCAGAAGTTCCTGATCAACTGAAACTGGTGTGTTCAATTTTGGTTGGAGAAGAAACCTGAAGGAAGGCAGATCTCAAGGAAGAGGAATGACTTTATTTAATAATTGTTAACGAAATACTGCAATAGTTGCGGTTACTGAGGACCCCAAGTACTTTTATCACCAAAGTGAATAAGGCTAATGTCCATTTTAGTTTGCACATAAACCACTACACAATTCAAAATAAACTTTGTGTGTGTGTGTGTGTGTGTGTGTGGGGGGGGGGTATGGGGGGTTTGGGGGGTAGTGAAATGCAATAAAGTGTGTTTGTATTTGTAGCGTACCTGTCGCAGAGCCACAGCAACCCCAGCGATAGCGTGATTGTGAGGACCTCCCTGGAGAGAGGGGAAGACTGAAAAGTTGACCTTGTCCTCAAGGTCATACATCACCTGAGCACCTTTCTTATCCACAGAGCGCACGCCTTTACGGTAGAATATCAGCCCAGCTCTGCGGAGGAAGGAGAAGAAGAAGAAGCACTTCAGTCGCTCAAGATAATGAAATGAACTTCACCTGAAGTAAAACACAATTAAACACCTAATGTGTTTAGGATATTGTTACTAATTAATTACTTAATTAACCACAGGGAAATAAATCTTGTCGATCTAGCTTGCGTCTGAAGGATTAC
This sequence comes from Stegophilus panzeri, assembly GCA_024331685.1. Lineage (NCBI taxonomy): Eukaryota > Metazoa > Chordata > Actinopteri > Siluriformes > Trichomycteridae > Stegophilus > Stegophilus panzeri. The sequence continues at coordinate 19,895,485 of JANDJT010000012.1, forward strand.
GCCGTCATTACCGAGGTCAATGAAGGAAAGTAGTGCTTGCTCGACACACATGTATGTGCTTGCATGCACACTGTACCTGGCTCCTCTGAGGGATTTGTGTGTGGTTGTGGTGACGAGGTCAGCGTGCTCAAATGGAGAGGGAACAGCTTTAGCAGCCACAAGGCCACTAATGTGGGCCATGTCTGCCAGCAGGTACGCATTTAACTCTGTACACAGCTGGAACGAGACAGAGAGAGAGAAGGTAAACATTTCTATTTCTCTTGTTGTTTTTTTTTGTTGCAAAAATTCAGTTTTGATATCAGGCTGAGGAGAAATGGAAGAGATACAGAGGCAGACCGCGTCAGACAGAATAAGTACGCGCCGTTAAAAACAGCAGACGGAGTACCTTTTAAAAATCAGCTTTCTAAGGAAAATGATCATGTGGTTGTCTACATAAACTGGGGAGGATGTGACATCACTGCATGAGATTTTTCCATTTTATCTGATTATCAACTGATATTTTTATGCATGGGTCTGCAAGTGCATGCATATATATGTATGTATGTATGTATGTATGTATGTATGTATATGTATATGTGTGTGTGTGTGTGTGTGTGTGTGTGTGTGTGTGTGTGTGTGTGTGTGTGTTGGGGGTGGCTGATGTTTATCAAGCAGAAAATCAGGCCAGAGCAACAAACAGGAAACAGATCTGGCCCTGCAGGAGGTTGGGGATAAAGAGCCATAAAAGAAGATAAAAGGAAAGGAGAGGGAGGGATGGAGAGTGGGATGGATGGATGGATGGATGGATAGTTATACCAAATCCTAACCAAGTATACTGGCCGAGTACATATAGTGGTTTACAATCAAATAATTACTCATGAAAGTAGGACGTGTTTCTCAAGAAGAGTTCTCTGTGACATGCACGAATAGTAAAATACAAAAACACCGCCAAGTCTAACAATACTTTAAACTGAAATGAAAATACAGAGTGGTTCGAGTTCAAACTTTTCCTATGTTAAAAGACAATAACAAAACCTTCTTTCGGTGGCTAGATCTCAAATGGTGTTCTCTACACCAATATACATGAGGCCACAAGGTATGATGCCCTACACAGAGCTACTAAGCACAAATAAAGTGAATAGGAAGCCATTTGGGATTCAGCCCAAGTCCCTGATGACAGATTTGACTTCGATCACAGGGAGGAAATAGAAATTTGTACAGCTAAATATGCAGCTGTGAGGAAAGAAATCAAAACAAATCCAAAACATTAACCTGTTGGACAAATCTATGATGTTGCCTCTCAATTACGACAAAATAAACATTTTTCGTCAAGTGAAGCAAACTCTAGCAGACTGCAGTAGTCTACTACTGAAGAATTCTGTGCAGGTAGACATTAATATGGTCCACACTGTTTTTCCGTCCTGCTCGGCTTGCGTGGTACCTGGATACAAAACCTAACCAAATTGGTGGCGATTTAGCAAACCGTCCTGTGTAAAAGCGCTAGAAGTCTGTTATATTATACTATAATTGTAATTTTCTTTTCTTTTTTTTTTTTTTTACAAAATAATATTCAAAGAAAGGACTCGTACCTGAGATGTACGCAGCGTAACAAGAAAAACGATATGAAGAATGAGGTCAAACAGACTGCCGTGCTGTATGCAGCCAAACCCTGGCGTGATAATTATAGAGAAGCAGGACTATTTTGCTTCTCTATAAAAGGAGGGGTAGATTAGCATAATGCTGTGTTACTGCTCTGACTAGCATGCTACCGTTGAATACGTTCTTTCAGCACTGTTTGGTACTCCAGCTGTTTGCAAAACACAGAATTTATCATATGACATGCTGCATTAGAGGAAAGAAGCCAGAACGACTCGGTTTCTACTGCTGAATCGGGAAATATTAAAATCAAACTCTAATGCACATGTACTTATTAATAACGGTTTATAAAATAAATGAATAAATAAATACCAAACTTTTTATTTATGTCTGCCTGCACTATGGCATGACGACATGTGAAAATTGAATTTGTTTGGGTTTATAAACATCTAGCGGAGTGAATATAAGCTTACTTTATAAAACCTAGAATATTCTCTGCCATATACTCTGCAGTCCGCTCCATCTCCACGTATAAATAAGCCGCCTACAACTGTAGTGCAAAGATATTTACTTTTAATGAACTGACGTATTTGGAGATATCCGTAGAATTCCAGATATCCAGAGCATCTGTACAGTATAAACATTATTTACATTGCTAATGTAAGGAAACTATCAGACAACTCAAACAAACTGTCTGCCCAAATAGGAATACAAAATACTAAATTATGAAAATAAATGTCCTATATGGAGAGAGAATATTAAACAGTGGTGCATAGCACATTAAGGAACAACCAATAATGCACATGCAAAATCCTCCTCTTTTAAGAAAGTAGGAAAATTTTATATT
>JANDJT010000012.1:19897962-19910828 GCA_024331685.1 Stegophilus panzeri
TATAAATAAAGAGAGAGCTTAACCCATTTTTTTCCTACCACACAGATCCAGCACTTTTGCCCCAGATGTGCACCAAACAACAGTAAGGAAGCAAGGCTACCAAAGACAGCATTTACTGTTACTTAAAAATAAGCACCTTGTCCATTTTTACTGACCAAAGGCTATGTACACATTACTCCGGATAGATCTGAAAACTGCGATTTGGTTTCAAATCGCTTTCCGTCTACACTGGTGTTTTCAAACGTTTTCCCAAAAATTGCTCGTCCACGCTTAAAAACTTTACATCCTTATACTGTACATGCGTAAACACGTAAGAAGCTTTGGCCTGCGTCATTTCCATCAGGTGTGACTCCAAAAGCTGTACAAGGAGACTTTCATCTTTAACAAACTGGATAGCAGGCACAACGACTGCAGCACAACATCGTCCACCATCTTGTTCGTTTTTAATCGAATGGGTCTAGGTGAGTGAAAAATACGCCATCGTCTTTTCTACAACACGAAAACAGCGGTTTCGAATTTATCCACTTGGGGCAGCGTTGACTAAACGCTCCGTGTCTGTGTGGACGGAAGGTCAAAACGTCAGGAAAAAGACGCGTTTTCGAATTTATTCAGATTAACGTAGACGTAGCCAAAAAGTCTCATTTCTTGTTTCTCTTGTTAAAGGTCAAAATTCACCAACATAAATGTAGGTAAGAAGAGAAAGTAGCCGCTAACAGAAACCAATACACCCTGTATCCCTTCCACTTCAGGTGATCTTTAGCTACACTACGGTACTCATTACGTTTTTAGATCCTATTACATCAACCTGTACAGCAATGTGGGTTACAAATTGTGGGACACTTCTACAGGAAACTAAGGAAATCATGAGAATTTGAATTTGATGAGTTTGATCATCTGAGTTGGGGTATGGTGGTCAGTGAGGGATTCTGGGAATTTGAGTTCCCAGAGACTGTGACTAGCTAGTTCTCAAACCGAGCTTATTTAATGAATTATTAAAACATTAAACAGTTAATATCTCTTGAATGTTGACTGATGTCTTGACTTAGCGCTTGGTCTTGTGAATTCAGAGTAATACTGATGCTGCATAATTGTGGTCAACAAATTCAAAAAGTGGGCATGTGAACACGAAAGAGGCGGCGTGATGTGACTGAGTGGGTGTGTCCAATGAGGAAAGACAGCACACGGTGCAGCTCTAAAAACATCCTCTTCATGAAGACGGGATAACAGCAACAGCACGAGTGTGTGCGTGTGAGACAGAATGAGAAAACAAGATAAGGTTGTGTGAGAGACAGAGAGAAGCAAGATGTGTGTGTCTTGAAGTGAACGTGGCAGAGAGCATCTGTGTGACAAACAATGCACGGCAAAGTGTGAGCGCCAGGAATAAGCGATTTAACAAATGTGTGTTCGTGTGAAAGAGAAAGAGATATAGTGAGCAAGAATGAGGGGAGAAAAAGAGGGCAGATGGAGAGGGTTATAACGATAGAGAGAGTGTAAAACCGTGAGAGAGAGAGGGGTGTGTGACACCTTCTTGATGCGAGCATAGTCGATGAGGCGGGCATAAGCACTGGTGCCAGCGATGATCAGCCGGGGCCGAAACAGCTTCGCAGTCAACTCCATCTGGTCGTAGTCTATCAGACCTGTTTTAGGCTAGGAGGAGACAAAGTTGGGGGGGGGGGGCGGGGCAGCAGAGAACAGAATCTCATTCCCACATTCATGACAGTCATTTTGTACTTTTTTTTTTAAACTTTCTACCTTACGCAAAAGAACGTTCCTTCTCGATCTGGATAGCTTTTAACACACAAAGTAGAAACAAGGCTCCAGACATGAGTATGAACATCCAGAACCTTCACTGCTCATGGCAAAGTAGTTCTGCCCACTCACCTGATGCGTACACAAAAGGACGTTGTAATGAAATGTATCCCTCACACTGAATGTACAGGTGATCAAAAGTATGCATGCACATACATGATGCAATTATCCAATAACCCTGAAGACAGGACACCGAGTGAAAATGATAAACAAGACCAATTGTAAACAAGATGAGGAATATCCAACACATATTCCAAAGCAAAAAACAAAAAATAATTTTAAAAAAATAAATAAAATGTGTGATGCTTCTCAAAGCTTTCCTATGGTTGCCACAGCGATGAACTTACAAGTATGCTGCAGAATTCATGTTCCCCTTTCATTTTCACAAGAGCACATGGACCACTAGCTGCAAAACTAGCTGCACCAATGACCCACCAGTGTATTTTATGCTGGGTATTACATTGTTCCTTGAAGTACCTTTATTAGTAGAGATGGCACAATGCCATTTTTTCCTTTTCTGATACCAATACTAATACCGAAACCTTGCATATCAGCAGATATTGATACAATGACCCATCCAATACTCCATTCGTCAATTTTCCATGCCGCTTATCCTACACGAGGTCGGAGGAGGCCTGGAGCGTGGAGGCAGGGGGACACCCTGGACGGGGTGCCAAAACAAGCACTGGGAGAACATGCAAACTCTGCGCACACAGGGCGGAGACAGGAATCAAACCCCTAACCCTAAACCATCGTCCCTGTCCCCCCCTACACAATTCAATATTAGAAAAAAAAAAAAGACAATTTAAAAAAAAAATGACTACTATGCTTTAAAAAAATTTTTCAGATTTTTTTTTTTTTTTTAAACTTAAGAACTTAAAAATACAGGGGGAAAAAATTTGCACAGATCTCATCCACCATTTTCTGCTGTTATTGATCCAGCGCTGTTCCTGGATATCAGAGAACAGGTGCATCTCTACTTATTACCCCAAAATCCTGACAGGGTTTTAAAGTTTTATTTTGGGTCTCTTCTTCATGTCAGGTGATTTTGCTGGGATTTTACATAAGTGCAGCATGCATTTTATTGAAGGAAGAAAAAAAAGAAAAAAGAGAGGAAAAAAAAGAAAGTTTTCAATGATGACAACCTCGATTTTAAGTATATTCCAATTTTCTAAGTGGGAAACTTGAATAATTTCTTGCAATGTTTAACGTTATGCTATAACTTGGCCCAATCCTGTATATGAATTTTCTTCATATACAATGAAGAAAATTAAGACAAAACTAGGAAACAAAAATCCAAGACATTTATTTGGGCATGGAAACTGAACTCCAGCTCTTGTCAATTTCATGTTTTTTTTTTCCATTCCACAGTTATAGAGAGATACTTTAACTGCTCCAACCTTGTAACAAGCTGTCAGTCAAGATAAAAAAAAAAAAAAAAAAAAAAGTAACTGACAAGCAAAATAAATTTATTTAGTCCTTAAAAGCCATGCCCATTTCTTGAAATTAATCTTGCTTTTGATCGTAGTACTTCTCCCTCCTCTCTGAATGGCTCAAACTGTTCTCCTGCACCTCTCTCCCTCTTAGTCCATCTCCTTGCTCCATCACTGACGTGGGCTCTGAGGGTCTGAGAGAATGTGTGTGTGTGTGTGTGTGTGTGTGTGTGAGGCCATGGCCCACCTGTCGATTTCCTATTATCTCTCCCGTAGAGAGGGTACGGCCCTCTCATCCATCAGACAGCAGACTACGGAGACAGGACACACCCCTGCGCATTGATCCCCCCCCAAAAAAAAAACCCTCGCCTGCATAGAAGAGCTGCACACATTGGCACTGATCAATCAATCAATCAATCAATCAAGATCTCACAAGAGCATCAACAGTCACTTGTGAAGACAGGCCGGCAGCTAGGATCTGTGCACAACCACACACATTCGCCAGGCTTACCTACAGTGCAGGTTTGACATTTGCTTGATCTAAATAAATAAACGGTAGCAACCGCAAAACCCTGAAATGGGAGGGAAAAAAAACAAAAAATACAACAGCCTGCCAGATGGTAATTCACACAAAGAACGGATACATCTAACCAATCAGCTCTACTGCTTTTACTGAGCCAGAGACTGATTAAATGACAAGTAATTCCCATGTAACTGATTTGGAGAATAAAAATCAACAATAATTAAAAAAATAAAAAAAAAAAAAAAAAAAAAAAAAAAAAAACCACACAAAAAAACCACATAACTGTGCATAAAGAGGCACGGTGTATTAGCATTGACTTACATTGAGTTTGTAGGGCATAGACTCAAAGTAGATGGAAGTAGCAGAGATCCGCTTCACATCAGACATGTAGCCATGTGTAAGGCTAGAGGGAGCAAGAGAGATGGAAAAAAATACACACACACACACACACAGGAGACTCAGAATGAACACTTATCACGTGCCGAAGTATAGAGTGACTCACACCATGAATGAGCTCTTGGTCTGTGAACGCGTTTCATTTTATTCATGGTAGCCACCACAATTTTGTGGTATCCGAGTATTACATTTTTTCTATACATGATTTAGAGTGACTTATATTACTAGCCCTAATGAGTACTGAGTAACACGCCACCCAAGTTCCAGCATGAACTTAATGAACCATAATTGGGAGAGATAAACACTTTTATTTCTTTCTTTCTTTTTTTTTTTCTTTCTTTTTTTTTTTTTTTTTTTTTTGAATCAGGCAAGTGAAGGAGCAGTGAGAAAATCAGTGCATGAGAGTAAAATGACTCAAATGAGACTGGAGACAACTAACAAGGGAAATAAGAGTGGGTGTCATTGTGTGTGAGGTACTCACTGTCCTCCGTCAGGTAGGTCTAGACCCATGATACGCTCGTGGGGCTTCAGCACGGCCGTGTAGGCGGCAAAGTTAGCCGGCGAGCCCGAGTAAGGCTGAACGTTAACTCCCCAGAGTGCCGGGTCCAGATCAAAAGCAGCCAGAGCGCGATTCTGACACAGCAGCTCGATCTGATCTACTACCTCTGCACCACCATAATACCTACATGTGTGCGCACACACATTCTTTGCATTATTAACACGTAATGGCTTGTCAAGCGACATTTAACATTTGCCTTTTGACAATGACCTCAGAGCAAGTTATACGAGTTTAAAACGCTACCAATGATGAAATAACAATAAGTCACACCACTACTACTAACAATAACAACCTATATAAACAGGGATGCTGAAGTGATTATACAGTAGTATTTCCTGAACAGAAATTCACACTGGAGTAAATAAAGCACTATAGCTTGGGTAACAATATAGTGCTAATTTATGGCAACACTAAAGGGACAAAAAAGTAACCTGGACTATACTGATGAAGATTTCTGAAGACCCATGTTTGTGGAAGTAATAGTTTTTCTGACCTCCAACCATTAAAAAAATAAATAAAAACAACAACTCAGAATTCCTACTCAGGAGCTCAGGATGGTCTCCTCAAATCAACATGGCTGCTCACAGCACCAACAGTAAACAAAGCAGCACCTCTTACCTTTAAAAGTGTTATGCGGTATATACAAGATTTTGTTTTACATTTACATTTACGGCATTTGGCAGACGGCCTTATTCAGAGCGACTTACATTTATCTCTGAGCAGTTGAGGGTTAAGAGCCTTGCTCAAGGGCCCAACAGTGGCAGCCTGGCAGTGCTCCACACCTTCTGATCAGTAACCCAGAGCATTTAACCGCTAAGCCACCACTGCACAATTTTAAGGCAGTGGTGTTTTAGATTACGCAACATACAAATGTACTAGCTTGTTAAATCTATAACACTGACTATACAGTTTGCCATGTTGATGAGGAAAATATACATCACTCGTCAGAGTTAGCTGGTTAAATTGTTGCTAACAAAAGACAAAACATGGACATTTGCTGACTTTGTAGCTCGAACATTTTTTTGTTTTGTTTATTGCTTTTTAACGCCATGTCGGCAACAGGGCCATTTTGTGGCGAGTACAGGGTAAAGAATTCCAGATATACAATTTACTAAACTATATAAGACATTTAAGCTAAGTACAAGGCAGAAATTCTAAAATGCGTTCAGCTGGTACCTTCCTGAATGTTTCCATTAAACATGTCTCTGAATAAAACCGTCGTCTGATGCATGACTTCAGTGGAAAATGCCTTAATTCTGATCTACGACTTCACAAGCCCGAGGTAAGCGGAATGCAGCATTAGTCCAGTTTTCCCTTTTGGCACTTAAATGTTGCCTTTAAACACTGCACTGTTACCCGAACTCCAATCGTTTTCTTTCTCCATCAGGCCTGGAACAGAGAGCTGTAACTACATCCTTTTAAAGAAGATGACGTATGTTTGCAAGAATGCCGAAACTGTGTAATTCGCGTTAACAAGTGAAATTCAATTTCATGTTATTTTATACGCTCAGGACAGTATACGATCTTCCTGGAGCTGATGGAGTAGCATGGGAACCGTAGACACGCTAACAAATGGACAACTAAGCAAATGCACTTTTTGGGAACTTTACTGCATTGTGTCACATTGCCTGATGGAGGATGAAAAATATCTTAGATATATTTTAAATATTAACAAATCTTGTTGTTATTCCAATTACAAAAAGACTTGAGTATAAAAAATAAATAAATAAATAAATAATAAAAAAAAACCAACCACACCTCTTTCCCGGGTAGCCTTCGGAGTACTTATTATTGAGGCAGGAGCCCTGGGCTTCGAGTGCTGCTCGGCTGCAAAAGTTCTGTGGTGGAGACACACACACACACACACACACACACACACACACACACACACAGAGAGAGAGAGAGAGAGAGTAAACATTTGTGATGTTTATCATAAGCCTAGGCCCATCAGCACTATGGAGTGAAAAAGAAAATGACCCAGCAATGTGGCATTCTGGTGAACCTCTCCTCACTGTAAGTCGTTATTCATCTCTTACTCGCATTCTCTCACACACACATACTTAAATATTTGGACGCAGATTGTCAGACACCACAGAGCAGGCAACACCTCTCAAACGCATGTCGCATTCACACTGTGAAAGCAAATACAGAAATTGGAAATGCAGTTGAGAACTGCTGCACCATTGCATGCTGCCGCTACAGGGGATCCACAAGTACTGAGAAACAGTTTATGAAGGAAGCAAGACGAAAAGCAATGGAAGGGGAAAATAAATCAAAAAGGTATGGAGGGGAAAGGTGGAAGGCATTATAGGTTTCTCTTATGCTATTCTGATCTTCTTTCTAAGGAGCCGTTTACACGGCAACGCTTTCAACTAAAAACGGAAAAAATTATGCGAAGTACAAGTTTTTGAAAACGATGCCGTTATCGTCTCCGTGTAAATGTACAAAAACGAGAATTTGCGAAAACGATGACGTCAATGCATCCCTATTACGACCAGCGGAGACGCATTTGTTACGTGCGCCAAATTATTAACACACATCTACGCCGACGAAGGGTATTTAAAATCGTATAATCATCTTTGTAATTGTCTGTTTTGTAGTATATCTGTATCCTTTTATTGCTAATAAAATATAGAAAGCAGACTGACTGCCAGTGTCTCTATTTGATTTGTATTTGCCGATTTTGTTCCATTTAGGCACAATGATGATCAATTATTAGTACTTAAAGATGCACTATTTCGATTTTTCCCCCCCAGTATTTAAATATGAATGAGTTTTGTTAACAGAATTCTGACCTGGAGCACAAGAAAAGCTAAAAGATGGGTCTGAAGACAGAAAAATCCATTTCCACAATGGAAAAAAACCTGTGTTTTTTCAACTCGGTTGAGAAATGTAATTGTCATTGTGCTTTTTTATTTTTATTTATTTATTTATTTTTTTTAAAAACAGAAAAACCGCAGCTCCCTCATTTACTTGTATTTGTTTACAGGGCGGTCTTGCCCGGATCAATGTGGCGGATAGGCCAAAGCGAACGCTTATGTGCGCCAGCGCATAGTGTTTCTTTACAAAGCAACATCGCCAACTACTGGCCTGCCACGTGTTCAATACATCGTTCTTAATTGTTTTCGTGGATCCGTGTGAACGACGATTTGTACGTGAAACATTTCAACAATGCAAAGGAAAAACATCTCAGTTTTTAGTACATTGCCGTGTAAACGTACCCTAAACAGCTCTACATTCTCTGACAAGCAGGAGTGAGACGCAGCATGACAGCGGAGTATAGATGAGGAAAAAGCGCTCAGGCTGAGGCAACACAGAAACAGCTGTCAGCACTATGATTCTGAACACTTAATGCATCTTCGGTTAAGCAGCCTGGTGTCAATCCAACTCAACAACATGCAAAAATTCAGAGTAACAAACAATTAAATTCGCCGAATTTCACTGACATCAAAACACAACTGCCACAAAGTCTTCTGTAAGATACAACTGACAAAAGTTCCATCACTATCAACTGTTAACAGGTGTTGTCATACTAAAATTTTGAAACCAATACCAATAGTACTATTATGATTCTCAATACCAAATACTTTGCCCAGAAATAAAAATATAGAAATACAGAAAAACCACATCATGTAATACCAACATAAATAATGGAGGCAGTATAGCACCATGTGACACTGCATCCTCAACTACATAAACAAACATTGTGTCTCAGTATACTTACAATCTCCTTCCAAAAGTATTGGAACAGCAAGGCCAAGACATTTAGATCTGAGCTCCAAAGATGAATATCAGACAACAGATCATAATCTCATTTACATCTAGACGTGTTAGACAACTCAAAACATGGCACCTTTGGTGGCAGACCACCCAATTTTTAGGTGAGCAAAAAGGACTGGAACAGTTAGTATTAAAGTAAATAACACTTAATATTGGGTTACATATCCCTTGCTTGCAATTATTGCATGAAACCATAGACCCACTGACATCACCAAACTGCTGCATTCTTCTTTACTGTTGCTTTTCCAGGCTTGTACTGCAGCTTCTTTCAGTTGTTGTTTGTTTTGGGGGGTTTTTCACTTCAGTCTCGCCCCCCTCCCCACCCCTGTTCCAGAAGCAGCCATGCAAGTCCAAGCCATGACACTACCTCCACCATGTTCCACAGATAAGCTTGTATGCTTTGGATCATGAGCAGATCCTTTCCTTATCCACAATTTGGCCTTTCCATTACTTTGGTAGAGGATAATCTTGGTTCCAGAACTTTTGTGGCTCTCTGTACTTCTTTGTAAGTTCCAATCTGGTTTTCTGATTCTTACTGCTGATGAGTGGTTTGCATCTTGTGGTATGGCCTCTATATTTCTGCTCTTGAAGTCTTCTTCAAATGGTGGACTGTGATACCTCCACCCCTGCCCTATGGAAGTTGTGGTGAGGTCACCGACTGTTGTTTTGGGGTTTTTCCTTCACAGATCTCAATGTTACGGTCATCTACTGCGGTTGTTTTCCTTGGTTGACCTGTTCCAAGTCTGGCTGTTAAAGGACCACTGGTACACTCTTTTTCAGGACGTTCCAAATGGTTGCATTACGTATATGCCTATATTCTTGTGCAATGGCCTTGACTGATTTTCCCTCTTTTCACAGCTTCAAAATGCCATGCTTCTCTTCATAGACAGCTTTCTGGTCTTCATATTGGTTTATATTGGTCTTCACACGCAAAACCCAGGGCTCGACCCAAGAGTAGATATTTAGAGATATTACTTGTTTAACAAATCAATCTAACCGAGAACACCTGGGCAACAAGAAACATTCGTCAGTAACATGTTCCCATATTTTTTTTATCACTTGAAAAATAGCTGGGTTTAAACAAAATGTGCAATCAATGCTAAGTTGTTTAACACATCTAGATCTAAATAACAGCAAATGAAAGCTGAAATTCTGATCGATCGTCTCATTCATCTTTTGATCTCAAACCCAAATGTCTTCAGTGTATACAAAAGAGTGGCTAGCACGTTCGCCTCACACCTCCAAGGCTGGGGGTTCAATTCCCGCCACGGCCCTGTGTGTGCACAGAGTTTGCATGTTCTCCCCGTGCTGTGGGGGTTTCCCCCGGGTACTCTGGTTTCCTCCCATAGTCCAAAGACATGCATGGTAGACTGATTGGCATGGGCAAAGTGTCCGGCTGTGTGAATGTCTATGTGATTGTGCCCTGCGATGGATTGGCACCGTGTCCAGGGTGTACCCCGCCCTGGGACAGACCCCAGGTTCTCCGCAACCCTGCAGGATAAGCGGTATAGAAAATGGATGGATGTATATACACACACACACACACACACACACACACACACACACAAATCCAGACCATTATTGTGTACTGAATTTCAGAGGCCATGCACAAGCACTGCACCAAATGAGCACAGGATACGCTCGGTGACCATCTTGCGTTTGCACAGGTAACAGCAAGAATAAATCAGCATTAAAAGGTGCGATACTAAAAGGTGCGATTAGAAGGAGATACTCGCCCTGCATACATTGTGCATCAATTCAAAAAGTATTTTGCATGTTTAATGTCCAGCCATGTCTTGAACATTTTATTACATTAGATCAAAATTAGGTTACGTAAAACTTAATACAGGTCATTTGTGATGGCAATTGTGAATAAGCAAATTCAGTGTTACAAGCTTCATGAGTCATGACACAGAAAAATGATCAGTTAATTACGTGCCTGAATTACTCCGAGTAAAACATTTTAGCTGTCTAACGTGCTGAAAATCTGTTGGAGTCGCAATGATTTTCTTGCCAAGTTGCTCGTGTTTGCTGTTTTGCAGCGGAGGGGATTCATAACACCTTTTTATGCTGTGTCTGTTCGCCGCCCATCTTCATTATCAAGGTAAAAGAAAAACAATATGCAGATCCTGGGCTTTCTCCAACCCACAAGCTGGGGACATGAATCTTTTCTTTATCTGTGCGTTTGCCCCTTGAGTCACTGTGCATGTCTCACCTATATGAGGAAAATTAGCACATACAATTAGATGGACCGAAATGCCAATAGAGCATTAAAGAATAATTTTTTTTAATAAATAAACACATCATGTAATTATTATTATTTTATTTTTTTTTAAGTTTCGGAACGGTCAACTCTACTTGTTAAAGTTTTACAATGATACTTGTTTTATTAAAAGTAAATCAACCAAGTGCGTCCATATCATCGGAGAACAGATGCAGATATTTGTTACATTAAGTGTAGCAGAGGTGAAAGCCTACAGCTGTTACAGCTACAGGTGAAAGCAAAAATATCACCATCATCATGCTGAATGTCCTAAACTACTTTATAACAGATTTATGGCAGTGTTCATCTGACAATCGCTATACCTGGCAAACGTAACATGTCCCTTTGCTTTATCCCGATGTACAAAGGGAACTAAAGTTTTCAAAATGTTCCACTTTTTTTAATTCACTTCCTCACACACATGAATAAAATCCTGACAAGCTTCAAAACCCACTCCAGCAACTTTTCATAAACCACCTGCGTTAAAGGCCACTGGGCACCTTGGCATCATCTCTGGTGAGGGAGGATCACGTTATTTACTGCTGGTAGAAGCTATATACTGTGTTCGCCTCCTCGACAAAAGTTAATGGATGCTTGTATGCTCTATAACACAAGCTGCCTCGCTCACATCTGTTTTCGCTAGGCATGTGTTCAAACGCGAGGCGGTGGAGTGCTGAAAAGAACTTAGCAGTTTAAAGTGTGGAGAAAGTAATGATCTGCTCATGATACAAAATATACGAGCTCATCAGTCAAGCACAGTGCTGGTAGTGTCATGGCTTGAGCTTACATGGATGCTTCTGGAACAGGATTACTAATGTTTATTGAAAGATGAACCGCATGATGGTAGCAGCAGAAGAAATTCAGAAGTCGACAGAAACATTCTATCTGTTAATTTATAGAGAAATGCATCCAATCTAATTGGGAGGAACTTCATCATGCAGCAAGACAATGATCCAAAACACACTGCCAACTCAACAAAGGACTTTATCAGGGGAAGGTTTTAGACTGGCCAAGTCAATCCCCAAACCTTAACCCAGTTGAGCAGCATTTCACCTCCTGAAGAGGAAACTGAAGGGAGAAGCCCCCCAAAACAAACAACAACTGAAAGAAGCTGCGGTACAAACCTGGAAAAGCAACACAAAAGAAATATGCAACAGTTTGGTGATGTGAGTGGATCACCGGCTTGATGCAGTTATAGCAAGCAAGGGATATGCAACTAAATATTAAAAGTTATTTACTTTAAGACTACCTGTTCCAATACTTCTGCTCACGTAAAAATTATGTGCCATGTTCTAAGTTGTTTAACACATCATACAGTAGATTTAAATATGAGGAAATGAAAAATTAAATTCTGATCCATCATCTCATATTCATCTTTTGATCTCAAACCATAATGTCGTTAGTGTATGGCCTTGCCGTACCAATACTTTCAGAGGGGACTGTATTTACTTACTCGTACTGAGAAAGCAGCCAAGTGAAGCTCTGGGCTCCAATGAATGAGTCATGTGTAATAGGCACTGAAGAGAGGGAAGAAGAAAAAAACAAAAACAAACAAACAAAAAAAAAAAATACTGACCTGCACAGTAATTAGAGATTACATTACAAAACTAGAAATGTTATGTTGTTTGGGGCTGAACTGAACTGTGCTTGATGTATTCCTTGTGTTGTCTTTGCTATTTAGAACAAAAGGACTCTTCACAGGTCATACTGACTTTGTGGAGCTGAGGCCAATGATATTATTTGAAATGACCAACCCTGAAAGCATCTGTGTTTTTGGGAAACAGTAAAGACACACAAATCCACTTCACATGGCTGTGGATGCTCCTGCCAGCAGGTGTGTGTAATCAGGTATGAGTGCAAATAATACACAGCGGTGATGTAATAGAGTGAACACAGCTATTTTTGTATTTAAAAAAAAAAAAGCAGCTGGTTTCAGTTGATATTCACCACCCTTTGAAGTTCGTTTAATTCCAATGTCAAAATGACCTGAACATAAACTATGTATAATATAAATATGAGCAGATATATCTTAGAAAAGGTTGTAGCACAGCAGCTATGCTCATACTTGCATAGGAACAACATTCATGAAATGTATCAGTCAGG
>JANDJT010000012.1:19954408-19969451 GCA_024331685.1 Stegophilus panzeri
TGCTCTTGGGACCAAATATTTCCTGAGTCTGTCTGTTGAGCTGTTCTGTGACAGCAACGTCCCACTAAACTTGCTCTTATTGGCCATAACAGTGGGTGCAGTGGGTGCCCTTTAACATCCATGATGGACAGCAGTGTTCTCTTTTCTGAAACCTTAACCAAAGTGTCCAGTTACAAATCAACAACTTACCCCACCCACTGGACTAGCCTGTCCAGGCGCATCTCATCTTTCTTTTCATGCTTCCTACACAGCATGAAAAAAGACACCTGGACACCACAGACTTACATAATAAATTACCAAGTTTACTATCCACCCCAGAAATAAAATGACATTTATATATTAAACAAATAAAAGAATCACAACACATTTTATTTTAGTTTTTTAAAGAAATAAAAAGAAAAAAGTTCACTTGTCTAAAAGTTTAATGTTCTCTGAAATAATGCAACGTGCCAGCTGATGATCTATGATGCTTCTGATTGTGCCTGCAACCAAAACCAGTTGTGATGTTATATAAGAATACTTTCTCTCTTACAGTTTAATTCCCAAATAAAAAGATCTTTCCTACAGTTCTCACATCTGTTGTTGTCAGATTTATCCAGGGAAGTTTCTTGTTTCAAGCACAGATATTAAAATGTCCTAAGGAATTAAATAAGATCATAGTTTTGATAAAGTAGGAAAGCTTTTACCTTAAGATATCAAGTTTTTAGAAGTACATGTGGTCCTAGAATGTAATTCTTGTCAACTTTATTGTCATCTATGGAGCTTCATCCTCTCTGGTTATTACATAATAACACTATTTCTATTAACATTTGTTTAATTTATAAAACTGGATTCATGAATGAAAACTGCATTATAGTGCCAAATAAGTACATAAATAGGGAGGGTTTTGTAAAAACAATACCAAATTATACCAAATTAGTAACAGGGCTAAAAATCCAGTGTGCCTTATAAGAAAGTTATATTACATACAGGGAGAGTGTAGCTTAGTGGATAGAGCTTTGGTCTATTGACCAGAAAGTTGGGGGTTTAAATCCAGGATCACTGTTTGGTCCTTTAACAAGACCCTTAACCCTGTCAGCTCCAGGGGCACCGTGAGATGGCTGAGCCTGTACTCTGACCCCAGTCTCCATAGGAGTTGGAATACGTGAAGAAAGAATTTCGTTGTGCTGTACATCTGTATATGTGTTATGATGAATAAAAGCTCTTCTATTCTTCTTCTGTTATAAGATATATATTTTTTTAGATTTTAGATTTTAGATACTTTATCGATCAGCAAGGAAATTTTTTTCTTTGCATATCCCAACCGTTATATAGGTTGTTGGGTCAGAGCACAGAGTTAGCCATCACACGGCCCCCCTGAAGCTGACAGGGTTAAGGGGCTTGCTCAAGGACCCAACAGTGACTTGTGAGTAGATCCTGGATTTGAAACCCCAACCTTTTGGTTGATAGCTAAAATCTCTACCCACTGAGCTACACTGTCTCTGTGTATGTACAATTAGCATTGACCTAAATAGTTCTAGTGGGATTAACAATATGAAATGAAATGAAGCACTAAAATTAATATTTCATTAATTTGTGATTGAGTCCAAATGCATCCGGTGCATCATATAGGATTATAGCAACAGCTGGGGAGAGGAAAAATGAAAATTGACTTTATTTTAATGCAGTCATCATTTTCAATTTCAGCCCTTTAACAACCTGTACTGCTATCGGGTTGAGCTGAGACACAGGCCAAAAATGAGAAATGATTCTATTTTTTTGACAAATATTATAAAAAGAAACTTATGAAACTGGATGTCTGGAACTGACATTTAATTATGAGAAGCAAATACAGCCCAGGGGGAAAGAGATAAACCACTGGGGAGGGAGGGAGGGAGGGAGGGAGGGAGAGAGAGAGAGAGAGAGAGAGAGCGGATTTTGCCGTCCAATGGTGTCAATGGATTATTATAAAAAAGGGAAGCGACGGCTGGAGCTAGCACGTATCAGAAAACAGAGCAATGGAACTGAGACTGATAACGACATGACAGAGGGGGAATGGAAGAGAGAGGCTGTACAAAAGGAAAAGACTCGACCACAAAAAAAAGAAAAGACAAGAAAGTGAAAGACTGATTGAAGTACCGCCCCAGAAGAAGTGCAGCTCCTTAATTGTTGCCGTCATGCATTCCTCATCTTTTTTTTTTTTTAGTATAAAAAGTGAGAGGGAAAGGGCATTTGTTAAATGAGGGGGTGCGATGAATGAGAAAAATGTGTGCTGTCATTTCTCGTTATTGGTTCTGAAAGGAAAGAGTCTCATTAAAATGAGCCTGTTGTTGGGGCTCTTGTCATAACAAGAGGCTAAAGAGACAAACAACCCCAAATGCTCTAATGATGCTAGCAGTCAAACAGCAGCAGACTCACTGGATTTATGACAAAATCTACATTTATTTCATATATATATATATATATATATATAAAACTGCTGCTGCTTTTTACACACCAAATGAGTTCATTTATCCATGTCTCAAAATCCTATAAATCACTGCTTTAACACAAAGTTAATACGATCACATAATTACACACTATAATTGTACAATTAATTACGATACAGTGTTGTCCACTCAGCAGTTTTTCAAAGTATATTACAGTTTTCAAAAAGCATAAAGATAGTCTACTTAAAATAAATGATAGCATTTTCAACTCTCAGTAATTCTAAGGAATTCTGTTCTGACACCACAAATTATTATATTCAATAACATCTATATGAAATGTGTGCAGCCCCACTGGTGTCAGCCATACAATAAAACTAATGTGTGGCCAAGGTTTATCAATGCTTGGGAACAATATCCTATTGTGTGACCAAGGGTTTGTAAGGCTTGAGAATGAGATCATTAC
Source organism: Stegophilus panzeri (assembly GCA_024331685.1). Lineage (NCBI taxonomy): Eukaryota > Metazoa > Chordata > Actinopteri > Siluriformes > Trichomycteridae > Stegophilus > Stegophilus panzeri. Next base: position 19,957,280 of record JANDJT010000012.1, read on the forward strand.
ATTGTGGCTACAACTTAGTAATGTGAGAGAACGAGATAATTAATCTTGGCCACATATTAATAAGTCATCGTTGTGTTGTGTATCCAACCTGGTGTGCACAAACAGTATGTACAGGATTTTTCAAAAATCACCACACACTTGGGGGTAAAAGCTAGTTTACATGTGTCATTTATTATTAATTATTGTACATAACTTCTATTTCCTATCATAGAATTCAATTCAACTAAAACAATAAAATTCTTAAATCTAAATTCATTAATTTGTTTTCCTTCCACTTTTCTGAAAATCTCAGTTCAGTTATATTTTAATGGTAAGAGCGCTACATTATTGTTCTTTAACATTAAGTATATTAAGGATATTAATTTTAAGTCTTCAATTTTTGAGGCTGACAAAAATTTTCAACAAAGATTTCAATATGATTTCAATATGAAGGAACAACAGAGTAGAGATCTTCCCAATGCTACATTGAATATTTTGTCTAGCTATTATTATGCAATAAATGATAGAACTGAGATGTTCAGTATTTTATATACTATGCAAAAATCTTTCTGCATTGGAAACCATTGCAAGGGTAAGCAATACATTACTTACGCTTGCCAGCAATGCATAAATGTAAATGAATGAATGAATAAATGTAAATGAGTTTCCAGTCCTTTAGCTTTAGCTGGAACGTGTAGTACACTATCACTACATGTGGCCTACAATTGACCAACCACGGGCTTTTGTTACTTGCGAGAGTATCACATTTACTCTCTACTAAGTTCTTCAAACAAACATCTTATAACTCTATAATGTGATTATGTGATTTATTTTTTCATCCAGTAACTATATCTTGCTCTGAAACACTCACTGTATAGAACTGTTCAAAGGTTAATTTACCAGACTTGCATATATGTATGCACACATGGAAGTTTGGGTAGCCGAGATTCAAGATTCTGAAGCTTGTCACCAGAAAAGTGTTAAATAAGTATCTAGCTGAGACTAGCTATAAATAAACAGGAAGCAGTGGTGTAGGACATCAGTGTTGGACAGGCCCTTTGCACAAAAAAAAGAAACAAAACAGAACTATATAGACTCAGGTAAAACAACTTTATATAGGCAAAATGATTTCTGGTAAGCCTTATAGCCGATTATATCATTCTATCACATATTATATCATTTGTTTATCACCTTCTCTATAAACACACTTCATCTTTGTTAATGCATCTGAGACTAAACCTGGAAGATGTGTCTTGAACTATTGGAGAACTTCAACACAGAAGATTAAAACAATATTCTGATTCCCACCCCTGGAATATGCCTGTTTTAATTGAAAATTTGTTGCATGTAACACCTTATTCAGAAAATCCACTAAAAGGAGATGTATGCGTATGCAAAAAGAAAATCCACTTAAAGGAGATGTATGCGTACGCTCAGTCTGCAAGGAATTGTGGGTGCTAACACATGTTTAGCTGTAGGGATACTTACAACAACCATGTATACAGGAATATTCCGATGCCTGTATGCATATAAACACCATATTCGACATATGGCTGCAGCCCGAATGTAGACCTTAAATGGAATTTGATATGCATGTAAACTTAGTCACAGACTAGCTGAATTTTGAACTAACTGAGAGCTGAGTTAATGCTTATAGTGAGAATGATGAGTGTTTTGTTTGTTCAGTGTCAGGAGGTGGTAGTCTGAATTAGATGCTACTTGTTGATGAGGAAGAACTTCAACAAACTTCAGGTTAAACTCTGCAGGTTTAGTTTAGTGATAGTTCAGATAGTGAACCATTTATTCTCACTGTGGCTGCAGATTATTTGCCCCGGACACTTGACGACTTGCACTGATATTTCAAGCTGTTTCAATAACACTTCTCCTAAATGGTGTTTGATTCCATTTGGCTTTCTTCTACTGCATTGTTGTTGTTGTAGCAGAAGTGTGAAAAGGGCCCATTACAGCCGAGTTGTTGATATATGGAAGCAATGGCAAGAAGGCCAGTGTTGACCAAATTTCCAATTCCTCCACTGCTGACAACAGCTTACACAGAAAAAAACAGTCTGAGAAAACAGTCTGTAAAAAGGCATGCCGAAGGGAAAAGCAATAAGAAGAAGGGAAGACAAGAATGAACATCTATGTGGCTTTTCATTACTGGAGAGACCTGAGAGATTTGGAGGGCTGGAAACGGATGCAGAGCTTGCTTTGTTGCTTGACAAATCATTTGACTTGCTAGGTTGTTGGGTTAATCTTTCAGAAAAAAAAAATTATCATCCCAAACACTTTGTGGACCATGAGGCTACATCATGAATCCATTGCACCGTGTCTCTGAGGGAGGGGCTGTGGAGAGAAGCTTGGATTGATGGTGTGGCATTAAAGAGAGGGACTGTTTCAGTGGCTGACGTTTGGCAGAAGTTAGTAAAATCACTTACTGCAGCTTCAGTAGATAAAATTTGGGGCTGCTGAGTCAAACAGCAGAAAAGTCTTTCCCCTAAATTTGAGAGACTGAATACCAACAATGCCACAGCCATCCGTCGCAGGAGTTCAAGACAGCAAAATTTGTCCTGCTCTCTGGGTGGAAGAGATGGCATTTCTGTCTCTTCTCTGTCAATCAGACTGCCGCAAGCCAATTGTGAGCATCTGTATGTGGAAAATGGCAGACACCTCTTTTCTCTGAGTGTTTTCAGCTGCGCTGTGACACAGCATGAGCAACAATTTGAAATCTCTGAGAAGCTCTGAAAAAGTTAGCTTTCACCCTCCCTGGTAGGTAGCTGTCGTGAGATGAGCTGTCTAGTAGGTGGGAATTCACAAACGACCAAATTGGGGGGAAAATTGACAAGTGCCCAAATTTGATCAGTGGCATTATAGTTGTCAAGCAGTCTTTGTTACTTTATTCTACACACTAGAGTTGCACAAGGTATGGAAAGTTTGAAACCTTATTAATACTGCTAATAACATGGTAAATATTAAATGAAGCCATGTTTGAATGATTTAGTTACTTATATATTTAGCATATGAAGAGGTTTGTATAAAAATGAGTAAATTGTAAATAAGTACTAACAATCTGAAATTTGGGTGTTCAATGACTTTAGTATATGTTTTTAATGCCTCTGCCACTAGGTGAAGGGGGCATTATGGGTTCTCCGTATGTCTGTGCAAGATTAGAGTGTTACAGATCATTAGAGTGATATCTCAAGAATGAATGGTTGAATGTAAGATTTATTTGGAATCATCATTGTAATCAGCAGATGAACCGATTAGAATTTGAAATTAATCTAAACAGTGTCAAGGTCACAGCCAGGCCAGATGTCTGAAACAGTTTTTCTTAAATAGCGTCCTCTCTGTTCGAAGTATATTTTAAGGATATTTCAGGCATACACATTTGTAGCAAGAAGGACTAGAATTGTTGTTGGATTAGGTATTCAAGCTGATGGCGTTGGCATCGAGTTCTACATGTTTAATTATTCATGACAACATATCATTGCCATTGACAATTGTGACACTACATCTGTTACTGGTACTGAAGTCAAAAGTGACAACCCTACACCACACCAAAACGTGTACACTGACATGGTTATGTGTGTGTATGTCTGTGTGTCTGTTGGCAGTGTGACAGCAGCTACAGGGGAAGGAGTCTTTTCAGAAATACCAACAGTCCTCACTTCACCCAACCACTCTGTCTGAGCTACACCTGTCCGACCAGTTCAGAGACGACACCATTCACTCCATCACATCACACTGTGTGTCAGACAACTTAAGTGTGTGTGTGTGTGTGTGCGCGTATGTGTATATGTGTGTGAGACTAAGGGCATTGCAGGCGGCCGGGGCAAGTCTGGTGTCTCAACATGCGGTGGCTTTCACCCTTCTGGACAAGGTCCACAATTTGCAGACAAGGCACAGTGCAGAGAAGACTCTGGGCAGCTAGCATGCTGTTAGTATGGAAAAGTCTAATTACAGAATTATTAAGCAAAACATGTTTGGATTGCTGCACACTGAGCTCAGAGACTGCTGCCCAGTGCTTAAAATGAACACCTTATGACTCACCAAATACGAGGAAAATCTGCCACTGACGGGTAAATTCATTTACTTAGCAGCCACTTTGACAGATACAGTGGTGTCTGTGCCACTCACTGATTTGTAATGCCCAAGTATAATATTTTTGTCTCATTTATATAACTGGGTTCTCTTCATCTATGTTTAGTGTGAAAATCTGATGTTTTAGGTCATATTTATAGATATATAGGAATATATAGAAGATATATAGAAAATTCTAAAGGATTCACAAACTTTCAAGCACCACTGTAAACTTAGAGTGTTGCTCATTCTAATGAAATGATTGTACTGTATGGTATATACATCGATCCGCCATAACATTAACATCACTGACAAGTGAATAACATTGATCATCCCATTACAATGGTACCTGTTAAGGGATGGGATATATTAGGCACCAAGTGAACAGTCAGTTCTCAAAGTTGACGTGTTGAAAGCAGGAAAAACGTGCAAGTGTAAGAATCTGAGCGACTTTGACAAGGGCCAAATTGTGATGGTTAGACGACTGGGTCAGAGCGTCTCCAAAACGTCAGGTCTTCATAGTATGCAGTGGTTAGTAGCTACCAAAAGTGGTCCAAGATAGGACAAATGGTGAACTGGTGACAGGGTCATGAGCGCCCAAGATTCATTGATGGGCATGGGGAGCAAATGCTAGCCCGTCTGGTCTGATCCCACAGAAGAGCTACAGTAGCACAATCTGCTGAAAAAGTTAATGCTGGCTATGATAGAAAGGTGTCAGAACACACAGCGCAGCTCAGCTTGCTGCATATGGGGCTGCGTAGTTGCAATAGAGCAATGGAAGAAGGTGGCCTGGTCTGATGAATCACATTTTCTTTTACATCATGTGGATGGCCAGGGTAAGAGTTGGCAGCAGGATGCACTATATGAAGAAGGCAAACCGGCGGAGGCAGTGGGATGTTCTGGGCAATATTCTGCTGGGAAACCTTGGGTTCTGGTATTCATGTGGAAGTTACTTTGTCATGTACCACCTACCTAAACATTGTCGCAGACCAAGTACACACCTTCAGGACAGTGGTATTCCCCAATGGCAGTGGCCTCTTTCAGCAGGATAATGTTCCCTGCCACAAAAATCGTTCAGGAATGGTTTGAGGAACATGACAAAGAGTTCAAGGTGTTGACTTGGCCTCCAAATTCTACAGATCTCAAATCAATTGAGCATCTGTGGGATGTGTTTGACAAACAACTTTGATCCATGGAGGCCTCACCTCGCAACTTACAGGACTTAAAGGATCTATTGCTAATGTCTTGGTGCCAGATACCACAGCACACCTTCAGAGGTCTTGTGGAGTCCAGGCCTCGACGGGTCAGAGCTGTTTTGGCAACACAAGGAGGACCTACACAATATTAGGCAGGTGGTTTTAATGTTATGGCTAATTGGTGTACACATATACAAGCTTATACTGTATGCTTATAGAATGTCTCTTCACTCATCTTAGTCGCTTCTGTCAGTTATCTTAAGGTAAATGCCATTTCTATGCATTCTTTTCTAATTTAATACAAAAGCTTTCATTACAAATTATATTACTGACAAAAACTTGAGTGAAAAGTAAATTTTTCACATGATATTAAAAGTATTTAAATCTTTACATGATATTAAAATAAAATATTTACATGCATTTCAGAGTTTCTTAGTATTTGGTACGTCCCCTTTTTGCTTTAATGACAGTGTGCACTCAAGTTGGCATGGACTCCACAAATTTGTGCAAAATCTTATGATCCATTTTAGATCAAATCCAACGGTGTTGGTCGTCTGAACACATGCTTCAATAGAAGAGATTAGACATGAGGAACATCTGGCCTTTTGTACAAAGCAGTTAACATGGTTGCTATCTCAAATTTTCTTACATTTAAATAGGAACCTAAAAATCTTAAATATTCAAGATATTGAACATTTACTTTCATTGTTTTATATATTTAAAAATTCTAAACCCTTCTGTTTATTTCCCATTTTAAATGAAAACCAAAAAAAATCCCATATGTGGTCTCAGACTTATTTCTAGTTACTTTTTATTTACTTATTTTTTTTTACTTATTCACTATTACTTACTTATTACTATATAATTATTATTTGTATGTAAAAATTTGTCTTCTTTTGTGAGTTTGAGTTACTTCAATATGAAGAGAATTCTTCAGCACTTCAGATACAGATCTTGTATAATATAAGACATTTTTTGTTATATCTGGATTATCTGATGGATACATTAACCAGCTTCAAGGTTCGACAAACAAACTTTGGTTTAGGCCATGCCCACTTTGGGATTTAAATTCGAATACAGATACACATAGTCGCATTGCGTTACACTCCTATTTCAGACACTGTAGTTGAGAGGCGTCACTTGATGACGCTCAAACTGAATAATTAGAATGTCTTTTTGAAGGACATATGATAATATGCTGTCTAATCTGTTATTGTAAGTACAGATCTGGCACAACCTGCCTAAGATAAATAAGGCAAATAACCAATGCAATACAAAATCCATGTGTACTCAAATGTATTTTTACGGTACTGGCTATATCATCCTGCATCCATCTATCTACCCATCTATCCATTTATTACATCCATCCAATAAAGTACCTCTTCCAAATGGATGCTTTTTTGAATTACCTAGCATGGTATTCTGTCAATATGTTGCATGTTTTTTTTAAATGTTGGGTCAGTTCCAGGTAACACAAATAAGATGAGAGTTACGGACAAATAAGTTGACTGTACATAAGGAAGTCCATAAATGAGTTTTTATTTGTGATTGTTGTGGCCAAATATGCTTGATTTTTTTTTTACTTTTTCTGCTTTTTTCTAAATGTGTGATGCAATTTGCTGAGTTTGTTTGTTGCGGAAAACTACTTCAGTTGGCGAAATGGCAATTGCATTAATTTCTGCAATCACGAAATCCTGGTGGCACTGATAAGGCTAAAAGGTAAGAATGTGTATGAACATCATAAAAGGAACTCAAACGGAAAGTGTGGGGACTTGAGATTTTTGGAAATGCATATTTCTCACATTCTTTTTTTTTCCCACTGGATACCTTGGCAATGATGATTATAACTTTTACAAATTTCTCAGAGAAACTTGTTGTCTAGAAACAACAGAAATATGTCAAAGCACTCCAATTAGCTTACAGTATATCTAGACCTGTTCACTCAAAGAGAATGATTCATCAGATAAATATCAAGTCAAAAGCTGCACGAAAAGAAAACAAACTGTTTTGTTGATTTTTGCTTGCAACGTAGCCCAGTCTGATTTCTTGATAAATGTAAGAGAGTTAAATGGTACCATCTTTATAAATGACCTCACGAGTGCTACCTAAAAACAGCTTGTGTCAGGTCCTTTGACTTTACAAAATGCTGCCACACTTCAGCATTTTCCTAACATGGCAGTGAGCACCACAGTGTGACGCTCACTCACACCATGACTCACTGCTGTGTGTGTCACTGAAGTAAAACCTGGACCAGAGTTTAATGAAAACGAAAATGCTTATGCATAAAGAAATAAAAGATAAGAATGCAGAACACACAAAAAAATCCATAAACAGTATTTATCAATTTCCTGACCATTCTCTATAATTATTGATAAATTTAATCGCTCTTCAAAAATGTCAAATTGCTTCTTTAAAGCAGCTCTGTAAACATTGTGTTGACTTGTCAAAAAGCAGGTCTCTCCTCATCGTCTCATGCCATATTGAAAATGATCAATATTCGGAATGGCAACAATTCTTAGGCGATAATACATGGTGAAAATCCAATAGCTTTTCATTAATTCACAGCACTGTGGTGTAGAAAAGAAATACCAGTTAGGGTTCGGCTTTCGACTGGCAGCCAATAAATGTAAAGGTTTTAGAAAGACCCGAGATCAACTCAACCTCCAGAGCAATCATGAGAGATTGTTAAAATGCTAAACAATGAAAAATGAACCACATCACTGATAGGTCACTGGGAGAAGAGAAATCATTATATACTTTGATGAAGAACTCAATTATTTCCAGGATGTTCATTTAAACAAGTGCTGGACTGGTATACAGGTAATACAATACACTGAGCGGTCTGATAACCCATAGGTTATAATATCATTATTATCATTATACCACTGTACTGTTAATATCTGGTTCCAATAATGGAATGCATAAAAATCATTTTATTCCAAGCAGAACCAATATTTTACCATTTCCACCCTTGTGCTCCAACCGTAATGTAATAATCACAGACCACTAAGAACAATTTTTTTTTTTAAATGTTTGTATGGTTACAAGTTATAACAATACAAGTTATGTTACTTTACTATCTGTGAGGCATTCTATTAACATAAGCATTATATTGTCTGAAGGTGATTCACTGTTTTTTTTTTCTAGGCGTAAGGTACCCTGTGTATAGCATGCTGTACTATCAAAAGAACATTTATATTTAATGGTAAAATAATGTCTTCAAATTAAAGATAACAACTGGTAATACATATTTTAGATTGTTTTTCTGTTTCAGAACAATAGAAAATTATTAATGCTGTAAATGAGCCTTTTATCCATAACATACCATGATGTGCTTTTATGAATTGAGACATGAGCTTTTATTTAACTCCAGTGTGTGGTGTTGGTGTCTTATGGAGCCTCATAGCCTAGCAGTGCATTTTATACATCTCTTAGCACAAAATACACTTACAAATGGTCACTGACCCATGATTTGGGGAAAAAAAGCGCAGTTAAAGGCATTTTCCAAACAGTGCAATAATGCAATCTATTATTCACAATAGCCCATTTTTCAGCACCATCTATACTCTATATCTGCACTGAAAAAGCCAGTATGTATCATACCATTTACACCAAAGAATTAATCTTAGAGTGTAGCTCCTCTATAAGTAGCTTTGCAGTCAGATTTCCTAGCTAAACCACGATTAGGTCATTGAACAGGTGCTTAAATCTAATCAGTAAAGTGGAGGAATTAGATACTCAAGTCTGGATTAATGTAATCCAGGATCATCTTCATTTCCTCTGTACTGCCCAGAGAGTCCATAAAGAGATCTATTGCAATATAATTCCATCATTTCCATCAGTGAGCAACAGGAATGTCTGTAAAGAAGTGTCAGCTGACTGATCCGAAACCATTAAGAGAACGTTATGAGCAGGCCTTTTAAGATGCAGACGAGGAGATGAGCATGGCTTGACTAAACAAGATCAACAGGATTAAACTGTTTTTACGCTCTAGGATAAAACATGAGATGAAAGAACTGCTTCGCAAGACAGAGTTTGGTTCTGTAATACACCTTCATTTAACATGATAAAACCACACTGAAACAATCTTAATAGTTAAAGCTCACGAATGCTCACTTTATTTGACTGTGGGATTTTTTTTGTTGAAAGGCTGAATTTTTTCCCCATGAACAACAGAAGCTCAGTTCTGCCTTCTGAACCTGCCTGGCCCATCCTGATACTCTACATCTGCTTGGAGTTTCCTTCCACTGAAAATCATTCGCTGCTGCTGAGGATAGCCTAAAGATTGCCATGAGATTGCTGTGGATGGTAGCACACTGATACCCTAAAGATTACTGTGGATGGTCACATTTGGACAGCCTAAAGAAATCACTTTCCGAAAACAATATACAGTCATGAGAAAAAATAAGTACACCCAATGGAAATTGTTGGCTTTTTTGACATCTTTGGACAAGTACACATTTGATCATCTTTGAAACAGTGCCTATTAATAAAGTTGATATACTTGAAAAAAAAAAAACACAAGGAAAAATATAATTTTCAATCATTTATACAACAGAAATATCTACAGATGTGATATTCTTCTGTGGAAAAAGTAAGAACACCCTTGGCCTAGTAGTACGATAGTATTGCTGCCTTTAGCAGAAATAACTTTTTGTAGGCATTTTGCAAAATTGCCCACCAGGCTTGCTGCAATTTTTGACTACTCTTCCATGCAATTTTCTTTCAGCTGCAAGATGTTTGAAGGTTTTCTTGCATGTACTGCCCTTTTCAAATCCCCCCACAACATTTCAATGGAATTCAAATCTGGGCTTTGACTCAGCCATTCCATAACCCTCCATTTCTTCTTTTCAGCCATCCCTTGGTGGATTTGCTAGTGTGCAAATTGTGATCATTATCCTATTGAAAGGGCCACTTTCATCTCAACTTCAAGTTTCGGACAGATGGCCTCCGTTATCTTCAAGCACTCTTTGATATGATGCAGAATTCATAGTTGAATCAATAAATGCAAGCTGTCCAGTCCCTGAGGCAGCAAAGCAACACCAAACCATAACATTTCCACCACCGTGCTTCAGAGTTGGTATGAGGTGTTTTTCCTGAAAAGCTGTCTTTGGTCTGCGCCAAACATGTCTGCTGTTACTGTGGAAACACAACTCTAACTTTAAGTCGTCTGTCCAGAGCACATTATTCCGAAAGGCCTGGTCTTTGCTTATACAGTATGCTCCTTGGCAAACTGTGGTCTTGCAAAGGTGTTTTCTTTTTTACTCACTTCCCATGCAAGTCTAATTTGTGCAATCTCTTTCTGATTATAGAAGCGAGCACTCTGACACCAACAGTTGCAAGACTTACTAGCAGATCCTGTGAGGAAATTTTGGGGTTCTTGGAGACTTTTTTTTGCATCAGATGGACTGCCCTTGGGCTGAATTTGCTGGGACGGCCAGTCCTGGACAAAGTGGCATTCATTTGAAAACTGCACCATTTGTAGATGATTTTCCTTACAGTGGAATGATGTGTTACAAATAATTTGGAGATCGTTTTAAATCCCTTGCCAGACTCATAGGCATCCACAACCTTTTTTTATAATGGCCTTACAGAACTCTTTAGATCTTGGCATGATGACACCACACAACTCAATAACAAAGGGAACACCAGACAGGTGTGACAGATATGAGAGGGGTATAAATAAAGACATAAATAAAGACAGGTACCACCTGTACTCCCTAAGCAGGTTCTAATCACTGGCACCCAATCTTTAACACCTGATTCTAATTTTATGGATTTGAAGGTGTGATAAATGTAGGGGTGTACTTACTTTTTCCATGTGATTGATCTGTTTTTGGGTTTTTTTTTGTTAATTTAAAATGTGAAAATGACTACAAAATATCAATTTTATATGTCATTTGATAGTGCATATCACCTTCATTAATAGGTACTGTTGCAAAGAGGATCAAATGTTTGCTCGTCCAAATATGTCAAAAAAGCCAACAATTTCCATGGGGTGTATTTATTTTTTTCACACGACTGTATGGCCAAGTCTCACCCATTCTTCACTGGAAAACTTAACTTGGATACTGTTTATTTAAAACTCTGAAAAACTCTACTGGAGTCATAAAAAACCCAGATGCTCATAACACACATCCTTTCAACACAGTATTGTTTGACTTTACAGCATAGAGTTGTGGAACTTGTGTAATGACACATAATCACATCTGGTGAAAGGTTCCCTTTTGAGTCCGTTTCTTCCTCATGCCTCCTCAGAAGGTTTTCCCTTGCCACTGTCACCCCTGACTTGCTCATTAGGAATCTAAATCTATATCCAGATTTCTATAAAGCTGTTTTGTGACAATGTCCTTTGAAAAATGTGCTATATAAATAACAGCTGTTGTTTATATTTGCCCAAAAATGATGCTTGTATTATTTTAACATTGGGTACAATATCTGCAAGCTTAGCAGCTAGCTAACTCTTGGCATGTAACTTCAACAAAAGTATTGTCTCATGGTTTCCTGCATGGCAAAATACAGGTACTTTCACTAATCCCTTAAAACAAATGCTTGGGTAAATCAGCCAAGGTCTGTGTATTGTTTAGTACATTTTTGCTCTGATGTTGTGTACATGAAAGTAGAGATGTGTAGCTGTCTGGGAAACCCTTTCACATGGTGAAATTTTGTACTGTAAGAAGATGAGAAAACTACAGGCTTTCATTTAATAAAATGTTTCTCTTTGCATACATTTTTAAAAATTACATTTAAAGCCATCATTCCGACTCCACTGAGAACACTAACTCAGTGGTTTTCAAAGTGGGGGCCGCGGCCCCCTTGGAGGCCGCCAGGGGGCGCCCGGGGGGGCTCAACAATTTGGTGTGAAAAATAAATAAATACACAATTTTTTTTATAATTTTTGTATATATATATATATATAT
>JANDJT010000012.1:19969551-19983824 GCA_024331685.1 Stegophilus panzeri
AAAAGGGAGATATAGTCAGAAGTCTGTATTTTTAATGTGTTTTAAAGATATTTTGCAAAAGGGGGGCCTCAGTCAAATGTTAATGCCATTTGGGGGGCCTTGCCCTGGAAAAGTTTGGGAACCCCTGCACTAACTGACTGTCTACAAGCAACTGCTATAAATTCATTTTCTTTTGTTTTGAGATAATGTCATAAAAAAAGAAATAATTATGGCCATGAGAACGAAGTCTATCTATCCATTCATTTTCCATACCACTTATCCTACACAGGGTCGCAGGGAGCCTGGAGACTATCCCAGGGGACACAGGGCATGAGACGGGGGACATCCTGGACGGGATGCCAACCCATCACAGGGCACAATCACACACACAACAGTCAGTACAGGATTTTGAGTTTGAGTTTTTTGTGCTTTTTTGTCGAAAACTACTTGAATTGGCAAAATTGAAATAGCACGAAATTGTTTTTGAAATTGTCTTTCGCAGTGATGTTTTTAGCTGTACTTATGTGCCACGCACGTGAATCGAAGAGGGCTTTGGCTGAATGTGTGTTGTGATGATGACACGTCTTGGCTCAAATTTTAGGAAAATTTGCGGTAAGTTTGAAAAATTGCAAGCTCCTCAAATTTTTGCAGAGTTTGCTCAAAATTACGAAGTCCTGGAGGGACTCACACAATACGGACAATTTGAAAATGCCAATCAGCCTACAACACATGACTTTGGACTGGGGAAGGAAACAGGAGTACCCTGGCTACACAGCATGGTAGAATAGCATATTGTTTTTTCGTGCCTCACAGCTCCAGGGTCTGAAGTTTAATCCTGAACTCCAAATACCATCTGTGCTGAGTTTCACATGTTCTCTCCATGTCAGTGTCAGGTTCCGCATGGTACTATGGTTACCTCCCACCTCCCAAACACATCAATAGGTCAACTGGTGACACTAAACTGCCTCTACTGTAGGTGTGAATGAGTGTGTCTTTGTGTGAAGCATTCTAACCACTGCTCCTATAACCAAGATAAAGTGCTTCCTAAAGATGAATGAATGCTAATGAAATAATTACAGAATCAGTAATGTGAAATAATTTCACTAGTGCTACTATCATATTGCAATGAATGCAATTACACCTTGTTAGCACAGAGTATGGAATAATCACACAGCCAGGCTTAATAAATAAATGTTATTTTAAAGCATATCTTTTATAAAAAGGTTAAACTTGATAAGTGGGTTGTTCCTGTGTAGTTAGCATGTATGTACAGTCACAATAAGCGCACGCATTTTATTGGAAAACCGGCAGCTCATACAAAAGTAATTATATCTGAGAAAGTGCATTTACGTAAGTTGTGCTTCTGTAATCCATCTGCAACAGTGCATAAATCCTCAGTTACATTATAATTGCCTGTATACAGACTTTTACAGAGACACCAATAGAGAACCTTTATATAAAGTACCAAACATTTACTTTAATGACCTTTTGAATAAATTGTACATGTAAAAGGTAGTTTTAAACAAACTACCTTTTTACTTGATATTAAAGTAAATCTATAAAACACAGCAATGTACTTTTGCCTTCATTGATACTCTTTCTGATAAAAGTAGGTCATTGCAATACACATTTCACCTTCTATAATAATGCTAACTGCTAACATTAGAAGTTTTCTTCCTGCATGATGTTTAAATCATTTTTTTTTTACACTGAGTGGTTTTGATCTCAGCGCCGTCATCATCATTGTCACCATCATCATCATCATCATCATCATCGCCGTTACTTGGGAATTTTTGTTACTCACTTCTGCTTCAGTGGAATTCAGACAGAACTGGTCATAAGGAAGCACGAGAACATGAAAACAATATTTCTGTCAAATGTAACCAATGGAATTGATTTTCTATAGCAGTCCGTTTAAGAACATCAGGCAATAGGATTCCAACCTTGTAGGAACATTGGGCAGTACATACACGTTCTCACCACCCACCCTAAACACTCGACCGCCAGGACATTCTACTGAACTCTGATGCTCATATATCACCTGCTCAGTCTCCCATTCCTCAAGGGGCCTTACGATGAAGGGGGAGCAACTCATCCAGACTAATACAACTAGTACAGATCCATCATTTAGAGAAAGAGAGAGTGTGTGTGTGAGAGAGAGAGAGCGAGAGAGAGAGTAGGGAGAAGAATCAGAGGGAGAGAAAAGAGGCTGTTTGTAGCAGCTGGCTGGGTGGCAAGGTATGCTTATGTGTGTGTGTGGCAAGGTATCGTCTTTGCATGCGGGATGGCAGGCAATGCATCAAAAGATGACAGCTCCCCCATTCTTCTTTAAACAAGAGTGCTGGGCTGGGACTTGTGGCTGGGCCTTAACTTTAATCATTCATCTAAATAAGTGCTGCACTCTTCCGACTGGGCTACTCCGAGCCCTGTATGCCTGCACGCCGGAGGGAATAAGAATTGACGGCGTTCCTGCGCTATTCTCATTTGGAAACTTGTAAACATATATTTGAGTCAGATTGGAGACGCATGACCACAGATCTATTCGCAGATTAATGTATTGAGGGAGTTTAACATAAACTCAAGTCACAAAAATATGGGGCAAAGAGAGAGAGAGAGAGAGAGAGAGAGAGAGAAATCGGATGGGGTGGCACCCCATTTTAAGATGAGTGACACTAAGTGACAGTGATTGATGCCCTCTCCACTCACTCGGCGAGAAAAATCAACAGAAAAATATCAGCAATAAATAAAGGATAAAGTAAACAGAGATGGGAGGGAGAGCAGCAGGAGCGAGAGAGAGAGAAAGAGTGAGAAAGAGAGGGAGAGAGAGACGAGAGACCCATGTGCATAATGAAAAGTCTTGGGGAGAAAGGAAGGGGAGAAAACCTTCCCAAGGGAACAATAAAAAAGCAACAGAAAGCAAAATGCAGGAGGGAGAAAGATAGAGAATATGTATGTGTGAGAGAGAGAGAGGCTTTCCAGTGAGAAGGAAAGATGGATAAATGGCTATAGGGATGTCAAAACCAAGGAGATGGGGGAGTTACAGGGATGACAGAACGATGACCAAAGTACAGGCATGAGGGTAGGATGGATGGCAGGGCATGTGGCATGTGTGTGCTGTGTGTGTATGCTGGGAGTGACAGCGTGGGCTGACTCAGTCAGGTGGTCAAATAAAGGCTGCTCGCTGGCGTTTATCTACAGGAGGCCGCTGTGAGTGATGGACTGGCACAGAGAACTAAGCTCCAATAGCAGGCCAAGCAACACTTCTAGTTCCTCTCCATCCCCCCATTCTGACATTCCCTGTCTCTCTTTCTGTCTGTCTGTCTCCCTCTGTCTCTTTGTCTGTCTGTATTATTTCTTAGTCTTTACTATGCACTGTTATGTGTTATTTATATTGCTGTGTGTTTTGGGTTAGTTTAGATTAGACAGAGAGACTAAATATAGCTGATTAGAGAGAAATGTCTCCGTGTGTGTGCGTGTGGTTAACTTGGTGGCATGTGGAGTGGAAACGAATTTGCACCCATTTTTAGGTTCTAATCTATGGACAAAAAAAAAATGCTGAATCACTCAGCTAAATGAAATGAGGGTCTGTAATGCTCTCTGTGTTACTGTATTGTGTGTTTGTGTGTGTGTGGTTTGATTGTGTCACGTTATAGAATTTGAGGTGGATGCAAACTCACCCAACTCAACCAAAGTACCCAATAAAGTATCCAACAAAGCACAACACAAAACTTACATGGAACAAAGACGCACATAACGTGATACATGGTAACAAAACAAGCAACGCAAAACTCTTGCAGTGCAGAACATGACTATATATACACACCAGTTCTAATGAGCTAAACGTGAAACAGGTGAAATGAGACATGTGACATGTCCCGAAGCATGTAATCAGTTCAGAAGGGGGTCCTGGATCCCCAAACCAGATGTACCTAAGCATTTCAGAGGTCCACTGTGTATCATCCCTCATGGGGCTGGATAAAGGACGCTTGATGTGTTCAGAATTGGGTCCGTCTCTTTTGTACCATAGAGAGATGACGTGATACCCCCGGGCTGACTTGAGCGCGGAGCAATGGCTACTGCACAGCCTGCGGGGGGGAACGAAGTTGAAGGTGGAGCCCAAGGGGGTAGGGATGTTCACCATGAAGCTACAGGGGGGAGCGATGCTCTCTGCAAAGCATGAGGTGGGAGCAATGCCCTTTGTGGAGCAGGAAGGGGGAGCGCCCTATGGCGTGATGCAAAGAAAAGGAGCGACGTCTTTAGTGGCACATGGCCTCTGCAGAGCAGGAAGGCAGAGCGATGTCCTCAGCCAAGCAACATCCTCAACTGAGCAGGAAGGCTGAGTGACGTCCTCAGTGGAGTAGGAAGGTGGAGCAATGTCTGAAGCGTACTTCAGTACGCCAGGCGTACTGACACCCGAGGCGGAGCAGGGAAGTAAAGCAGAGCTCTTGGCCACACCGGGAGGTGGAGCAACGTCTTCAGATGAACAAGGAGACTGAGAGGCGTCCTCAGTCAAGCAGGAAGTCTGAACAGCGTTCTCCATTGACTCGGCAGGCTGAATGAGATCCACAGTAAGGGAGGGAGGCAGATCGACGTCCTTAGTGGGGCAGGGAGGGTGGGAGATGGTTTCCGCCTGGCTCGAAGGCTCCTTCTTGAGATACACCCTGAGGGAGTACATCATGTCGAGCCATTCCTAATTGGCCTTGATCAGGGAGAATCTCCCTTTCTTCTCCCACCTTGGTTTTTCCCTTTCAAAAAGGGCCTCGTGCACGCTGAAAAAATCTGCTGCATCCATTTATTTGGTCTTGCATTCTGTCACGTTATAGAATTTGAGGCGGATGCAAATGCAGATTATAAGTGAAATGTTTAATAAAGTAACCAACAAAGCACAACACAAGACTTACATGGACGCATATAACGCATAGATGCATATAATGTGATACATGGAGACAGAACAAGTAACGCAAGACAACTCCTGCAGAACGTGACTATATATACACACCAGTGCTAATGAGCTAAACATGAAACAGGTGAAATGAGACATGTGACATGGTGCAGTGGCTGATGGGAAACGTAGTTTCTAGTCCTTCTCCGATATTACATGACAGAGGAGAAGTAATCTGTCATGTAATGAGGGTTGAGGACGGATTCAATCGCAGTTAAGAGCTTTATCGGAAAGCATAAAATCCAGAGGGTAAGGCAAAAACAACAACAAAGACCGGTGGCAGTCAGGCGATCAGGTAAACAGGCTAGAGCAGGTAAGGCAGAAATCAAGGTCAAGGACAAAAACAGAATCATAACCAGAATAACAGCACGAGAGAAAGACTTGGTAATCAACAGGGACAAAATCAGCTGGAGTACCCACAAATGGCTCCACAAGAGAGCAAGAGCAGAGCTCCAGCTTGAGACCTACGAAGTGGTCTCACCTGCAAAGCTTCAGCTGGAGGTCAATGTAGCATCCTCCTCCCCAGCACTTCAGCATGAGACCCACGAGCGGGTCTCATCTCTGGAGTTCAAGCATTAGGTCAACGAGGCGAACTCAGCTCCAAAGCCCCGGTCAGATATCAACATGGCAACCTCCTCCCCAGAGCTCCAGCACGAGACCCACGAGTTGGTCTCATCTCCACTCAGCATCCCTATCCTGCTGAGGACACCGTTCAGCCTCCCTGCTCAGCTGAGGACGTTTCTCCGCCTCCTGTTGTGGCCAAGAGCTCAGCTTTGCTTCTCTACTCTGCCTCAGACGTCACTACGCCAGGCTTCTCTACGGACATCACTCTACCATCCTGCTCCGATGAAGCCGTTCTGCCTTCATGCTTCGCGGAGAGCATTGCTCCCCCCTCTGGCCTCATAGAAAACTTCACTCCCCGTTCTGGCTTCACGTAGAGCATCGCTCCCCCCTCTAGCTACGTGGGGAACATCGCTCCCCCCTTGGGCTCTGCCTTGACCTTCATTCCCCCCGCTGGCACCGTGGTAGCCATCACTCCAAACTCAAGAAAGGCCGTGGAGACGGCCGACCAAGTCAAGCCCCCATCTGAAGCTGACGACATAGCTTCCCAAGCCTGAGTCTTTCCTAACTAGCCCGGCGAGCTCGCCCCAGCCTCATGTCTGCTCCTCGGCTCCTTGAGGAACCTGCTACTTGTTGGACAATGCGTGCCTCAGGACCTGAGGGGCTGTGTGAACATGTTACCCAGAGGGCCAGGACTGCCAGGGGAGGGAGTGTTTCCTGGTGCTTTGGGAGAAGCGCCCTTGGGGAGGGGGCGCTGTCATATCACAGCAAACTAGAGACTCCATTTCCCAGAATGCACTGCAAACTACAAACATGGAAGATGACTACCAACTTCCAAAAGTACACACAGACATGTCACCTTCTCCTGAGGACTAATTACACACCACTGTTTCCAATCACACACACAATCACACCACACTATATAAGAGACTGTTCAGCCATGTCTTTGCGAAGTTATATGCTCAGTTGCTTTTGTCTCTGTCGATTACAAGCCTTTCTCTCGTGTTGTTATTCTGGTTATGATTCTGTTTTTGTCCTTGACCTTGATTTCGGTCTTACCTGCTCTAGCCGATTTACCTGATCGCCTGACCGCTGCCTGTCTTTGTTGGGTTTTTTTTGCCTTACACTCTGGATTATTTGCTCTCCAATAAAGCTCTTAACCGCGATTGCATCCGTCCTGAACCCTCATTACATGACAGATTGCAATAAGGGTAAAACATAGAGGCCAAGATTTGCAGCTGCAAACAAAACCAAAACTCCGCCCACAAGATGGTTTTGGGGGAAAAAAAGAAGAAAAAGAAGAAAAAGAAGAAGAAGCAGGAAACAGTTTCTTTTCTGCCAAAAAAAAATCAATACACATTTGAAACCCATTAATCAAATCCACGCCTTTCCACCCGCTTCTCCCAGTACTTGCCGCAGACTTGTGTTGAAGTTGGGATTTCATTTTCTGCGACTGTGCCCATACGTTGCTTCCAACAGAAACTCAGGTTGCTGAATAGTAGGTGCGAAACACGTTCAAGGACGAGGCTTGCGGACCCCTCGCTGAGAGCTGAACACACACAGATGGAGGCGCGCACACCATCTGCTAACAGCAACCATAATGCTGACCATCACTTCATTTTAATCTGGAGGGGGAGATGTGATGGCTAAACTGTAATGTATACACATGCACACAAATAATGTCATATACAACACACATGCACATATATGGAACGGTATACTGTCACATACTGTACATGCACACATGAATACCTCATCAATTTCACAAACATCATGCTGTCCATTAAAAGTGATGTGTGGGTGGGGGAAGACATTTTTATTAAAAAGGATTTGAGTTCAGGTTACTGTCTGTGTCTGCGGGTTCTCCAGTTTCCTTCCATCTACCAAAAACATGGCAAAAGGTGGACTGGCTATGTGTGTGTGTGGTGCTCTGCGATGGACTAGGTGCCATTTAGGGTGTGCCCCTGCCTCGTGACCAATGTTCCCAGGATTGACTCTAGATCCACCACAACCCTGACCAGGATAAAGTGCTTACCTAAGATGAATGGATAAAAGAATGTTCCAATCTTTTTCCATCTGTCTGCCTTTTGTGTGAGGGATTCTAACCACACTACCTACCTGAGGCCTATCTACGGAGAAAACTCTCGGACACATGCCCGATTGGGTTTCTAATTCTGTGTGTGCGCATGTGAGTGTATGTGGGTATGTGTGTGTGTGTGTTTGTGTGTGCGCCAGATGGAGCAGTTGCTCTGGCTCCACTCAGGTCATCCTACCTGCAGGAAGCTGCCTAGAGGCTATGACAGCTGGCAGCTCAGTAAACACACACACACACACACACACACACACAAATCTGTATACATTCAGTATACTGTATGCACTGCAGGCATACTGTCCTGTTTCTATGCCATCCAGATTGTTTGTTTAATGTTCACACGTGTGATTGTTTAAGTCACATGTCAGCAGGGGCACGCATTGCTCACTTACTGAGTAAATAGTCATTCCATGCCCTGGGGCATCACCAAGTTCCATCGAATAACTTTACAATATATTAGGTCCTAGAGCAGAGCAAGATTCACTGATTACAAAGTCAAAAAGCCACACATGTAGCTACATTTCAATTTCATATCAAAACAAAGTGTCTCAGAGAAATAAGCAGAGAGATATGAAGCTGGCATCTTGGTAAATGAATGTTTACTGGCCCAGGGACACACAATGAGATACAAATACACACCCACATACCCCATACACACTCACACTTGTCTTCTCTCTCTCATTCTCTTGCTCTCTCTCTTTCTCTCTCTCTCTTGCTCAAATAAAAAAAACCTAGGATTTTCTTAGTTATTTATTAATAGTGCACATGAAGAAATAGTATGTACTATGAATAGTGCCTATTATAATTTTTACAAAAAGTGTGGGATTTATCATGATTAATGTTTACACAGAATTATGCAGATACACTATATCAGTCCCTCCAGGATTTTGCGATCACAGAAATGAATGCAAAATCAAGGAAACTTCGCAATATTCAAAGGAGCTTGCAATTTTTCAAAATTACTGCAGATTTGGGCCGAAATGCGTCATGTGACAATGTGTCATCACAACGCACATTCAGCCAAAGCCCACTTTGATTAACATGCGTCGAACATGAGTACATCTAAACGGTCTTATTCACCAACAAATATCATTGTGAAAGACAATTTCGTGCAATTGCAATTTCGCCAATTCATGTAATTTTACACAAAAAAAGCACAAAAAACTCCACAAATTGCATCACAATTTAAAAAAAAAAAAAAAAAACGCAGCAAAATCAAGCATTTTTGGCTGCAACAATCACACAAAAGAAAAAAAAAAACCTGACCATCACACCCATTAAACGTCCCATTCTAGATTTAGTCATTAAACCTCCACTCTTCTGGGAAGGTTTCAACTAGATTTTGGAGCGTGGCTATGAGGATTTGTCCATTTGTCTATGGAGCTCACTTTGTGCACAGGGGCACTGTTATGTTTGGGCCTCTTAATTCCAATGAAGGAAAATCCTAATGTTACAGCATACAAAGACAATTGTGTGTTTTCAAGTTTGTGGCAACTTTTGGCCATACAGTGTGTTGACCATGGTAAGCACAGCACCTAGCAATTAAAGATTATACTGCAAATAATCCAAATAATAATTTATACAAGAGACTGCTGAATCATAAAGTAGGGTTGGACTACAAAATAATTTTATTCATGTTTGATTCATTGTAATTGATATTAAATACAAATATGTTGGTGGTCACTCAAATCCCACAAAAGGCTAACAAATTCAAAGTTTTAATGAAATTGCTTTGCTGGTGCACTCCACGTGGCTTATCAGAGGACAACGATTCCTAAAACCACTACTGATAACATCTGTGCCAACAGCTGGAGCAGAAAATAACAAAACTCCACCCACAAGCGGAAAACCCCTCCCACAATTTGTCGTTTACTCAGTACCTTTGAACATGAAAACATGGTATATACTGTATAATATAACAACATGGCACTATATGATCAAAATGCTCAATATATGTGTTGCAGCCTCATGTTCTAACGTAAGTACTAATATTTAATTGTTCTATATTGGAATGTTGGTTCAGAGCTGCAAGTAATACTCTGAACCAACATTCAGATATAGAAAAATTAAATATATTAAGATTTTTGCTATAGGTGGTATATTAGGTTCTCAGATGCATTCACTTCTGGGGCACTTACACCTCTAAGGTTTGGGGTTCAAATCCTGCCTCCTCCCTGTGTTTGTGGAGTGTGCATGTTCACCCCTGCTTGAAGGGTTCCTCCAGGTACTCTGGTTTCCTCCCCAGTCCAAAGACATATGTTTGCCTTTCCAAACTGTCCATAGTGTGTGAATGGGTGTGTGCGATTGTGCCCTGCTATGAGTTGGCACCCTGTCCAGGGTGTCCCCCGCCTAGTGCCCTGAGTTCCCTGGGATAGGCTCCAGGCTCCCCCATGACCCTGTGTAGGATAAGTGGTACAGAAAATGGATGGATGGATGGATGGCAGATCAGAAATTCCTCACTGTGGTATTGGCTAAAGAGAAATCTTTTAAGAAATCACTATTTAAATATGCTGCAACTGTAAAGTGCAGAAGCCAAGATGAGATTTGATACAGAGCTTAAAATAATATGCAAACCAAGTAGTTGATACAAGGTACCATTTGGAAGTAACTGTGTCTACCACTAATATTTATGTAAATGACAGGAATGACATATTCTGAGTGCTGAAAATCACAAAGTGCTTAAAGTGCTATACACATAAGCAAGTAAGTATATAAATAAATAAATAAATAAATAAATAAAATAAGCACACCAGGTCAAATAAAAGAGAAATTCCTTTAAAAAAATAATAAATAAATAAAAAATACATAAGCACACGCAAAACATAGGATGACTATCTAATTAAAATAAACAACCAATAAATGAATGAATATAATACACAAATTAAGCAGATAGAAGATTAAAAAAGGACATCAAATCTGATGGTGCTATGAAGCGTGCCATATAAGCAAACCAGGAGACCTAAGCTAGTTGACCTGACAGGTCTAGCAGGTGAGTAAGAAGTTAAAAGTTCACTAATGTATTCCGGAGTGAGAGCATGTAACACTTTGTAAGTTATTAAAAGATTTTTTAAAATCGATTGTAAAGCGTGCTGCTGTATGGAAGAAAACATTGGGGTAATATGAGCTGTGTGCTTTGTTCACATCAGAAGCCTGACAGCTGAGTTCTGTACAATCTGAAGTTGAGCAACTGGCTGACTGTTGAGGTATGTGAAACGAACATTACTATAATCAATCCTGAAGGAAATAAAATGAGATCTTTTTCTGTGTGTTGCATTAACAGGGATTTAATGTAAGAACACATACAGCGATGATGTTTAAGAATGAGATCTAATTGGTGTATTGACTCTGGGCACCAGGTACGTATTCTTATCTCCACAGATATGGAATTAGGCATATTTCCTTTTTGATGTTTTTTACACACACACACACACACACACACACACACACACACACAGGTAGATGTAGATGGTTTGTGGTGTAATTTGCAATGCAAAGTAATCTGTGCTCTCAGAAGGGCTTCTTAAAAATCACATTTTGATTAATGTGAGTCAAGAGAGCACTGACTTCACTGTACAAAATTCAGTTATGAGGAATAGTTCCTAATACATTTTTGTGAATTCTGTCTTCTGTGTCAAACGGTCAAGCATTTTGACACTGGAAAAAGCATTTTGACACTGGAAAAAAGCCATATCGTGAAGAAGTGGTGGATAGATATTGGTTTAAAAACATTTTAAAAACATTTTAAGTACAATGCAAAAGTGTATCATAAATTATCATAAATTCATTGTGTCCAACTGACTGTGAGCATAGATTCATTTGGGTGTCAGTGTGTGTGTGTGTGTGTGTGTGTGTGTGTGCATCCTGGAAAATTAAGTGGATCTGTCATTGCTAACAAGCTGTGAGGCATTGAGGTAGACAGGTCAGCATCACAGGACACAAGACCCAGCACTCACTTTTCACTCTGACACACACACACACACACACACACACACACACACACAGTTAATTAGATCACAGGTCTAATGACGCAAAAAGCCACCAGACACTGTCATACTCTGTCTCTAAATTTTTTAATTTTGATTTCCTTTCCAAGTCAAAATTGAACTGCAACTACATAAATATATAAATATAGAACTGTGAATTATATGACTGACAAGATGACAGAATAAGGTCAGACTCAGGTTTATGATGAGGAAGAGAGGAAGAGAGAGAGAGAGAGAGAGAGAGGGAGGTGAGCCCATGGTGTTTGTTCCCAAGGCCTGCTGTTCCTCAGCCAGGGGAGGAAGACAATAAATTCTGGGCCAAAGTCAAAGACAAACAAGACATCCATTCTGACTGGGGCAACTCTCCCACAATGCACTGCTGCAGACTGCTGACCTTCAGGACTAGGCAAGTGGTAACATCATTACTTACTCTCTCTCCCTTTCCTTCTCCTTTCAACATCCAATAATAGAGCTCTTACTCTACAAATGGCTTCTTTGCACTAAGGCTCCTCTCCAGGCACCGCGTTTCAGGCTCCAGTTGTCTCGTTGTGATCGAATAGTACACAAGTGATACGCGATCCATAAATCGTGTCCCGTAGGAAATTTAGGAATGTAGCCTTTGAAAAGTTCATGTATGACAGAAATGCTAATGCACGTTACAAGCTGAAACTTGTCACCAATTCTGTTAGAGTATTAATGCAATTCCTCCAATGGACCAAATGTCAAAAGGGCTTTCATCAAAACTTTTAAAAGACCAAGCCATCTCAAAAACAACAACTTAAGGATGATTGTTCCGATATGGTATATCTATATAATACTAAATATTCAATACTGTATATCCAATAATACTAAAATCATTTCTGATTTTATAGACTGGATTGGGCTGGCTGGTTTGATGGCGATTAAAACATAAATTTGAAAGACTGCAAAGTGCTTTAGGAGAAACATTTGGATGCGCGTTGGACTCTTCCCCTTATACAGTAGTTTCCTCTTCTTTCTCTCAGCCCTGTGATCAATACAGTTCACCTATGACTGAATCTGCAATAATAAAAGCATTACAGGAGTGGAGAAAATAACACAGAATCTTATTAAAAATTGGTGTCGGTTTCACTCCATCACTCACCGAAGTTGCCTAGGAGGGAGAGAGAGAGAGAGAGAGAGACACTGGAGGAGAGGCAGAAAGAGAAACAGCGAGTGAGAAAGTATCAGCATGGAGACGAACAGGAAAGAACAGGGCTTGATCCTATGCTATCTCCTCCAGTAATGAAGCAACTGTGGAGGCCTCAGAGCAGGTAGACCTGGCTTAGCATTCAGTTTGTCTCTTGCACTATATATATATTTAATACTCTGTCTTTTATATTCCACCAGCCTGGCCTCAACATAGTGCTCATCTTTATTTCATTTTCAGACATTTTTTAATTTTGACTGACATTATTATTATTCTCTCTTTCGCTCTCTCGCTCTCTCTCCCCCCTTTCTTGTAACCTGCTTCTATCCTACTTCTCCACCCCATAAACACCTCATGTGCTGAAACTGCATGACCTTTTTCTAATTTGATTATTATTTAATGAGCAGGGCAGATGTTCTCTAAGGACAGTCTATAATCTATCATTGTGTGGTGTGTATGTATGTGCCAGTGTGTAAATATCACTTCACATGAATTAATTGTATATTCCTAAGGATTCTTGTACATTCAAGGATATACCATTAAATAAATTGTGCCCCAAAATAAACTTTTATGTCTAAGCTTTTATGTCTTTTATGTCTTTTATGCTGTAACAGGTGTGCTGGTGGATTGCTAAATTGATTTCGCATAAGTAAAATCGCTCGTTTTCTATTTTCATAGTCAGAAATGAATATATCTGCACTGACAGATGGAGCTGTGCAATGTGGCATGTAACATTTAAAATCTGCCAGTGTAGTCATGTTTTCCATCCCACTTTAGTTCATAAAATCCCCTTAGCATAACACTAATGGCAAAACAATATTTTCCTGACATCAAGAGAAGACTTCAGTATCCATCTCATTTCTTCTGATCTGGCTTGAATACAAATATGCTAGATTACACAAATAAGTAAACACAACTGACTGAATAATTTCATCTGTACAGTGTAAGAAAAAAGGTCAAATATAGAACCCTTTGAGCTTCTGTGGTTCCCTATCAGAGACGATTCCAAGTAGGAAGCTATCAACCCTTAACTAGCCAAAGAACCTCTTTCTTTAGAAGATAAGATATATGTACTCAGTTGTGGATATTAAATGTAAATCAGACACTTGACTCACCTTAATGCCTGGAATATAACATAATTAACCAATAAAATGCTCATCAAGACTAACTGAAATATAAGGTGGCCATACCATGTCTTTTTCCAGGACATGTCCTCTTTTTTGGACCTTAAAAAAGCAACCGGCCAGGATTTCTAAATTTGAGAAAATGTCTGGGATTCGGCTTTAGTTTCCGTATAATGTGCTTATGGTCTAATACTGCATCATGTGTGCGCATGTTTGCATTGCTTTAACTCCTTTCTGTAATTCTTGCCTTCTTGCACAACAATTGGTCGATTATAAAAGGCTTGTAGCAACTACTGGCCAAATTCCTGCCTCTCAACCATTAGCCTACTCTAAGTAAGTATTTGACACGTCAACATTTTTTTCAGTAAATATATTTCCAATGAGGCTATTCACATTAAATTTTCACCAGACATCAGTATTAACT
>JANDJT010000012.1:19984684-19995010 GCA_024331685.1 Stegophilus panzeri
GCGGATAATGGCCCCAATGGTGCTTACTGGAGGATTCAGAAGTTTTGAAATACGTCTGTATCCGATTCCATCAATATATTTTGCAACAATAAGGTTGTGAAGGTCTTGGGAGAGGTCTTTGCTTTAATCCATCATGAGATGTTTCTTGTGTGACACCTTAATAACAAAAAGCCTTTTTATAGACCATCAATTTACTAACCCTATTGATATTAATTTGTACACATCGGAGGACTTGGAGAACTGCTTTTTCTTTGTGTCATCCCACTTCTAAAGTGTCACCCCACTTTATTACACATAACTTTATTTATGGACTTTAATGTTGTGAATTCTTTATATTTCCAAATTTCTTGAATTAATACTGATGTCTGGTGAAGATTTCATGTGAATAACCTCCTTGGAAATACATTTACTGAAAAAAAATGTTGATGTGTTCAATACTTATTTCCCCCACTGTATAAAACAGTACACAGTTCAGAAAAGAAATAAGTCACCCACACCACACTGTTGCAAAGAGACTGTAATTGAACTAAACTAACAAACATGTCACTGTAAGAAGACCTTATATCAGTAAAATAACACGTTATATCAACAGTAACAGAAACCATTATGTAACATGCAACGCTGCCTAATCCAGACATATGTAATCCATGCAAATCCGAATTCAACATTAACAATTCACCATCTTATTCTAATGTAAAGTACTAATGTGAAGGAAGTTTAAGGGGCAATTAGTTTTTCACATAGGTGATAGGTGTTGGATAACTTTTTTTTGCTTCAATAAAAAAACAAAACTGTATTGTGTGTTTACTCAGGTTGCCTTTGTTTTATGTTGTATTTCATTTGAAAATCTAAAACTAAGAACTCAGGATGGGACAAATACTTTTTCACAGCACTATATTCTAGACAATTCTGTGCTTCCAACTGTGTGGCAACAGTTTGGGGAAGAACCACATATGGGTGTGATAGCCTACTCAGCGTGGCTCAAGATCCCTTTCCAGAACCTTCACACTGACTGTTCCTCAGTGGTGGACTGAACTTCCAACCTCATTCCGGACCACAGAATCTGTCATTATCTTAAAAAAAACAGCTAAAGACCAACCTCTTCCGTGAGCATGTAAGTAACCCCTAAAACGCCAACCCCACATTATCCTTTCATTTTTTATTCATTTTTTATTATTATTATTATTATTATTTATTTTTTTTTAAATATCTTTGGCACTTACAACTCTACTCTGCACACTTTGCTTTTCTAGAACTCAATTAAAGATCTGGTATAGTTGCACTACTTGTATTGTTCTCCGCTTGATATATCGCTTGCTTGTATTTCCTCATTTGTAAGTCGCTTTGAATAAAAGCATCTGCGAAATGAATAAATGTAAAAAAAATAAATAAAAAAAAAGTAAATGATAGTCAGGTGTCCACATACTTATGGTATATAGTGTATATTTAACTCGTGCAGAAGCCTATACATTAGGTCAACCTGGACTTAATGTGTTCTGGGTGTAGAAAGTTTAGGAATTAAAAACATCTATGGCTCTAAAAAATTGGTCAGAATATTATTGTATTATTTTGTATATAATTTTGTATATGATATTGTATATTATTATTTAAATAATGAGAATTAAGTGTGTGTGTATGGGGGGGGGGTTGTGTTTGTGTGTGTTCGTTTCGCTTCCATGAGTCATTTCATATAGATACAAATCTAATCTGTAACCCAGAATGATTTGAACACTTTCATCCCCCCTCCATTATACCCCATCAGCTCTTTGTTTACTTGTTTGTTTGCTGCCCTTCTCCCTTGTTCCCAGACCTTCTGAACCTTCTCTAATCAGAGTAATTTAATCACCTCTCTAGAACTGGGACTGTTGAATAAAGCTCTTGTTGAGATTAGAAGGTCCCTGAACACAAGACACACACCGCCTGCCAACTTACCTCCTATTTAAGTATACTTACAGAAATACTGTGTCATTTACTATATTCACTGTCATTTATACAGGACTGTGCAAAAGACCTGTAAAAAAAAAAAAAAGTTTTTTTTGTACAAACATATGATTTTTATTTTCTGACTTCTACATTATCGAGTCAGTACAAAAACATTTTAGATTTCCAAACATTAGTTTTCCAGCACAAAATTAAATGTTACAGAAAAACGTTTGTATGTCAGTATATTAAGTAAGAGACCATTTTTCAGACAAAAAAACACAATGAAGGCTGCTGTGTTTTGCTGCAAAAATAAGATGCAAGTGCGACAGTCAAGGTCTCCAGAAGTACTGTGGCTGGTTCTGCAAGATCAATAAAACTTACAGCTCATTTCCTTATAAAACTGCAGAAAGTGTACCTGAGATTTTAATATGCCACTGTAGTGCACAGTGTGAACAATCTTGTTGATAAGAATGGGAACCATTAAAATAAAATTTAGCTAACATAACACAAGGCTGTTTTTCACTAACTTGTTATATTGATAGTTATGGCTAAATTGCAATGAATTAGCTAGCTAGCTACTATATATATATATATATATATATATATATATATATATATATATATATATGAGTGTCATTAGCTAGATTACACCATATTATCCTACCTCTTTCTGAATACATGTTGTATTATTTTTACTGTCCCTATCTGACCAGCAATGCTAAATAGTCTGCAGGACAGCGTTTCTCTTCATCGTCAAAGCTACCTGTGCTCTCCAGTCAAACGGTGATACCAACTTGTTCAGTGGAGGGGGGCTTTTAGGGTTTTTTTTAAATCTTATTTATGATTACAAACTAACAATCAACTCAAAAAACCAATAATGCTACAAAATAAATTACTTCTACATATATTTCAGTTGATTATGGTATAAATATTGTGGGGCCATGTAATGGTCATTTATAATTTGGCAACATTGATGGATCTACTCTGTTCAACCTCTGTTCTCATACCACCCACCACTGAAATTACGAAAACGAAAGTTTTATTCTCTGAAATTCTATTTTTCATTCATATTGCAGTTTAGATTTAGTTTATTTGGAAATTTGCGTTTTTATTTTTATTTCAGTTAATGAAAATGTTTTTTCACTTATAGTTTTAGTTTTTGTCATAGTTTTCGTTAATAATAATAATAATAATAATAATAATAATAATAATAACAGCCTTGTTAGGAACACATAAATGGTTAATCCACGACTTCCTGTTTCACTGGGGTGTAAACATGAGGTGACTCAGATGCCAAATTCCCTTAGTCATTCATCAACATGGGGAAGATTAGAGAATACACAAATGAAGAGACAAAAGTGTGTTGACAAGCAGAGTATTTCTGCCCCTAGCCAGATCAGGTATTTCATGTGTTCCAGCTCAAGCACACCTGGTGCAATTAATGAAGCCCTTGATTAGTTGCATCAGGTGTGCTTGAGACAACACCTGTTTTGCATATTTGTGCTGTTTTGAAGGATACTACTCAGGGGTTGAATAATTTTGAAACTGAAGAAATCATTATAAGTTACATTTTCAGTTGAATTTGGGGAAACCACTTGAAGCATTCATTGTTTTGAACTACTTCAATTGCTTTAGTTTGATTTGTTCATTGCAAACAGCTGAAAGTCTGGAAATTTTGACAATAAACCCTTTTATAAATCCATTTTTTTACCATCTTTACCAAGGGTGCCAATAATTATGGAGCTGACTGTACATAAGGTATAATGCTATAACATCTAAAACTAAATCTAAAAATAACAGAAAATATAGCAATAAACAACAATAATAATTTAAGCCTGACATAATTGAGCCATAAGTGTTTAAAGGATATTCAGGGCTACCTTGGGACTCTGGTGATGTACTAGTGCAGATGTTCTGCTAATTTAAATTCTCAGTATCACATCTGTAGGGATGTCATTGTAGAAAATCAAGGCAAATCATGCAGTGTGGAAAGTTTTGATGTGAGCATAGGAATATACAATTTGTTGTTGACTGGCCGACTTGTATCGCATCATGCTGAGACCAATACAGCTGTCAGAGCCTCTCAAAGGAAAAGACGTCTATAGATGCCTAAGCATCAAGCATCATAGGGAATTAAAAAAAAAGACATTTAAGAGAAATGTCAAGACAATACTTGAGTAAAGACGCTGTAAAAATATAGAGAAAATAACTGCTAATTTACTAGGATCAATCTCTTGCAACAAAATCAGCCCACAAGAAGTGAGCTATTTTCTAGTGTTCTGGCCCCACTCCCTCAATCCCCTCCCTCGTACAAGGCTTGCATTTTAGTTCAGTTATTGGTTGCATGGCTGATCCTCTGTAAATGTCAGGTTGGAGATGTGTTCTGCTGTCTGATCCACACTGTTGCAGGAATACTTTGTAATCCTGGATTATAGAGGAATTACTGTCATGAACATAAACACACAAACACACACACACACACACACACACACACACACACACAC
Organism: Stegophilus panzeri; assembly: GCA_024331685.1. Taxonomy (NCBI): domain Eukaryota; kingdom Metazoa; phylum Chordata; class Actinopteri; order Siluriformes; family Trichomycteridae; genus Stegophilus; species Stegophilus panzeri. Next base: position 19,989,112 of record JANDJT010000012.1, read on the forward strand.
ACATTTGTCTTACTATACTTGTGAGCACATCCATTGACATTTCCCCCATTTTCTACCCAATTTGGTCACCTGCCAATTCCGACCAACCCCCGAAGGAAAGCAATATCTGCCCTCTTCCGCATACATGAGCTCACAGACACCTAACCATAACCCTAACCTTGACCTCAGTAACCAAAATGAAAACTTTGGGCACCTCTAGTTTTCCTCATGGAGATTACCCAAATGTTCCCACAAGGTCAAAACTGTCAGATATTCCTACCCTTGTGGGGAAATTTGGTCAAACAATAGAACAAACAAACAGTAGAAACCCTCATAGAATGTTTTTCTTTTGTATGGTTGTAATGGTTATAATGGGAATTGTATTGGTTTTAATGGAAATTGTAATGGTCCCTGTGGGTCTCTATTGGTAATTTGTTGCCTTATTGGTGGCATGTTATTTCTAGTGGATACCATTAAGAACCTACATCCTTAATACATCCTACTATATAATAACAGAGATGTGGTCTGAGCAGCCCACCTCGGCTCATCAGACACGCCAAACCGGTTTTGAAGCAGGTGAAAACCTGGCCAGCAGGAGCCATTTCTGCTCTTCAGGACTGTTTTGAGCACACTGATTGGGACATGTTCAGGGAGGCTGCAACCGACAGCAACTCCACCAACTTGGAGGAATACACAGCATCAGTGACCAGCTACATCAGTAAGTTCCTTGATGTTGTCACCATCTCCAAGACAATCACCATCTCCAAGACTCCAAAAATCTTCAGTGACATCTTCAACATCTACTGAGCAGTGCAGTCATTCCAACGTACTTCAAGGCTACCACCATTGTCCCCATGCCGAAGAAGTCTTCCGTGTCCTGCCTCAATGACTATCATCCTGTTGCACTCACATCCATCATCATGAAGTGCTTCGAGAGGCTCATCATGAGGCACATTAAGACCCTGCTGCCCCCCCTCACTGGACCCGCTGTATATTGCCCCAACCGCCAACCGCTCAATGGATGATGCCATTGCCACCACCCTACATCTGACCCTCACCCACCTGGACAAAAAGGACACCTACGTTCGAATGCTGTTCATAGTCTTCAGTTCAGCATTCAACACAATCAATCCTCAGCACCTGATTGGAAAGCTGAACCTACTGGGCCTGAGTACCTCTATCTGCAACTGGATCCTAGACTTCCTGACTGGGAGACCTCGGTCAGTCTGGATCGGGAACAGCATCTTCAGCACCACTACACCAAGCAAGGGAGCCCCTCAGGCTGGGTGCTCAGTCCACTGCTGTTCACTCTGCTGACTCACAACTGTGCAGCAATGCACAGCTCCAATCACATCATCATGTTTATTGATGACACGACTATGGTGGGTCTCATCAGCAAGAATGATGAGTCAGCATACAGAGAGGAGGTGCAGCAGCTAACAGACTGGTACAGGGCCAACAGCCTGTCTCTGAATGTGGACAAAACAAAAGAGATGGCTGTTGACTTCAGGAGAGCACGGAGTGACCACTCTCCGCTGAACATCGACAGCTCCTCCGTGGAGATCGTCAAGCGCACCAAATTCCTTGGTGTTCACCTGACAGAAAACCTTACCTGCTCCTGCAACACCAGCTCCATAGCCAAAAAAGCCCAGCAGCATCTCTACTTTTTGTGAAGGCTGAAAAAAGCCCATCTCCCACCCCTCATCCTCACAACATTCAACAGAGGAACCATTGAGAGCATTCTGAGCAGTTGCATCACTGCCTGGTTTGGAATTTGCACCTTATCAGATTGCAAGACCCTGCAGCGGATAGTGAGGATAGCTGAGAAGATCATTTGGGTCTCTCTCCCCTCCATCATAGACACTTACACCCCACGCTGCATCTGCAAAGCCACCAGCATTTTGGATGACCTCACACACCCCTCACACAAACTCTTCACCCTTCTGCCGTCTGAAAAAAGGTACCGAAGCGTAAACCTAACCCTAACCCTCACGGCCAGACTGTTTAACAGTTTCTTCCCCCAAGCCATCAGACTCCTCAATACTCAGAGACTGGACTGACACACACACACACACACACACACACACTCTCTCTCTCTCTCTCTCTCTCTCTCTCTCTCTCTCTCTCTGTCTGAACTGAACACCATCTCACTCCCATTACAATATTTGCACATTCCTGCATTGACTCTGTTGCATTTTTGCTGCTATTCTACTTATAAAAATATCGTATTTAATTTCTTGTCACTATTATACTCTTTACCTGGCTGCTACTGCAGTAATTGCTATGTCCATATTTGGTATAAGCTAATCTGCTGAATATTAAGTCATAGCATGTTATGTTTACATTTACACCATTTTTAAATTATATTGTTACTCTTTGGCACCCATCTTTTGCACTAACTGTTACATCAGACACTTCCACACTAAAACTGTGTACTGGTTGGCACTACACTGTCACTTACTGTGCCTATAGTCCTGTTTTAGTAGTACCATATTGTCTTCTGTTGTTAGCACACGTTTGCACGTGCACTTTATGTAAAAATGTGTAGATGTTATTTAGTTCTGTGTCATCTCATGTGGTTAGTGTGTTGTTTATGTAGCACCGTGGTCCTGGAGGAACATTGTTTCATTTCACTGTGTACTGTACCAGCTGTATATGGTTGAAATGACAAAGCCACTTGAACTTGAAACCATTTGGTAATGGTTTTAATGGTTAGCAGCTGATGGTATTGTAATGTTTTTGTAGTGGAAACCATTAGAAATTCTGTGATGGTTTCTATTGTTGTTTTGTCAGCAGGGCCAAGATATCAATACATGTACTCAGATTACAGATTAGCCAAATGTCCCCACAAGGTCAAAACGGTCAGATATTCCCACCCATGTAGGGACATTCAGTCTTTACCAAGATATAAATACATGCACCCAACCTACATCCACCCCCTCTTCTGCCACACACACACACACATAAACAAACACAGGTCCTCTGATTATTATTTGATAATGCTCAGGTAAGCATTTTAAGGGCTAGCGTCTAGAAATCATTGAGGTCGACACCTTGAAAACTACTAATTTTCTTGACAACCTGTTCCACAAAAATAGATTTAGGAGGAACCAATGCTGCTAATTACTAACAAACATAGTGAATGCAGCAAGAGTGGTGAGAAGACAGAAGCGAGTTTTTTTTAGACAGATTAGCTTAAAACATAACATAAAACATGATATAGCTCTAGCTAACATATTTTGGAGAACTAATCCATTATACGTTGTGTGAACAGTTGTAAACAGAAGTAACTACTAAAATTTACTACAAATTGCTAGTATTTTTTTATGTTGTAAATGTAAATATTATTCAGCTAGTGTCTGTGGCATGCTAACATTGTTCGCTAGCTAAGCTAGTTAATGCTTGTCATTAGCTCTTAAAGCCGTTGTCAGCTTATTTCCACAACTGAAAGTTTTATCAGTAAAAAAATAATGTGTGGATGTCTTTTCTCAGCCATTTTCTTCTGGCCAGTCTGAGTTGGGAGAACTACAGTTGGTAGAGGTACCCTCACGTCAACCAAAACAGCAGTCTGAATTAGACTATGAGCAAAACTTCATCTAGTAGCATTTTTTAGCACTTTATATACACAATTTTAGTGTAGTAGTTTATGTGATTATGTGAGTAGTCCTGCTTTTTTGTGGTGAAAGTAATGATAATTAACAGAGTTGTTGCGCTTGCATTCTACATGTAGTACTTTAAAAAGGTTGACAAGCTGTATTTTGTTTCTAAACCCATTTATTATACACACATGAGCACACTGAAAAATATACCTCTTTTTTTTTCCTTTTTTTTTACAGACTGTACTGACAGCTGATAATGTTGTCAAGCCTTTTCAAAGTCCATACAGGATTTCTTTTGTGATTGTTGAGGCCAAAAATCCTTGGTTTCCTTGAGTTTGCATTAATTTCTGCGATCGCAAAACTAATACTGGGTAGGGCCTCCCTTTGCTCTCAAAACAGCCTCAATTCTTCATAGCATGGATTTCAAAAGATGTTGGAAACATTCCTTTGAGATTCTGGTCCATGTTGACATGATTGCATCACACAATTCCTGCAGATTTTTCAGGTGCACTTTTATGCTGCAAATCTCCTGTTCTACCACGTCCCCAACATGTTCTACTGGATTCGGATCCGGTGACTGGGAAGGCCACTGAAGAACACTGAACTCACGGTCATGTTCATGAAACCAGTTTGAGATGACTTTTGCTTTGTGGCATGGTGGATTATCATGCTGGAAGTAGCCATTAGAAGATGGGTAAATTGTGGCCATGATGGGATGCACATGGTCAGCACCAATACTCAAATAGTCAAACATTCCCCACACTATAACACCACCTCCACCAGCCTGGACTGTTGCCACAAGGCAGGTTGGGTCCATTGATTCATGCTGTTGGCAGCAAATTCTGACCCTACCATCTGTGTGCCTCAGCAGAAATCGAGATTCATCAGACCAGGCTATGTTTTTCCATTCTTCAACCAGTTTTGGTGAGCCTGTGCCCACTGCAGCCTCAGCTTTCTGTTCTTGGCTGACAGAAGTGGAATCCAACGTGGTTTGCTGTTGTAGCTCATCCACCTTAAGTTTTGACATGTTGTGCATTCTTAGATGCTTTTCTGCTCACCACAATTGTACAGAGTGGTTATCCGAGTTACTGTAGCCTGGATGTTTTTACTTTATTGCACCATTGAGTAAACTCTACAGACTGTTGTGCATGAAAATCACAGGAGATCAGCAGTTATAGAAATACTCAAACCAGCCTGTCTGGCAGCAACAATCGTGCCGCGGTCAAAAACTGTCCCCATTCCTTATTAAACAGATCAGCTTCCAAAACTTCAACTTACATGGTAATATTTTCATCCTCAATCTTCTACTCTGACTTGCCAAGGTGAACTGCCGACCATGACCACTAAATCAGTGCAACTGTCTCAGTAATAGTAATAGCTGCATTGTATTCTGGGACTTTTAGTCCAAAGTCTGCTGTCTCCACTACTTCTACGTTCAATTTCTCACTGAAATGTCACTTGAAAAAACTTTCAGTGAGGAAAGAAGCACTTTCTCTTGTTTTTGATTTATTTATTTACTTCAGTATAAATGTATTTAATGTGCTTCAGGGTGGGGTTTCTCATTAAGTGATCTGTATTACAAATATAGTTGACCCAAAGTCAAATGTTTCCATCCCCAGTGTCACAGAAAATGTTGGACTTTTGGGCCATAGACTTTTTTTTTTTTTTTTTTTAATAATAAGTGTAGGGTTATGCCTGTGGCAAGGGTGGAACACAGATGATGTGTATTGAATGGATTTATACACATCCGGTTTGAATCCTAGGTAATACTGCTCCACTGTGAGAATGTCGTGTACTACATGCTGATTTCAATATTTCCTTTTGGAAGTTCATGCAGGCTGAACAGAATGAGACACCTGGCCTGTGGACATTGAGTTTGGCTCCTGTGGCTTAATCTCTATGAAATTCATTTGTATGGTTGACAGAATAAAAGCTCAATCCTCTGGCTAGAACCATTATAGTTTTTGCATTGCCTCCATTTTCTAGTGCTCTACATTGCTTTGAACTCATGGTACCTCTGCTTCACACCCAACCATGACTGACACTAGTCATCTCTTCTTGTCTTTGTCCTTTTTCTCCATTGGTTCTCAGTTTCATACACACACTGTATTCATAAGTTTAGGCTGTCTGTGCTCTGTCTGCTGTGTAGGGATGTCACGAGAGCTGATACTTCGGTACCAAGTCGGTACCAACATTCTTAAAATGTGACGGTACGTGTTTTTCTGCACTAGCATTGGAACCAGCGCTATCGTTCATTTCAAACAAAGCGAGGAAACACCTGGAATTTGGCGAAGCACCTGAAAGACGGTCCTATATTATGT
>JANDJT010000012.1:20034267-20054252 GCA_024331685.1 Stegophilus panzeri
CACATCCCCCCCCCACACACACCTTTAATGTCACATAGCAAGAAAATAAAAAATAAATCAAGTGAAGTCAAGTAAGAAACATTTTAGGGGAAAAAAAGAAAAGAAAAAACTTACAGTGACCTGTTTGCATAAGTGTGCACACATCTTGTTAAAGTATCTTTTCCTTATAATATAGCGTTCTGTGTTTTTCGGCAAGAGTCTACCAACTTAGCACATGTGAAAGTTATTTTCTTCCCAGAAAGGTTGTTTTTCATTTGAATTTTTTTGGTTGTTATATCCCATTAAAGATGGGAAAAGATTGGATATGATTTATCTTGGTTTCATTGTTTACACCACAAGAAAACAGCCATTTTAACAGGGGTACTTACCCTATTAGTTATTTGCTCACAAAAATATTTGATTTCAAATCCATTTTTATATATATGTGGCAGCAGGGGCGTGGTTGAGCGTCAGCTATGGATGGAGAGGAGGTGGGTCAAACCGGGTCTGTGTCTTATTACCGGCTGGTTATTTATTTGTTAGGCTGGTAACCTGAGAGAGAGAGAGCTGAACAGCGTAGAGTGTGTGCGTCCGTGTGTGTATGTGTGTGTGTGTGTGTGTGTTTGTGTGTGTATGCATATACATTTGTGCACAGTAAAATAAAATCAACTGAAAAGCCCCTTTTGCATTGTCCTGAGCCTGCCCCTCCCATCTCCTCAATATCGACCCCACCAAGTGTTGCAGTAAATTTTACATTTCCCCCTCAAGAAGAATATTAAAAGAAAAACTACCTTACAGTTCAAACCTCTTTTCCCTTTCTTTATCATCTTAAACTCCTATTATCTTTTATGTCCAGATATCTTTTCTTCCCATATCTGCTGTGCTGCATTCACGTAGAAAAATTAGCACGTCTTCACTACACGAGGGTGTGTTTTTAAATGCTCGAAAGGTTAAACAGATCAGTAGGGACACAAATTGACAGTGATTAAAAGGTATGTGTGAACATGTCAGCAGTATTGTGTTTGGGTTGTGAGGTTGTAAATGAGAGGTAAGCAAGTTAGAATATAAAGTGTGTTCGTGGAGGACAGGTAAGTACAGTAAGGTTATGCAAACGGGAGAGCAAGTTCAAGTCTAAGCAGTTTAATGAGCACCACAGTGGTGTGGCTGCTTCAAGATTCAAACAGCTAGGGAGCTTGTTAGGAACCATTTTATTTAAAACATCTGCTCCGCCCTTCAGCTCTCATTTTAAGATATGATGTGTCACAGTCATATGGATTTAGATGAGAATTTCATCATTTTGTGCTGTGTACAGTGAACACCATAAACTGCATGGCATGACACACAAGAAAGGGAAATGCTCCCATAGGTGCAGAAGTGTGAAGCTCAGAACAGGAGATAGGACAGTGGTAAACCTTAATGCTGTGGTCTCACCTTATCAGCTTGGTCATGGTGTTTAGCTAGAACCTGTGAGAGCCTTCACATTTTATGTCACATTGACCTTATTTAAGTATGTACTTGGACAAGCATTCAACATTGAAATGAATATTCCTCTATGAATATTATTGAATTTTTCCACTTCAGGTCCCAAAGAAAAAGTATACACAGGAGGATTGCATATTGGAAAAAAATTCCATGCAAAATTATTTAAATAAATAAAAAATGTGGAGGAATGACAGATTTTTTTTTGTTGTTGTTAAATAAGCATTCTAATTTTTAATGTAAGCAATGTAATGCATTTCAATTAAGTTCTCTAAGTTTTCTATATGGAACTAACCTTGTAATAAATTATGGCTTATTGAAGCATGATATTGGTTTATTTTAATGGTTGTAATGAAGGTTATGGTTTTTGAACACACATTTAAAAGGGCTGTGCTTCTCCCATTCATTCACATATTCACAATGCATGCACCTCCACCATCACCATGTCTAGTCTACATCATACCACCCTTCTGGCTGTATCTGTATCAGAAACGTTGCAGGAGAGCCTGGTGCACATCATCCTGGAAGGTGTGTGTGTATGTGTATGTGACATGGTTGGTTGGCAAGTACATATTGTGTAGTGTAATGGCATAACATGATATTTTTTCCATATTGCCCACCCATACAGAGTATTTTAAAACAATGGCGAGTTGCAAAATATTCATTAACATATGTTACGCTGTAACTTGCAGTTTTATTTTAAAATGGAAACCACATGTACCCACAAACCATCATTAATGCATGAGAGAAACACAGACTGTAGATGAATAAACATATATATTAAATATTAAGTGATTTTCATTTTATTATCATGCAAAACCTGAAAAAATATGGAGAGTAATATTCCCATTGTTTCTTATTCATTCATTCTTCATTCTTATTAATAAAAAAAAATAATGATTGTGATACTTGTTTGATAATTGTCAGTTGTTGCCACACACATTTTTCTTCTCTGGGTTGGATATTTTTCAGATATTTTCAGAATAATTATGTAATTGTTTTCCAAGGCAGTTACTAAGCTGAAGGTTATGCAAATAAAAGTTATGTATGTATGTATATATGTATGTATGTATGTACCTGTATGTATATATGTATGTATGTATCTGTATGTATGTAAGTATGTATGTACCTGTATGTATATATGTATGTGGGTTGTTATAACCACTCTAAACAAATACAGGATGCTAATATAAAAGTGTTTAATGAAACACACACAAGTACAGATAAGTAAACGAGTAAAAAAAAAGAGTAAAGAATCAAAAATAAGCAAAAATACAACACAAACACACTAACAGCCTGGGATAAGGCAAGGATGGCAAAAGACAAGCTCACTGTAAAGAGCAAGGATTTGCACTGAGATGAAAGTGGAGAGTGCTCAAATAATCCTTATTTAATTAGCTCCAGGTGTTAGTACTCAAGTGAGATGAAGCATTGAGGGCAACCTGCAATTCATGACAGCAGCCCCTCAGGTCGTCTATGAAGGCAATAGCACTTTGACTATGGTAATGAAAGATCTTCGTAAAAAGGGGTCCAAAGCATCCCAATCAGTTGCCCAAGATCCCTCCCCTGGCCATATCCCTTCCAATCCACCAGATATTTCAGCTGATCCCTGCAGTAATTGTTATGTCATTGGCAGGAGCACCATCAACCATGAAGGCTGGTGGAGGGGCGTCCGGGGAGTTCAGCTTCCTGCAGGGACCATTTCTGAGGAGAAAGACATGGAATGAGGGGGATATATGATATTGCAGAGAGAGTTCTAAACAGTAAATGACCCTACTGATACATTGTAGGATCTTGAATGGGTCTATGAAGTAAGGACTTAGTTTTCTTAAGTGTAATTGGAGGTTAATATCTTTGGTAGATAATCTCTCCCAAGTTTGGTGCCTCCCTGCAGAAGTGATCTTTGGTCTCCAAATTGCCCTCAGCGTACATTTGCACAGTAGGTACTGTTCTGTCATTTTAAGTCCATGGAAAAAGAGGAAGCATACATTGAGAAGGCACTGAAAGGACAAGAGGAATGCACCAAGTAGTTCCAGGAATATTGGTCCCAAAGGAGAAGCATACACAAGTCTCTGCAAATTTCTGGAGTAATTATGCATATACCAGCTGGGTTCCTGGCTCAGTCTCTGCACCTGGCTGATTGATTCTGGATGATGATTGAGGCAAGGCTGATGCCTAATACTTCCATGAAAGCTAATAGTATGGGCCTCTGTCTGATGGGATGTATTCTGGTAGACCAAACTATCGAAACTGGTTTTGGAAACATAAGGGAGTTGCGGAACAGATTATAGTTCTGATTAAACAGATTAAGGTCTGTGAATATCACAATCTGATAGAGGGCTCCTTCTAGTCAATGCCACCACTCTTCCTGAGCCATCGTGATGGCAAGGAGCTCTCAGTTCCTCATGTCATAATTCTTCACAGGTAAGGCAACCTCCTGCAGAACAAGGCAGCAGTGTGGAGTTTGGGAGGTTCTCCCTGCCATTGGGACACTACAGCCCCAACTCCTACCTCAGTGGTATTTAACTTAACTATGGAGGAAGTTGACATAGAATGTGAATTGTGAGCAACGTTTGCTTCAGAGAAGTGAATGCCTCTTGTACAGCTGATTACCAGAAGAGTCTGTATTAAGTGCCTTTAAGGAGAAGCTTGTGAGAGGGGTTGCAAAAAAAGCGCTGGTAGAAGTCAGAAAATCCCTGGAGTTCCTTGATGTTTCTAGGATGTGGCCTGTCTTGCATTGTGTGCACACATACATATCATATCAAGAGACAAGACATGACATAGTAAGAGAAATAGTGAAACTAATTTTTTTCACAAGTAAGAAAATACACTTTCATTTACCTTGCCAACATGGCCCTCACTTGATTAATATGCTGATTGAGAGTGTAAAAATATTCTCTATGTACTGATATACCTGTGCAACATATCACAGAGGACCTCATTGACAAAAAACTGAAACCCGGACTGGGCATTGACCAGACCCTACAGCAGTGCTAAATATTCATACTGGCCTGTAGTTGTGGAGGAAGCAATTTCTCATTCTCCCTTCTGAATCTGCAAAAGGTTGCATGCACTGTGCAGGGCCAGTTTGGTATAAAATATAAACCCCATGCAGGGATTCCAGTTTGGCAGAGGATAGTGAAAAGTGATGCTGTTGAGTCTTCAGTAATCAATACAAGATCAGAAATTCTCACTAAAGAAGAAGCTTGATGAAACAGGAGAAGGTAATGATAAACCTCTGACTTAGGACATTGTAGTAGTAAGGTGGAGTAGCATCTGGAAGCAGATTACTGGCACAGTCCCAAAGGTGATGGTAGGTGGCCTTGTCCTTACTGAAGATTTTCATCAGTCTGTCATTCTCCCTGGGAATCTCCACCCTCTGCTGAACAGTGGGGCTTTCTGTGGAGGTTGAGCTGCACTGGAGTTGGAGGCAAACGTCTTAACATTTCAGTGATCAGCTCTCCCAGCAGGTCCAGGAAATCTGGGGGTTGTGGTTTTGTAACCATGCAAGACCAAGGTTGACTGAATGATGTGTTGGGTCAATGATCCACAGGCAGATGCTATGAAGTGGCTATGAAGGAATGCACATGGTCTGAAACAATATTCAAATACGTTGTGGCACTCAATCAATGATTGATTGGTATTAACGGGCCCAAAGTGTGCCAAGAAAACATTCCCCACACCATTACACCACCTCCACCAGTCTGGACTGTTGACACAAGGCAGGTTAGGTCCATGGATTCATGCCGTTCATGCTCAAATTCTGACCCTACCATCTGTGTGCCTCAGCCGAAATCAAGAGTCATCAGCCTAGGCTAGGTTTTTCCATTCTTCAGCTGTCCAGTGTTGGTGAGCCTGTGCCCACTGCAGCTTCAGTGTTCTGTTCTTGGCTGACAGAAGTGGAACCTGACGTGGTCTTCTGCTGTTGTGGCCCATCTGCCTCAAAGTTCGATGTGTTGTGCATTCTGAGGTGCTTTTCTGCTCACTACAATCGTACAGAGTGGTTATCTGAGTTATCTGAGTAGCCTTTCTGTCAGCTCGAACCAGTCTGGCCATTCTCCATTGACCTCTTTCATCAACAAGACGTTTCCATCCGCAGAACTGCTGCTCACTGGATGTTTTTTCTTTACTGCACCCTTCTGAGTAAACTCTAGAGACTGTTGTGTGTGAAAATTCCAGGAGTTCAGCTGATTAGATAATTGCACGAATGAGTCGGTGTACAGGTGTTCCTAATAAAGTGCCATGTTAGCATATAATATGATAACGCTTTTAAGATATTACAATATATGTCACAATAGTAGTTATGATTTTGGAGGCTAATACAGGATCTTGGAGAGTCATATATTGATATATAGAAATTACACAATTTTTCCACATTACAAATACTAATTCATTTATATATCCCTCACATGCACAGCCACACACTGACCACACCCGATATCCTTGAGGGTGTGGGGGAGTCTCTCTCTCTCTCTCTCTCTCTCTCTCTCTCTCTTGCTCTCTCTCTCTCTCGCTCTCTCTCTGTATTGTCATTTGTATTGGCTTGGCTCTGCAGGGTACACTTTGAAAAACAGACATGTAATATCAATTTGCCTGCTGCCTGCAGTAATGTAGGTCTCAGTGGCTGAGCAGGAACAGAAGATGGGACATTTGGCTGATTCATTCGTTATTTGGGCACAATATTTGATCATTATTTGAATGTGATTGGAGAATCAGCTGAGGGCCCAACCTGGAGTTATCACCAGCAAGAGTAATGCATATGCAATTAAAAACAACAATGCAATTTGCACATATTGTTCCTGCCTCCTTCCAGTCTCTGTCAACTGAGACCAATATAGTAACATGGATTTTGATGAGTGAGTGTACATGTATGTAATCGGTGTTTCTATGGCATGCAGAAGTATATAGAGTACATAAGGACATGTACAATGTACCCTTCTCTTACTTCAAAGCAGTTCTAGTGATTTTCAACCATGTGTCAGTCAATGAGACAGGGAACCCAATATATTTTATGCATGAAACACCTTTACTACTGAATACATGCTCTATATCCTTGGGAACTTAATGATGTATTTTTGGAGAGGGCTGGAGAGGAGTCTTCAATCCCGGCAGAAATAAGAAGAAAGAAATAAAGTGCCGGATGGAGAAAGAGATGGACGGAATGAATAAAGAGAGGAATTGAAGCAAGAGATGTGAATAAAGACAGGGACAGAGAAAGGGATGGTATCCCATGCCTTTTGAGAGCAAGCGCGAGAGAAAAATTCAAATTATAGGAAAGACTAGTGAACCTGGGAGGAGCAAGCAACAAGAGGCTCAGAACCGGCCAAATTATAGGTAAGTGTGTCCATGTGAGTGTAGACCCCACCTTGCCAACACACACACACACACGTGTGTGTGTGTCTTTGCATTATTAATTCATATCCTCGTGCTGCTAATAGACAATAGGCAATTTACGTCAGCACACTTATTATTGCAAGGAAAGAAACCTCCAGCAAAACCCTGTTAAGATTCTGATGTGAGCGTTCAAAACGGATGGCCAGTATTGCATTTCGCTGTGTATTATTGAAGCACTCACATGAAACAAAACACAGATTCCCTATTTTCAGCCCTGCAGGCGCATCTTGAGTGACAAAACATACTCCTCTGTCCGAGCCGTTCCACTCCAGTGAGTGAAATTCACTCTCTGATGAGCAACTGCTACCTCCCTCAGACTCACTCCAAAAAATTTATCGAGTTCATTTTCCAGTCTGACTGTCCCACTCAGGAACAGATGTGTGAGCCTTCGCAAAGCCTCCTTCATGCATTTAAAGAGATGTGGTCAGACACACATATATATGCACACACACACACATACACACATACACACACACACACACATACACACATACACACACACACACGTACACTACATAGATGTAAAAATCCCAATTTTACAGTGACTATGCAAAATATGGTTTATTGAACAAGAAATGTGTTATATTAAAAAAAAGCTTTGCTGCAGCAGGACACTTCTCACCATTAACTGAAAAAGCTTAGTGTTAGTCATCAAAGGACTTAAAAACCATGTGTTCTGTTCATAGGAGAGTCAACAATTTTGTAGATCAGGCAATATTCAGTCGAGCTGCACAGAGACACTTTAGATGAAAGTTAAACAGAGATATATGGATCAAGATCTGTAAACAGTTGACTGATAGAGGTCTCATCTGTTGTGCTGCATGTTTTAATTCAGCTTTTATGGGATGCACATCTCTACAGTTCTTTTTGTTTCTCTTTTTGCTTTCTCTGTTTTTGAGGCATATTTGTAGAGCCGCAATAGACGCAAAAATAAATATTTTGAATAATCAAAAACAATATGATACAAAGAATAAAAGAAAGAAAAAGATTTTTGTTTTTAAAAAAAAAAATTCTCTTACATTTTCAAAATGTAAGCCTTTGCTTAAAGTATGAATTAAACAGTAGCAAGTTTTGAATCAAAATTCTAGGTACAAAAGCTAGATAATATACTGCAAAACCGCATGGGTCTGTATGGTACTTACAGGTTAAAGCTGTGCTCTATGAAGTTGATTTTGGTTTGCTTTTATAAAAAAAAAAATAAATAAATAAAAAATATGAAACACTCACTGTATTGTATTCTTGAAGAAAATACTTTATTCCATAAAGGGACACTGGTATGATTTGTTTAATACTTGACCCCACCTCCCATGCATGCCCCTGCACATAATGTAATGCCATCAACCACACTGTCTACGACAAACATACATACTTGTGAATTACAGATATAATCTACAGAAATAACTTCTTGGTTTTTTTTTAAGCAAGAATGGCTCAAAACATACAGGCAATAAAAGAATGGAGTTTGGAAGCTTATTTTGGGCTTATTTTGATTCTTTGTTAGCAATTCAGACTAAGTAGTTTACAAGCACCGTTTATCTGATTGTCCTTGTTCAGTTAACAGTATCTAACATTAATGATTACGTTATCTGTCTAGGGAAACCAATTCAGTGTTAATCCTCTTGGAAAAGCAGCTCCTATATTTATTTATTTATTTATTTTGCATAATAATATGCCTTAATGCCTTAAGGAAGTCTATAACATGACTGACAGGAGGGATGAAAGTAAAATAAAGGTATCAGGTAAATAATACACATACTTTGTTTAAGAATTGTGTTACTCATTTTCTCGAAATTTCTCAATTATTTGTAATCGTAAGAACAACAAAAAAAGTATTGACCAGTGCACCTTTAAACAGTACAAGAATGAATTATTTGGAAAGTTCAACTGCCAAAAATATCCGTTTTAATTCCAATGTTAAACCGTCTGTATTAAGACCAAAGATAAACACGGATCACCTAATAAAATAAACTGAAAATGTCTTCTGTACATATCACTGTAAAGAAATCTACAGTGGGTGGCTGTGGCTCAGGTGGTTAGTGGGTTGTCCAATAATCATAGGGTTGGCGGTTCGATTCCCGGCCCACATGACTCCACATACCGAAGCGTCCTTGGGTAAGACACTGAACCCTAAGTTGCTCCTGATGGCAAGTTAGTGCCTTGCATGGCAACTCTGCTACCATTGGTGTATGAGTGTATGAGTGAATGGGTGAATGAGACACAGTGTAAAGCGCTTTGGAACTACTAAGGTTAAAAAAGTGCTATATAAGTGCAGACCGTTTACCATTACAGTAAATAAATATTTATTCTCGATACAACTTTACTAAACATATATGCTAATGGCCTGTGATAATCTCACCAATAACGTCATCTTTGCTAGTTGAAGGGAACCATGAAAAAGCAATGCAATATTTTCACTTTTTTTCTTTTACCTTTTCACATAAATGAATACGAAATACTTGTGGGGCAGAAGGTAAAAGTAAAAAAGGATGAGAGCTGTGGAACTGTGGAGAGCCACAGCTATAGAATATTTGTCCATGAAGAACAAGAAAACACAAGCAGTGGCAAAACAACATCAGAACTGTATGACAGAGTAGAAAAAAAGTCACCAGTAGGGACAAATCCAGCTTCCTTGTGTATCATGCTGATGGAAGGACCAGAATGTGATGTAAGCAACATGAGTCCATAGAGCCATGCTGTTTATTGTAAACAGTGCAGGCTAGTGGGGACAGTGTGATGATGCGAGATGTGTTCACACCAGGGTCCCGAATATCCAGTGAGGAATGTCTGAACAGTCCTAGATCTTTGATGACCAAGTTTGTCCCTTCATGGATGCAGTTAATTCACAATCAGTTGGACAATTACAGCATGATAATGCACCTTGTGACAAGGCGGATATTATTACTGAATGCTTGAAGAAAATCACAACGATTTTTGTTTCAATTTCCCATTGGGCATTTTTTTATGATGGAAACAGCTGTTCACAGGAAGATTGTTCAGCCATTTGCAGCAACTATACAATACAGCCAAGTACACAGCATTTCCAAACAACTGCATAGAATTTATGCCAGTGCAAATCTATGCTAATCTGAAGGCCAAAGAAAGTAGCAATGGTATCTAGAGAGGAAACCCTAATGAACTGGTTAACAATATTATTCAGTAACTGTTTATACTGGTCAGAGCTCCTGCGTCTATCCTTAAGTGCAAGTAGGGATTATTCACCATGGATGGCACACTAGTCCATCGCAGGACACCATGCAATATAATATTTATAATGATCAGCCATAACTTTAAAACCACCTGCCTAATATTGTGTAGGTCCTCCTTGTGCCACCAAAACAGTTCTGAGCCATCCAGGCCTGGACTCCTCAAGACCTCTGAAGGTGTGCTGTGGGATCTGGCACCAAGACATTAATGGCAGATCCTATAGGTCCTGTAAGTTGCAAGTTGGGGCCTCCATGTATCAGACTTGTTTGTCCAGTACATTCCACAGCTGCTCGATTGGATTGGGATCTGGGGAATTTGAAGGCCAAGTCGACAACTTGATAGGACCAGACGGGCTAGCCACACACATCAGTGAGTCTTGGGTGCTCATGAGCCTGTCACTGGTTCACTGGTTGTCCTTCCATGGACCACTTTTGGTAGGTACTAACCCCTGCATATCAGGATCACCCCATGAGACCTGCCATTTTGGAGATGTTCTGACCCAGTCGTCCAGCCATCACAATTTGGCCCTTGTCAAAGTCCCTCAGATTCTTACACTTGCCCATTTTTCTTGCTTCCAACACATCAATGTTGAGAACAGACTGTTAATTTGCTGCCTAATATATCCAACCCTTTGACAGATGCCACTATAACAAGATAATCAATGTTATTCATTAACCTGTCAGTGGTTGTAATATTATAGCTGATTGGTGTATATGCCTTTGGCTTTCTTGCTTGAATTTGTCTGGTACTGCCCTGTTTAAGTCTACAGGCATCATTGCCATGCCCTAAAGCAAAGATGTGTGCCCCTTAGCTGTGATGAAACATACAACAAAAATAAGATTTTATGCCACAGCACCTTTTCAGGGCACATGGAGTTGCCTCTGACTTTCCATAAGGAAGTGAAACCTACATGACTGATTGCCTTACCACTGCTGAAATGTGCATGTATAAAACAACAAGGTACTTTACAAGCACCTCACAAAGCATATAGTGGACTCATCATTTAACACTGAATACAGAAAATGCACTGCAAGCTAGCAGAACTCTAGCATTTTCTCAGCAGTATTATACAGAAGACCAATCCAACCCGCAATCAGAGGTTCTGTATTGTTGACATTTGCATAAAAACTAGCCAAGCCCAGTCTTATTTCATAAATATAAATACGAATGCATGTCTATTATTATATTATATAATACAATCATATATTATACCATTTATTATAGCGAATACAATTTTACATGAACTATTCATGACCCGTGCTCTGCAAACTCTTAGTGGTATAAAATATGTTGATAGTCATGCGTGAAAAGGTAAGTAAATCTGCAGAAGAATAAAACGCAGATTTGTTTTGATTGATTTTTAACCAGCACAGGTCCTCTCAAAGAGGAGATTAAATCAGGATATTGAATGTTAGACACACACACACACACACACACACACACACACACACACACACACACACACTTTCAGCTACATCAGCAGGAAATAAGAAAGTGAAGCAATGAAGAACTTGAAGAAGGTACATGCTGCTAAAAAGGACAGCAAGAAGCCAAGAATTTCAAACCAGATTCATCAATCACTATTCTTTACCTCATCCTCTTCCTTCTGTCTCTCTCTCTCTCTCTCTCACTCACTCACTCAATATTTCTGTTAGGTCGTACTAGACTAGTTCCTTGTTGAACATAAACTGGTGTGTCTATCTACCTATTCATTTATTATAATATAAACACCACTTCCTGTGTAATCTGTGTAAGGAGCAACTGTGTGAATGTGTGTGTCCTGATAAAATACCATTTGATTCAATGCCTGGAAAATATCAATAAGGATATTCCAGATATTAATTGTGTGTGTGTCTCTCTCTCTCACACACATACACACACACATTTTCATTGTTTCAGCTTGGGCCTTAAGGAAAGGAATTTTTCACTGTCAGATGATGCTGCTGCAGAAGTGAAGCAAAGGGCAGTGTGTGCTGATATAAGCAAGATCAGGATAGTGATCACACACACTCACAATGCACTAAAGCACCACCATTTCTTTCATACACACATTACACATATTAATTAAATGCACACACACACACACACACACACACACACACACACACACACATGATCTACATTTGTCTCTCTTATTCCTGCCATTTTGTTTGTGGTCAACATGAAGCCCATTTAGCATACTGCCAAAAGAGTAACATTGAAGAGTGAAAAAAATAAAGTGCTAAATGTAAAAGTGCAGGCTTGGCAGGTTTGTGTTTAAAAAAAAGCAGTAATGGTCAATAAAAATCAGACCAAAAACAAGTCCAATGCCAACATAACAATATGGCCTTCCCCAGCCGTATAATATGCTTTTATAGTTTAATTCAATGCTTTTTATTTCCAAATGTTTGAAAGTGAGGGCACAGTGACTTAGGCCCTGTTTACACTAGTGCGTTTTCGTTTTAAAACGCATAACTGTTGCTAAGGTTACGCCTGTCGTCTGCACTACTCCGGAGACTTTTGGAAACACTGAAGACCCCGTTTTAGTTTGAAAACTCCGGGCACATGTTTCAGTGTAAACAGACCACATTCACCCCCTGATTGGGTCTTCTGGATCGTTGCTTATCCTTCCCTGATTCGTCAAGCCCCTACCACATGACTGTTACGCTACCTTGACTGTATACACAACAACACGGAGACTGAACCACAAGCTTTGCTGGCTTTGTTGGCATTCTTAGCAGCCGTCGTGCAATTCAGTTCTGTATTTTATAATACTGCAGCTGCCTACATGCGCAAGAAGCGAGCTACGATTAGAGTACTCGGCAACAAATCTCAATTCAAGCCCTACATGGAATGCCGGTTTGGACTAGCGACAACACTTGTGTGCGCATGTCCAGTATGCATGAATGGTCATGTGACATGCGTTTTCGGTCGTGTAGTGTGGACGAGGATTGTTTTCTTTTTAAAAAACGCCATCTTAAAAACGAAAATGCACTAGTGTAAACAGGGCCGTAGTGGTTAGCATATTTACCTCCAGGGCTGAGGGTTCGATTCCCACCTCCAACCTGTGTACGTGGAGCCTGCATGTTCTCCCCGTGCTTCGGGGGTTTCCTCCAGGTACTCCGATTTTCTCCCCCAGTCCAAAGACATACAAAATAAGACATGCAATACAAAATAACTATAGAAATCTGCCATTTTGAGATAACCGTGAAGGACCCTTCAGCTACCAAACTATGGCCAGTAATACATTTAGAAATTTTTAAAATAAACTATATATACACGATATAACTGGGAGCACAGTGGCTTAGTGGTTAGCATGTTTGCCTTGCACCTCCAGGGTTGGAGCTTTGATTCCAGTCTCCTCCCTGTGTGTGTCTCGAGTTTGCATCTTCTCTCCATGCTTTGGGGGTTTCCCCCAGTTTCCTTCCCCGGTCCAAAGACATGCCTTGTAGGCTGATTGGCATCTCTAAATTGTCTGTAGTGTATGATTGTGCCCTGCGATGGGTTGGCACTCTGTCCAGGATGTCATCCGAACTGTTCCCCGAGTTCCTTGGGATAAGATCCAGACTCCCTGCAACCCCGTGTAGGATAAGCGGTAAAGAAAATGGATGGATGGATGTTTATAAAGTAACATTTTTTTTCCCACAAAATCAAGCTCAGGTTCAGTGTGCGTATTTTCACTGTGAATGTGTTTGTGTCAATTTGGTATGGGATTTGAGTGAGTAAGTATGTCACTTGAGTGTGCATTGTAATATATTTTAACGTGGATATAATTTCATTTAACATCTAACAAAGGGAAATTGCTCAGTCCCCACTGACAAAACTCAATCTGCAACGGATGTGCAAATGTACATGAATTCTGGAGGAATATCGTGGAACCGTTAACACAGTGGGAGTGTCAGAAGGCTTACCCACCGTCTCCCTCTGCCCTCTTCATTCGAGTGGGAGGCATCCGAATCACACTCAGAGAGAGAGAGAGAGAGAGAGAGAGAGACAGAGAGAGAGACAGACTCCCCCACAATCTCTTTAGCTGAGCACCATTTCTTGACTAATTGCAGTGTTCCTCTCCATTGTGTGAACCACAAATACACTGTAGATAATTGCACACGTGTAGCCTGTAGCCTATCTCACTTCTTTCGTTCTCAATCACTTTTTAGAATTAGTTCTTTTCTTTAACCTTTAGCAAACGATATGTAGCAGAAGCAAATGACTCCCACGCTGTCCATCTATAACGGCACACGCAGAACACAGGGAGGGAAAGTCTCATGGATGAACAGAATATTTGGTATTATTTGGGCATGGGAATTATGTTCATATTGATAACAAAAATTATTTGTAATGTTTAGAAATGAGTCATAAAGTGAAGTGACTACTGAACACAGATCCAAAGTTGTTTCTGAACCTGGTGATGACATTTTCAGAGGAGAGAGAGAACCCCATGTATGAAGGCTTGTGGGGGGTGGGGGGGGGATGGGTGCGATGCACAGCTCTGGGCATGGCAGCAGAAATAATAAAGGCTTATCGTTTGGAGGCAATTTCACAGCAGCACGCGCCTAATTGAACAGTCTGTTTCAAACATTCCATTCTGCTCTCCACAGCCCAACGCCAAGCCGCAGGGAACAACCTGAGAAATGACACTCTCCTCGAGTCACTGAGCAGGGCTGCCTGAGACAACACAACTCAACACACACACACACACACACACACACACACACAGAGAGAGAGAAAGAGAGAGAATTGTGAGAAGCACCAGTTATCATCTTTGATCTAACCAAGATTCAGGGAGCAAGGAAAGTAATGTAGGAAGGAGAGAATGTGTGTGTGTGCGTTTGTTTTCTTAACCTACTGGGCAGAGCAATCTGAGATACACAAGGATAACACCAGAATGGGTGACCCAATGGTGTGACTAGGTGCTTTTGGTCTTTAAGCTGTCACAATCCTTACAGGATTACTCTCTCCTTACACACACATGCTTAAACACACTGACTGCTACACACACACACACACACACACACACACACACACACACACACACACACACCCATTCTCACTGCACTCTTCCATCCCTTGTTCTTTTTCTCTGGCTCATTTTTGAAGTTCCCTGTATCATAGCAGTGCTGTCATCACCTTGTGTTTGTCATTCCTAATTACTATTGCACTAATTGGAAGATGACTCCTGATTAATCTCACACACACACAAGAGGGCGAGCCAGTCACCGAGACACTACATTGGGCCACTGATTGGCCGAGACTAATTGAGCATTGGAGTGTGCAAGTGTGTGTGTATGTGTGCATAGAGAGACAGACAGAGAGAGAGAGAGAGAGAGAGAGAGAGAGAGAGAGAGATGCAGTGACATGCAAGCCCAATTAAAAAAAACACACACTCCTTGTCTTCTGTCTCTTTTTTAATTGCAGGTTGGATGTTTGAACTGTTCTCTCTATGGACACTAATTGTCTAGATTCCATTAAAAAAAGAAACGAAGAATTGTGCAAAATGGCCACCAAGAAACAAACACATTCTTATTTTTAATCACACAGATTTGACTGTTGCTACATCCTCTGCTCTGTGTTGCTAATGAAACTAGTGTAGAGTTGCAAGCGCTGTGGTGCATGTTGGGTGGATAATGAAACAATTTCCTGATTAGTTATCAACCAGACTATTGGCTGTACATCTTTATTTAAACCTAATCTACAATTAATAACATATTGTACACATCAGACACATACACTGTGATTACCAAAAAGGAAAAAAATCTAAAGAGGTCATTTTATCATATACCCAAAAACACACACACACACACACAAAAAACTCAACTAAAATGTATCTAAAATGTACACATAGATGGTCAAAGACTAGTATGAAGAGAATCCTGACCTCAGTATTACAATGCAAACCACCACAAAATCACAAGAATAGAATGGCCAAGTTACAGTTTTCTTAAAACAGCTTTTAAAAGCCTGTCAGTCACAGGTATATTGGTGGATAAAAGGACAATAAAATAACCTATACCAGAATCAGAACGGTGGAAGAAACATGTATGCCTGCCAGTGGGACTGACTCATTTTTCCTCACATGACACACTTTTTTGAAAATGTGACTCAGACGACAGACACAGGATGAATTCTGAAGTGTCCAAAAAACATCGTAACTCCTCAGACCCAATCAAACTGATATTTACATCTAGATGTGTTATACAACTTAAAACATGGCACCTTTGGTGGCAGACCACAAACGTTTTAGGTGAGCAAAAGTATTGGAAGAGATAGTCTTAATGTAAATGAAAGTAAATAACACTTAATAGTTGGTTGCATATCCCTTGCATGCAATAACTGCATTAAACCTGCGACCCACTGACATCATCAAACTGTTGCATGCTTCTTTTCTGATGCTTTTCCAGGCTTGTACTGCAGTTTCTTTCTCTTCTTGTTTGTTTCAGAGGGTTTCTCTCTTCAGCCTCCTCTTCAGGAGGTGAAACGCTGCTCAGTCGGGTTTAGGTCTGATGATGGCTATGCCCAATGCTTGTGCAATGGCTCTAATAGATTTTCCCTCTTTTTTTTTTTGAGCTTTTTAGCAACAAATGCAGTCTTCACAGGCAAAACCTAGCGCTCAAACCAAAAGTTTATTAATTATTTAAACAATGAATCTAACAGGTCACACCTGGGCAACAAGAAACACCTGTCAGTCACATGCTCAGATATTTTTTTATCACTCGATGGGTTCAAACAAAATTCCAGCACTGTCAGCATAGTGTGTGAATTCTCCTCACCTCATCACTCGAGTTCATAACTGGCCTGCTAGCGATATTTTCTACCAAGTGTACTTGGTTCTATTTCCCCAATGGCTTGGACTGTGACCCGGACCAGGCAGTTACTAAGGACTATTGCACGTTCATGTTAATGAATGTAGCCTTTATCTAAGCCTGATATCTGAAAGCTTGCTCGAAAGTAAAAACCTCCTGCTCATGTGTTATTGTTATTGTTGTTTTCTGTGTCTGAGTCCTAATGGACACCTCTAATCTCACCCGGATGCCCTGGTTTTCATACAAGCTTCCTACAACAAACACACACACACACACACACACAAACACACGAATAGTGTGCCTATTTTATTTATATCTGTCACAATTATCTGTTCGATATGAATAATGTATTCACTTTTAATTTCTTAATTTCTAGAAATTCCTAGTTAATTCCTAATATTTAGTCCTTTTCCCCTGCATATTTATTTGAAGAATTTGAATTTCACTTCAGTTTCTCTATCACTTTTCACTGTGATTATATAACTATTGATGTGAGAAATCATTTCTATGCTAATAATAATAATTAGAATAGATGACAGTGCTAATGATGCCTGTTGTTTACTCTTATGACTGTTACATGGGGAGCGAGAGAGCTTACATGATTGAGTTGGACTAGAAATAAAGACCTAAACAAAACACATTACACTGTACATCCAGCAGAGTAAAACACGCACACCACACACACACCACACACACCTTATATTAAATTTAAGAAGGGACAGGGCAGAGGAGAAGTCTCCTTCTCTGTCCTCTGAAATGCACATACAGTTAGATCTCACTTCTTCAGCTTCTCAGTGGAGGAATGAGGTTCTTCCACATTTCCTCCACAAATATTCCTTTTCATACAATATTTAAGATAGTTAGTGTATCTTTATGTTATGATTATATTATTATTTTTTTTAATAATTATTGTTTATTCACATATTTTGGCCCCCACAGTTTTGAAATGATCCACTTTAGTGCTTAACCAGGCTCCTGTCCGGCACTACTATCGCTGGCGTGATTTCTGGTCCTGCAGTACTTTTGGCAAACTCTTGTATTAAAACGGTCTTTAAAAATGTGGTATATACTATATGAAGGTGACTTGACTTAATTTCAGTCATGAGGGCATAAACATTTGGAAATTATTCTAGAGTATTGATAACAGAATCAAATCAATGCAATGTTTTTTTTGTTTTATTTACATGGAAATTAGGCATCGACATTGAGAATAATGGATGCAAACTCTCCTTGCCTTCAGAAACTAGACCTGCAGAAAAACAAACCACAGCTCTCAAGCCTAGAATCACCTCCTCTATGGCTTCAGAGTGTTGGGCTAAGAATCAGGCATGAGCGTGTGTAAGCTGGTGCCGGCTGTAGATGAGCTTTTGCCGTCTCGTTGTCTCTGAGGTGCCGTCTCTCAGCCTTTCAGCCACCTGTTCCTCTTTGAGCAGAATGAAGGGCTAATGAGAGAGAGAATAACAGAGGGAGGGACAAGAAGAGGACGAGGTCTGTAATGTGGCTTTGTGGGCTAGTTTCCATTCCTCCGGCTAGATCTGTAAGACAGCGAGCTGTAAGATAGAGAGCAAGGTATGGAGTTCCGGTTATGTTCCTAGTCATTGAGCTCAGCTGGGGGTAAAGAACGCAGTGTGCCAGCACAAGTGAAGTGTATATATTAAAAGAGTGGTTATACAGACACTATAAACCTCAGTGGGAATATCGTCTGAAACAGGGTATAGGCACTGATAATGATGTCGAAGTAGAAAAACCAGTAAGCCACTCGCAGTGGATAATCAGACAGATAACAGGGGTTTAATGAAAGGACACACAGTGGTACACTTGTGGTGAGTGGGAGGGTGCGAAGACCAGATGTACTTCATTAGGACCACTGTCACAGAGCGTGTTGGTGTGTTCTTTTATAAAAAAAAAATAATAAAAAAAACCCAGTTCTATCTGTATGTGTGTGTGGCAAAAATAACAAAAAGAAAACAAGTGCATCAGTGTTCTCTCAAAGGTGCAAAAAACGAAGCAAGCAAGAAAGGTTTGGCTCTGATATAACATTAGCAAAGATTAAATAATTCCATGGATCAATCACTTTTATGCATCCGGGGAAATCAGACGTAATCACTGTGTGAAATTCAGCCTCTCACCAGAGACCTAATTAATTTCTGAGATGTTTTATTGTATGAACCTTGTATGTTTGATTGATCCACATAGCATAATCAATGTTATTGTAAAAATACAGTACATCATAATGCCAGTGGTGTCTAATAAATGCATTACTTTCTATTATACCATGGTCTGTCTGAATACTCGATTCTGATTGGCTAGAAGGTGAAGGTTCAAAGCGTATATACCGCAGGTAGTTCCAGTCAGTTTAAGCACCAGTCTACATTAATGTGCTGCCTATAAACTGTAACCATAGTAACATACACTTAAACTCAGCTTCATTATTAGTAGAGATGTGGCACAGATGCAGGTAATTCACACACTCACAATCTCTCTCTCTCTCTTCTTCTTCTCTCTCTCTCTCTCTAAATAAATAAATAAATGTAATCTTATCGCACTACTTTATCTCTGTGTATGATCTATAATGGGAAGAATTCTAGATCTAACGACCCATATTTAAAATAACTAACAAAAAATAGCCGTTATTTTGATCCTTTCAGTCAGATTTTGCACTGCAAACATCACTTACTGATTTAACTTGTCAATGTTGGCAAAGTGACGACGGTATAAGAAGGATAATCCACGGCTAGGTGTGTGGTACACGATTTTAACGCACTTCGCGGATGCAACCACCATCCGTTTCGCGTCTTTGGAGGCTCTTTGCGTTCAAATCGTGTAATGCACACCTAGCTATTGATTATCCCTTACTTAGAAATTTGTATTTTATTTAATTCAGGATCACAAAAATGAAGCATGTCTCTACAAAATCGTAATATTTGTCTTTACAGTCAAACATGTGTTTCATATAACCGCCTATTGTATTACATTAAGCTATGTAGTTATGTATTGAAAAAAAAAAAAAAAAACAACAACACATGAACCACTCAATCATCTGTTGAGAACAGAACACACAAATAGATTGAGAACTTACATTTACATTTATTCATTTAGCAGACGCTTTTATCCAAAGCGACTTACAAATGAGGAAATACAAGCAAAGCG
>JANDJT010000012.1:20054411-20079329 GCA_024331685.1 Stegophilus panzeri
TTTTTTGAAGATAGTGACAGATTCTGCGGTCCGGATTGAGGTTGGAAGTTCATTCCACCACTGAGGGACAGTTAGTTGAAGGTTCTGGGAAGAGACCTTGACCCATGCTGAGTAGACACTACTAACTTCATTGTTACAGAAGAAAACTGTCTTCAAATTTTCTCTTCAAATGGTAAAAGCTACGATTAGTTTGAAGCTGCAGGCCTTAGATCAGACTGAGTCAATAAAAGGGCAGTTACATGCTGGTCTGAGTAAAACTCATTGGTAGCATCAAATAATAAGAGTGATATAATGAGATGTATGTGAGTCAAAGGGTTCAGGCTGACAGCGGAGGATTTGCGAGTCCCAGGGAAGCTGTAACTCATGCTCAGAGCTTATTAAAGGCCAGCAGCGTCAGTCAGCTTAGGAGGAGGTCAGCTCTGCTCCGGTCACTTGCCTGCAGTCCTCCCAGGATCCTGCTGTAATTTTATAGCATTATAAACCTTTTTATTTATTTATTAATTTATTTTTTAATAAACCACTGAGAAAAATACTGCACTACGTATTGTATTTTTTTTAAAGAGATGATTTTTTTTTTTTTTTTTACCTCTATGTAATTTGGTCGTCTAATAATTCTTAGAATGAAAATAAAGCAAGTGAGCAGGAGAATGAGCTATTTTAAACGTTCGATCTTTTTGAAGAATTGCTACACATTTAACAAAACGCTTTGTTGACGTGCAAGATTTCTACAGAGCTGTAAAAAAATTATAAAAAAAAAAAAAGGTACATCGTTACATATTTCACTTCTAACCTTCAAATCATTTTCACTGCTTCACCAAGGAGTTTATAATGTGCATGTTTTTTTCAGGTCTGTGCATAAGGCCAGCCTGTGTAGCGTCTATGTAACGTGAATGAGTAATTATGTCTGACGTGGCTGCACAGCCTGTGTGTGTGGTGGCTGTCTGGAGTTGAGCAGAGTTGTAGGTGACCTTTTCTGTGCTGTAGAGGTGCCGTATCTCTGACAGTGTGACAGAGAGAGTAGCAACCTCACTATAATAGATGAGCTCTCTCAAGGTTAACACCTCTCTCTGTCTCTCTCTCTCTTTCTCATTGTCCTCTCCTCCTGTCATCGTTTTCTCCTTATTTCTAATCCTCCCTCTTTCTACACTCAACTCGTATGGTATGAATGTACTTCTACATTTCTGTTCGGTTCTTTTGATTCCTCTAAACCTCACGCTCTCACGGTTCACTTTTTTCTCTTTCTCGCTCTTTATCAAGTCGAAAATTCTCGCTCATTCTTTTGTCAGAAAATGAATGAATGGCCTGCCCACTTATCAGAATGTACATTTTCTCTTTTTTTTCCCTTCTAAATTTCACTCTATTTAAAGTAGATGGGAATATAACTCATCTGTAGTGTCCCTATATATAATATATACGATGCATATGGAAGGTAAGGCTGAGCCACAGAAACTCAAAGCAGAAGGAATAAACCTGATCTCTTCCAAAACTAAGAAGCGGGATTCTAATGAAATGAGAGCATGGGATTCACTGGGTTTCATGAAGTCATAAGAAAGTAATATGGCTCCTAACCGTGCCCTTAACCAAGAATAATCTTTCACACCAGATGGCTCATGAGGAATTTCAGGAATTTGCATTAATAAAAAAAAACAAAAAAACAACAACAACATTTTGGTCTGTGTGTAATTATACATTGAATTAATGTTAGTTAGCAACATATGTTAACATTTAAATAAATAATAACATTGATCACAAAATCCAAAATGCAAAATCATTTCACCAGGCTAACTGGCATTAGTTATTCATTGCTGTCTGTTATTTCCCAGTTTTTGTGACAGCATTTCAATAAAATATATTTGTGCCCTGATGTAAAAGAACTGAAATTTGTATCCATTGAGTTGGTGCTAATTTCTTATAGTCCTTCAGAAGCATACCAGCATAGCTCGATCCTTATCATCTAGATGACTAAAAATACAAGCAATTAACATTAGTATCATTTTTACACATTACTCAACTGCAATTGATAGAAAACAGCAGCTTTAATTGCACAGAACTGTTAAGCATGCTAGGCTAAGTGTGCTGTGTTAGCATTGTAGGATGGATATGAATCCCAGAAAGAGTGTTGCGACTGTGACAAACACCATTCGGTCCTCATCCATCATAGGTGCCAAATTTAAACATTCATCACAAAGTTTGCAGATCCCTGCTGTTCTCATCCCTCTGCTCTTCACTTAATCTCTCCTTCTTGTTCTGTGGTTGTACAGCACAGATGAATATTAGTTCTCCATACTGCCAATGGAAAGATGCTGAGCAGCAGTAACAGAACTGCTGCATTAATTAAATGCAAAAAATTTGCCTTACTCTGTTTCATTGGATGGCTGCTGCTAAGATTGATGAACTTTTCTTGGATACGCCATGCTGTGCTGCATCTATACCAGACCTTAATTGAGACAGAATATCTATTAGGTGAGCGGTATATGTTAAGATGCCAACGTCTGTATTCTAATCGAACCTCCTTTCCGGGCATTGGAGCTTTGCTGCAAAATAATTTTCGCTGGTTATGCACTTGAGTCCATGGTTCACTGCAACAGTTCAGTTTTTATGCATAATTAAATCATAGTAGTTTTATCGGAGTAAAAAAATACAAAAAATTCAGCTCAGAGGTTTTTTTTTTACAGAGGATAAATAAATAAATAAATAAATAGTAATAATAATAATAATAATAATAATAATAATAATAATAATAATGCATTTAACATTAGAAGACTGTAAGCCAATTAAAAGGCAGTATGCATAAATCACGGTAAGTAAATAATTAAATAATTGAATTTAAAATCCAAATAAAGTTGTTTCCTGACAAAAGTCTTCATGCATTAAATGCGTAGTTACTGTATGAGCAGCAATGTCTGAGACAGTGGAGACAAATGAGCATTCCTGGAACAATTTATAAGGTATTTTTAAATGTTTCAAAGGAAACCGCATAATAATGTTCTGCGAATTATGTGAGCCAAAACCCATGGAGGTATTCACATTTCACAGATCAACATCCAGCTGTGGAAACATGTACAGGTAAGCCATTAGCAAGCTGATTGAGCTAGACTAGCTAGTCAGATATTTTGATGTTTTACAGTAGGACAACTTCAGATGTCTCTTCAGTGTTCAGTAGCTAGAAACATGTATGATAATTAAAATTACATTTACATTACATTTATCATTTAGCAGCTGATTTTATCCAAAGGAACTTACAAATGAGGAAATACAAGCAAAAGTGCACAGAGTAGAGTGCAGGCCTTGTTTTGTTTTTTTCTGAGTGGTGACAAGTTAGGGGTTAGTTAAGTGTTCATGGAACACTTGGGTGGGTCTTTAGACGTTTTTTGAAGATAATGACGGATTCTGCGGTCCGGATTGAGGTTGGAAGTTCATTCCACTGAGGGACAGACAGTTTGAAGGTTATGGAAAGAGACCTCATGCCTCGCGGAGTCGGCACTACCAGGCGTCACTCGTTAATTGATCGCAGGTTGCTGGAGGGAAAATAAACCTCAAGGAAAGTGTTGAGGTACAGTAGGAGTTGCTGTTCCAGACAAGGTTTTGTATGTGAGCTAGCTAGCAAATCTAGCAAGGTCCTGAAACCCCAACAGCAATTGGCTGTTAGCTATCCAGATAATGTTACTTTTCTTTACATACTGGAGTGTTCACTTCAGCATAGCCAACTTGCTTAGTTAACATAATTGTTCAAAAATGCATTCCTCAGATATAGAATATTTTCAGATTAGTTGTGTCAATTGTAGTTTTTCCCCTAAAGTAGCAGTACTTTTACTCAGTGTGTTTTGTACTACTAGTGAACAGTAATCAGGAGCAGCTTGTGACTATAGTTTTTGGTGGGGAAGGATGACAATAATAAAGACATAGTCTCAAACTAAATTCGACAGGCTAACACACTTGGCTTATGCTATAGGTTACTGTCTAGTGAATTTTTAGAGTAAAGTTGCACTCATGCCATGTTGTAATTACTGTAATTACAAGACTCCGACTTGTAAAAAAACGTTCACGTCCTCATAGAGCTCATAATTGCAACTTGTAAACTAGGAATTTTCTGAGAGCGTCGACAAAAGACATACAATAAAGTTTAATGTAGCTGACACAGAGTTGGGTAACCATCTAATGTCTAATGTCCCCCTAAATAAACTATAAGTTTATTAATAAGGCATTTGCATAAGAACTGTTATTCGTTGTATTGTGGTTTTGTCTATAGGTTACTCAGATTAGAGTGTGTTTTTTTGCCACTAAATCTGATGGTATGAGCTTCATTGTGCTCGTCGGTATTCCTAGACTCTCTGATTAATTTTGGTGCATTGAAACGCATCATACCGAGTCCCAGGATGTGAACAGCTCCGGGTAGAATGTCCAGGCTGACATCTAGTAATTACGGTAATTCCAACATGCCGTGAACGTAGCGTAAACCTATAATAGGCAGTTGAGATTCCACAACATACCGTCATCCAGCATACAGTCTAGCAGCTCATTTTGAGCAGTTTCCGACGTACTGTTATTTAACTGTGTTTGAAGTCATTTAACCAGGGTTGACAGGTTTCAACAACATTTCCAGCCCAACTACATCTCAAAAACCACACAAAAAAACTGCCCCAAAAAAGGGAGCCATATTTTTTCTTATTTTTTTCAGCCTTTGCATAGGGAAACAAGTATTTCACAGATATGGTTGATGTACAGATATTATCCACTCAATAATCAGCCTTTCTGTCTCACTTTGCAATATATATTAGAATAGAAATGGTTCTCTACATTTTAGAAACCCTGTTTCCTCTTACATTTTGACTTTTCTTTTTTCGGAGTATACAGTTGAGTGATTATAAATCAAATTAGAGAACTTAACTAATGTAAATGATGCATATGTAAGTAGCTCAGATTACATACATTCTATGAGGCTGTACTTTATTTTACAAACTATCAACTTTTATTCTTGCAGTTGCTGAAAACAGGGTTAAATTTGGAGCAAACACAGGAGCAGAGTTTTGGCATCTTTGCTTTCAAGTAAACGGTAAGTTTAGTGAAGTAATGCTGGTGCAATAATTTGATGGAAATGTAATTGTTTTCTGATGCAATCTTTGTGAGAAGCATTTAACTATTTGATGTGATCAATTCAGACAGCAGAAAAGTTAGCATGCAGTAGATGCAGGTAGAATTTTTGGCACTGCATTTCACAGCTATGAATCTCATCCTGACTATTTTGTAAGCTATGTCTTTTTTTTTCTTTCTTTTTTTACATCCTAAATGTTATCCAAAATAATTCCAAAGCATTGTCACATGCATAGCTAGCTATCTACCCAGCAACTGAGACTCCTAGTTAAATAAAACTATTTTCATTTACAGTTCATAAGTTTACATACGCCTTGCAGAATTGCAAAATGTTAATAATTTTTTTTTTTTAATAATAGGGATCATAAAAATTGTATGTTGTTTTTTATTTAGTACTGCCCTGAAGATGCTATTTCACATAACAGATGTTTACATATAGTCCACAAGACACACTAATAACTTTAATATTTACACAAATGAACCAGTTCAAAATTTTACATATGCTTGATTCTTAACACTGTGTGTTGTTACCTGGATGATCAATGACTGTGTTTATGTTTTGTGATAGTTGTTCATGAGTCCCTTGTTTATCCTGAGCAGTTAAACTGTCCACTGTTCTTCTAAAAAATCCTCCAGGTCCTGCACATTTTTGGCTTTTCCAGCACATTCGGCATATTTGAGCCCTTTCCAACAGCGGCTATATGATGTTGAGATCTATCTTTTCACACTCAGGGCAACCCAGGGGCTCGTACACAACTATTACACAAGGTGCAAACATTCACTGATGCTCAAGAAGGCAACACGATACATTAAGAGCCAGGGGGATGTAAACTTCTGAACAGGATGGTCGCTGTAAATTATTATTTTGGAATTAATTTGAAAACAAAACAAATCTTATGTAGCTTCTGAAGGGCAGTACTAAATGAAAATAATAAGATCTTTAAACAAAATGATAACGATTATTGCAGTATTATTGTGTCTTGTGGACTATACACAGTAAAATCCCTAGTGTTGAATTAACACCCAGAATGTTTATTTGAGTCCAGTGGACTTATATAAACACTGTAGAGTGTGAATTCAATACTGTAGGTGTTAAATCAACACTGGTGATTTTGCTGTGTATGTAAACATCTGTTATATGAAATAGCTTATTCGGGGCTTTAACAGCTTATTCAAGTTTTAACATTTTTCTGATTCTGCTATCAGGTTGTGCCAAGCTACTTAGATTACAGTGGAGATTACACTTACTAATTACATCTCACACTTAACAGACTAAAGATTTCAATCAGATACAGATGGTCAGAGGATATGATCATTAACCGGCTATTTGCAAAATATAAAAATGCTACTGTTTATTTTATGCTACTTGCTCATTTTTGTCTTGTATTACTGCCAGAAAAGGATTTCATATCATTTTGAAGTCAGATTGTAGAGTAGGGATGTCCAATCTTATCCGGAAAGGGCCGGTGTGGGTGCAGGTTTTCATTCCAACCAAGCAGAAGCTACACCTGAGTCTATTCAAAGCCAAGATCAACTGATTAAACAGGTGTTTAAGCGTCTTGCCCAAGGACACTTCGGTATGTGGAATCAGGTGTGTCCTGCTTGGTTGGAATGAAAACCAGCACACACACTGGTCCTTTGTGGATAAGACTGGACACCCCTGTTGTAGATCATTAAATTAAAGTCCATAAGACAGAATCAGATAGATTGATAACTTGTTTTACTCTCCCCGATCAATCAGGGTAATGCTAGACCAATCATGGGCATCTATGAGCTCGTGTATGCAGAAGAGGACAGTTAGCACTTTCCTCTGAACGTTCTGCTTCCCTGTGATATAAGCAGTTTGAAAAGATGTGGCAGAGAAAAAAAATATCCAAGCTCCACGATATCACTGTTGAGAACTCCATGTAATAACACGTACACTGGTTGATACACTTCTCAGGCACCCAATGAAAGAAGTGGTTAGTATGGTTTTTTTTTAGTTAGAATACAGTAGAAGTCTGAGTTAAATGACTCAACAATGATTTAAATTACAGGCTTCATACTTCCCACATCACACACTATGCTTGCTTCTTTTGTGAAGTGTAAGTTTACCCATATCACTCGAAATTAGTGGGTGTGTCTTAACAAACTATGAGCTGCCATTTTTGCTACACTTAACAGTGCAAGACACCTGTAAAGTAAGATGCTGTATAATTATGACAGGTGTTAAATTTGTACCACAGGTTGCACCCATGCTTTCACACCTTCTTGCAAACAAAATTAGCATGCACATACTGGAAACTATGCTAACAGTTAGTGCAAAGCTATAGAAATGAAAACAGATTTAAGCTTTTAAACATATAAGGGGGAAATTATTTTAGGAAAATACTTTTATTTTCCTTTTTTTGAACTTGTCACAAATTGTTGTTTTATTAAACTTCCCTGGCAAAAAATGGGTTTTTCCCAAAATATCTCCAGCAAAATTAGAAGAATTCTGCGTTTACTAGTCACAATGCATATTTTGATTATGAAAGTCTGAAAGAGATACACATATCCATTACAGCACAGTGAAATTCTTTTCTTCGCATACACCAGCATGTTAGGAAGTTGGGGTCAGAGCACAGGGTCAGCCATGATACAGTGCCACTGGAGCAGAGAGGGTTAAAGGCCCAACAATGGCAGATTGGCAGTGCTGGGGCTTGAACCCCTGACCTTCCAATCAGTAACCCAGAGCCTTAACCGCTAAGCCACTACTGCCCCATTTAATCATGATATGAGTTGATGAGCTCCACTGTACCCAAGTATCTGTTTAATTTGATAACTTAATGAACTAGGCTAGCATGTCACCCGTGAGTAGTGCCTCGCTCATGTGTTAGAAAGGATGCGAGTTTAAATCCGAGGCTCGCCAAAGACACACTTCTGAACAAGATCCTCAAACCTGTTTCTGCCAAACGAATAAAAATAAATGCATTTATGCTAGTGAATTTGAAATCTGCATTAGCCAGTCTTCTTAAACTTGCATCTATCACGGTTTGCATTTAACAGTCATTTGAACAGCATTGCAATCTGTCACACTAATCAAGATAAATTGGATTATTTAGACGAATTTAACATGTGCAAGCGGTTTAACTTAGCAAATGATGAAAGGAAGCACATTTTGGGACCTTCATCAAGCATGGACTGGGAGGAAAGGGAGAAACGAAGGGAAACTAACCTTATATAAAAAAGGAAATAGATATATGTTGCAGTGTGTTGGGGGATGGGATAAGTACTTTAGCCCACAGCACTGTTTTGCAGTTGCTAATTTGAATTTTCTCATCAGCCCCTGAGTTGTAGCTGCTCTGTCTACTGTTAATAGGACAAGTGTTCTGCAACACTTATTTATTTATTTATTTATTTAAATATCTTGAAGGCTAATGTAAGTTCAGTTTTTCATGATGGCAGAAAGAAAGAAAGAAAGAAAGAAAGAAAGCCTTTATCTGTCCCATATACATTACAGTAGAGTAATTAATCTCTTCACATATGCCAGCTTTTTAGGAAGTTGGGGTCAGAGCGCAGGGTCAGCCATGATACAGCAGAGATGATTAAGAGTCTTGCTCAAGGGCCCAACTCAAGGACTTGCATGCCTAACCATCAAATTATGAACCACCACAAAAAGGATAGGAATGAGTAGTGAGTTCCTTACCTATCTAAGTTATCTAAGACCCAACCATCAACTTAAACTGAATACCCAAAACTATGGGCATTAATGTGAAGCTTTTTCCAGGCTTTCCAGAAGATGTGTAATGGGATTTGTGCCCTTTAAGCTACAAGAACATTGGTGAGGTCAGGCACTGATGTTGAATAAGGAGGCCTGGAGTGCAGTTGGTGTTCCAGTTCATCCGAAAGGTGTCCAGTGGGCTTGAGGGTTGAGGGCTTTGTGCAGGACACTCAAGTTTTTCCACTCCAACCTTGACAAAGGAGCTTGCTTTGTGCACAGGGGCATTGTCATGCTGGAACAGGTTTCCAGTGAAAGCAAATTGTAATTCTACAGCATATAAAAAGAAGCCTTAATTTGGCACATAAACATTACAGCATAGTAGAATTCTATGGTACCTTTCCATTTTTTTTCAGCACGTTCATACCCTGATCTCTGTTAATGTGCATTAATAGATTGACAGCTAATCAGAGCCTAAACCAGACACCAAATCCTATATCCTAATATCGGCACATGTGTGAACACGGTCATCTTGTGTTAAAGGAAATTTGCATCAGCAGAAAAGCTCTGTACCTACCAGACTGAGCCACAGTAACCCACAACATTTATCACAACCAAAAACATCAATATAAATAGCTACAATATAAAGAGCACAGCTACAACTGTTTACCAGATCTGAATTAAAAAGGCTGCATCAGGTGCAGACTTGGCAATCTGATTCACTCATTGATCATTCATTCAGCATGCACCTGATCCCAGACAGAACCAATCCAGCACTGGGAATGTCCCGAGGGCTTGGCATGGCACACTCTCTCTTGGATCTACTTTGCGGACAGTTTCTAAACTGGTTAGCAGCCCAGAGCTGGACCCAAGAATAAATAATGAATTAGACCGTTCAGAGACCATTTACACCTCAGGAACTAAAAACTAAAATGATATATATTTTTTAAATCCCTGTTTCAGAAAACACCCTGATTACATACAGCACAATCTAATCTCTGATTAGATTACAATGAAAATGAATGATTGTAAGTATTACAGTCATATTTCCATCAGATTTATATAAACTTTTCACATTTGCCAACAAAATGAAATGAGGACAGACACTCACTAATCTAAATTATGTTTACGTAAATTCAGCCAGGAACATGAATTAAACAATCTGCTATGACTGGCTAAGAAATACATTTATCATGTGAGATATACAGTACCTGGTGAATTCAGCAAACAAAGTTTAGGGTAACATGTCCTATAAATCTTGTAATCATAATGCATTTATACCATGGCGCTGTTCTCCAATCTGATTGGTCAGAATGTGTGGATTCATTTTTCTATAACAGCACAGCTCTGATGGTAGCGAAGGCAATAATTCAAATCACAGGTTTATATTAATGCACTTGTTCTAATGCATTATCATTTCTATAGTAACACTATTTGTATATCAGATGCTCCGCATAATCTAAAGCTTATAATAAAGGTGTAAAAATGTGTTGTTATTATGCAAAATAACAACAACAACAACAACAACAACAATAATAATAATAATAATAATAATAATAATAATACTGGTTGATAACATGACATTTTCTGTAGGGAGACATTTATAGGACATTTTTGGAGGGAGTCTTGAGTGTCAGCTCTTGTGATTACAGGAACTAACTTGACTTGTGTAAATGTGACTATAAACAGTTACGTATAATGTGTCATTCTTTAGTAAATTATTATGCAGCTGACTATTTTCCTATAACAGCATGCCCTGCATTTCCTATAACAGCAGGACATAGTGTTTTGTCCTTTACTTATAATTTGTTAAATATTATACATAATCCTTTTAAATACCTGGTATAACTCTGCATATACTGTCAGTTGTCACATGCATATAACTATATAAAGAATGTGTATATTTCTTGTATATATTTGTGTATTCAATTCAACTCAATTTAATTTGTATAGCACTTTTAACGATGCACATTGTCATAAAGCAGCTTTACAGAAATAAAATCAGACAGTAAAACTATAGATAACAGATCAATAAAAACAGATGATGTAGCTGTTAGAATATCTGTTCATAAGAACATTGCAGTCACTAATGGTGAAATGAACTAAAACCGGGGCTCTGGTGTTGTACATTTAACGTATAATGTAATATAGTATAACCTCTAACTGGTACTAAAGATACAAATGATACTCAATCCATAGTGCTCATAAAATTACATGAAATGAATATACCAGATCCTTACAGGTTTAAGTGAAGTGAGGTTTTGTTTTTCTTTTAAACTTTTTAATTTCATGCACGTTATAATAGTGAATTATAACGTTAATGCAGACAATATTCTTATGAACAGACATTATGAAGTTCGAATTATGAATGCATGCTTTATAATGTTATGCATGTGATTATATGGTATACTATATACTATTGTATTATTATCTTATATTATATATTATCTGACTATTATATACTATTTATGAGCAATTAAATGTACATGTAATTATGCATATTATACATATGAACAGTAATGCATCAATAAAGAATGATAAATATTTCATTTATCATATATTTGGTAGTCGATTATGGAAATGGTT
The DNA here is from genome assembly GCA_024331685.1 of Stegophilus panzeri. Classification (NCBI taxonomy): domain Eukaryota; kingdom Metazoa; phylum Chordata; class Actinopteri; order Siluriformes; family Trichomycteridae; genus Stegophilus; species Stegophilus panzeri. Next base: position 20,065,768 of record JANDJT010000012.1, read on the forward strand.
CAACTGATGTTTGATGTTGAGTAGGAGTTGACATATTTACTTTTTGGTGAATATGAAAACATTTCTCTTCTGTGTGGGTTTCATGGTGTGATAGCCCTTCTTCAGTTGCACATCTAACCCAGATTTACACTGACAAAAAATATTTAGGCAATGAAATGAACAAAAAATGAGGAGTATTGACAGAAACACTGCTTTAACATCCAATACAATAAATTACAATGCAATCCATAAGTACTGACTCAGATGATGATGTTTTGAGCTTAGCATGTACAGATACAGGTGAGCTCTTTTTTGTGGCTGTCAGCTTTAATTACAGGGTATTTACTTCTGCATTGGGTAAATCATATAGGAATCACAGCCCTTTTTATACATTAACGTCATCAAGGTTGTTGATTCAAATGTGCTGGAAATGGTTCCATCACTACACGTACAAATGCCCCCAGATATACAAAAATATGGCAGGATATATCATCTGTCCTTTGCCTCATGTTCATCTTTTTAGCTTTACTTGAAACCTTTTAGGTATGCAAAAATAAGAATTTTGACCTTTTGGTTCCACTAGATTTCTGATGTGATCTGGTTAAGAAGTAACAGCTGAAGTCTTCCGTACAAGCAGCTCTACTTGTCTGTCCCCAAACCTCTCTCTCCCACGCTCTCATTACTGTCATCTGGCAAAGTTAAGATGTGACTTAAAAACCTTAATTGACAGGTTTTCATTTTAGCCTCATAGTTCCAATATAAGAGCAGCAACCAAGATGGTATCCAGTAAAATGTCAGAATCATCCTGGGACTGAAGGAGAGAGACAACCACACACACACACACACGTTCTCATGTAATGGAACAAACCTTATGGATTGCCTGTCAAAGTGTGTCATTTTTCTGTGTATTTGTGTATGGTTTGCCCTGAATATTACAGTGAAAGTTATTAACTGGGCATGTGGCTTAGTGATTAGCTCATTTGCCTCAGACCTCCATAGTTGGGGGTTTGATTCCTGTCTCCATCCTGTGTGCATGGAGTTTGCATGTTTTCCCCATGCTTCGTGGGTTTCCTCTTCGTGGGCACTCACTGTCCAAAGAAATGCGGTGTAGGCTGATTGGCATTTCCAATTTGGCCTGTAGTGTGTGAATGTAAATGGTAAATGGTCTGTACTTATATAGTGCTTTTTTAACCTTAGTGGTTCCAAAGCTCTTTACACTGTGTCTCATTCACCAATTCACACACACACTCACACACCAATAGTAGCAGAGCTGCCATGCAAGGCGCTATCAGGAGCAACTTGGGGTTCAGTGTCTTGCCCAAGGACACTTCGGTATGTGGAGTCATGTGGGTCGGGAATCGAACCGCCAACCCTACGATTAGTGGACAACCCACTAACCACCTGAGCCACAGCCACAGCCGCCCAGAGTGTGTGTTCCCAAAGAAACCACAGCAAGAGAGAGTTTTGTGTGTTGCCATGTCAACACACAGACTGACTGACAGCCCATAGTAAGTGTAGTAACAGCTTCAGTACAACAAACTAGTATATATATATATATATATATAATATATATATATATAAAAGAGTATGCTAACAGAATTAACGGTTGAAAAAAATTGTTATATACTGTATCTTGGTCAACATGATAAACAAATACAAAAAAAGAAAAAGGAAAAAAAAAACCCACCCTCACTACCGTATGACATTTTAGGATATTTAGTCAACAAGCAGATATAGCTGTACTTTTAATACACATTGAAAATTTCAGGAAAAACTTTGAAAGGAAATATCCATTATTTTAGGTCACAATTAGAATGAAAAGAAGCTGTTGTTAATAACTGCATATAACTAACATAAATGTTCTGGAAGCAAATTTTATTCTGCTTCATACAAATAAAGCCATAAGCAAAGGTATGAACACCAGCACCATCCATTTTGTAATAAGTGCTGGCTTTTAAGACTGAAATATCTCTTTGCAATTCATTTCTGATACTTATCCATAACATGGCAAAACAACACCACAATTCACTTTTAAAAACACGTTAAAAAATCCATTACAAATGGCAAACCTGCTCTGAGCACAACTCTGTGTAGTCTACAAAACACAACCATCAGTGTGCAAAGATTACAATTTACAACATATCCAGATCGCGTGATAATTCTTCCAATTGATTTTCTCAGAAGTACGCGGAGTAGATCAGTTCACTGAATGGTAAAATGAGTCACAAAATGTCTCTGAATGTGACGTGGGGATGAATTAGGCTGGTGTAATTGCTGACTTTTTTTTCCTGATACCTCCCGCTACGGCATCCGCATGAGCGAGTGCCAAAATGAACTAAGAACTTTAGTATTCTTTATAAAGAGTGATAGGGAAGTAATTGGGTAAAGGAACAGGAGGCTACTGAGTCTTTAACTAAAAAGATATTAGAGAAGAAGAGAGAAAACAAATGAGTCTGAACATAGTATACAGTTGATCCAGAATTATTAGCACTCTTCATAAAAACTAAACGCTAACATGTATATATACTGTAAGTGATATTTTAAGGTCAAGCATATACAGTAAGTATTTTCCAAAGACACTTTTCCATGCAGAACATTTGATGCTCCTTTAAACCTTATATTTTCGCAAATAGTCTTCCATTTTCAGGTTTCCAAAAGGGTTCTAATCTGGGAAGTCTGTTATTATTCGTCACGTAATTGAGTTGAGGACGGATGCAAGTGCAGATAAGAGCTTTTAATAAAGAGCGGCAGGCAGACAAATCCAAATCATGAGACAATAGCGTGGTCAAAAAACAGGCAATGGGTCAGGCGATCTGTAAACAGGCATGAACTAGGCAAGGCAAGGATCAAGAACGAGGAACAAGAAGCAAGATCAATAAACATGAACCAAAACAAGGAACAGGGTACAAACGTTTGGTACAGTGATAACATTCAATACTTCACAAAGTCATTGTGTTCAAACAGTCTCTTTATACTGTGGTTGTGAGTGCTGTGAATTGGATGCAGGTGTGCGTGATTAGAATGAATGAGTGTTTTGGGAATTGCAGTCCATGGCGGCCATGTTTGTAGGCCGCAGTGCAGGATGGGAAATGTAGTTACTGGTTTGCTGTTGACATTATTGACATTATTCCCCATAATAATGTATGACAAGGGGGGATTTTATATGTGTGCAACCTCAAATTTCTTTTACCGCAGTCAAACTGGACATGATTCAAGGCAACAACTGAGTTTCTGGTGAATGAGAGCAAATAAACAATAATGCACATGCATTTATGTGAAATATTTCTAAGGGGTGTCAATAATATTTGGCACATATATTTTTGAGAGAATATACCATTGTTGTTGGTATTATTATTATTATTATTAGTCGTAGTAAAAAGGACTGTAGTTCTAATGAGATTTTTTTTTTTTAATTAGAACAAAGAGAAATTATTGTTCCTGTTGTTTGAGTGGAAAATGTGAATTATCGTGTGTAATATTTATTTTGTACAATTATTTTTGAGCATTTTATTAAGGGGGCTTTGTGTTACTCACCTGTAGATCACCTCTTAGACTGTTTTTCCATTTTCTCAGTCCACCGCCACTTTGTACTGTACAGGTGTTCCCACATCCAGGTTTACGTGCCAGTTGTGGCATCTATGGCTAGTTTTTTCTCACACCATCAAATCCTCCTTCGCCAAAGGCTTGGTATCCATCAGCTATTCAAGTGTCTACGCATCATAAGGTACAGTTGAGCGCACATATTGTTGTTGTCTAATTATGTGTAAGCAAGTTCTATTCCTGCAGGCCCCCATGGGGACAGTTGAACTCCTCTCCTTGTGCCCACATACTGTACAAGTGCCTTTTTGTCCAGTATGTAATATAATTATTATGGCTTCCGGTTTGGCTCACAGAATTGGCTCAAAGATGCGCACTTTGAGAACAGTTTTTGTAATCATTGTAGCATTGTAATCCAGCTCTCACATCCAGCTGTGCCATTGTTCAAATGGCTGCTCAGCTTTGCTCCAGTTTCATGGTGGATTGGATTGCTGTTGGTTCCAAGTGCTTCCTCACTCTTGGGAAACTGATTTTTGGTGCAGTATCAGTTACTTACGGATATTTTGTCTTAATAAATTCTGACTTGTCACAGTGCCACTAATCACCCCAGCATTAGAGTGATCATCACATACAAATTCCATGTTAACTGTAGCACATTGTAAGTGCAAAATCATCTTTAAAACTACAGTATTTACTGTTTACGGCCATATTATTTATAGGCTTTATTTAGGCTGTTAATACAATTAATCACCTCAAATTTGCCACAAGGGCGTAGATTCTAAGCTACTCACGAGCAAGCTATCTAACTAAACTAAATGTAAACACTGCATTAATCCTAAAATATATACTACAGTTCAAAAGTTTGGAATGTAATATAGATCTTAACAAGTATGTGTGTGTTTCAAATAGCAATAAGTTGACATAATTGTAAGATCATTACTTAACATCCATCCTACATAGCGTCGTGGGGAGTCTGGAGCCTATCCCAGGGGACTCAGGGCTCAAGGCGGGGGACACCCTGGACAGGGTGCCACTCCATGACAGGGTACAATTGCACACACACTTTCATGCACCCATTCACTCACTACAGAAAAGTTAGAGATGCCAATCAGCCTACAGTGCATGTCTTTGGACCGGCGGAGTACACCGGAGTAGCCAGAGGAAACCCCTGAAGCACTGGGAGGCACGAGTCGAACCCCCAACCCCAGAGGTGAGAGGCAAACATGGCAACCATTAAGCCACCTTAATATATATTAATGATCCCATAATATTATATGATGTAAGTGTATATTTATAATAATTTCTCCTCAAAGTACTGAAATTCTCCATTTCCAAATCTTCGGGATATTCATTTCATCAGGACATTCTTCTCAATTCTATATCGCTTTCTCAGTTATTTTGGGATTATTGTGCTGTATATAAAATCTAGACACAATCCTTTCTCTCTTCTTTAAACACCGTTGTACACATGATTTGATGTGGATGGCATTGTGTAGACGTTGTGTTGTTTGATAGCGTAATGACTGAGTTCACATTTGTACAAAATATGCTGAAGAAAATATGCTGGAGAATAGGCAACACTTCACAATGATTTCTTCCCCCCACTTATACTGTATGTACTCCTAAGTCATCTTTTTTTTTTTATGAGAACTTCTTTTAATGAGACTTCAGTATATTCTTCTTATCATGTTTTAGTGTTAATGTGCACTCTGTAATCATGACATCCAGTGCCCAGAAAATCGAATCAGATCCCTTTAACATTAGACGGTGAGGCTAGAGCAGTTGAACAACAGCGTATCTCTACCTACAAGCTGCCACTGAGAATGGATTGTAGTTAATTTCCTATAAGGTGCTTAAGAAAGACTCCTAATCAAAGGTTTAATTACACCTCCTGCTCATTATAGGAGATAATTTGGTGGAAAAATACCTGCATCAGGCCAGAGTGCCCACACAACAGTATTCTGCTGTTAATAAGATCCACTTATAAGGACTTGTGCAAAGAAAAAAAAAACTTGTTGGTTCATCCACTTTTTTTGCTTGATCACTTGTTTGCATAGCAATCGCATCAAAAGTATGGGGAAAAATCCACCTGCTTCAATGTCTGAGTCTCATGTGAGATTTAATGGTTTGTGGCAGAGAGAGGCTGGAAGTGTCCATGTTAAAGATCTGAATACACCATCAAGCAGACATGCTGTCTGTATAATGCATGTTTCGCATGTTTGGGTTGCTCCAGTCAGTCTGAGATTGCATGACTGCACACTTGTATTTGTCAATGAACCTGATTCATTATGCATAGGATGAAAGAGGCTTTCTCCAGTGCATTGTTTTCTACAGATATCTACATTAGAACACACTTTGACCTATTGGTCTGTCAAGAAAGATAGCTTTCCCTTGGTCTTGTTTCGCTCTATCCCTTTCTTTGTCTCTCTTTCTATCTGAGTTTAATGAAAGTCATACACCACGGTAGCTCGAGGCCACACTCTTTGTGGCAGGTCAGTGTGGGCAGACGGTGTTTTGGCATTGATCTCTCTCTTTCTCTCTCTCATACACACACACACACACACACACACACACACACACACACACACACACACACTCTCTCTCTTTCAACAAATAGCAGACAAATGGGTTAAATGGCTCAGTGACAACCTGAGGGTACAATCCTTCTGTTTCTTTTAGGGTGTGAGAAACAGTGTGTTTCCCTGTGTGTGTGTGTGTGTGTGTGTGCTATGTGTTTGGTTAATAATCCTCTGACCATTTCATTATAGTAATCAGAGAGAGATCGGCCAGTGCTGGCAGGATGAGTAAGAGCTCACACACTCGCCTCATTAACTAACACACACAGCATCATAACGCCACAATGTTCACCAACAAATTGGAATTGCCTTTGGGGTTAGCGGCCTCTTCAACAACCCCACACACACACACACACACACACACATTATCACATTTCTTGCACTCACATACTCCTACACCTCTCACATAGGACAGCAGATAAAGAAAAGTAGAGAAAAGTGAAAACAATGGGATGAGGGGATTGTGTAACATAATATGATGTGTGAAGGTCACATACTCAAAATGTGGCCTCCAGTTAATTATTTGCTCCATGTTGCAAGTCCAGTGGCTCCAGTATGTCTTTATGCATCATTCCAAAATTGTAGTAAAGTGTAATATTATTCATCGACTCCATGCTCCTGTTACTACAATAGTCTAATTCAATTTATTTCTGTACCTTATTCATTTGAAAATACAATAGTTGCCCAAGTGAACTACTACTGTACATGGCCATGAAGTAGATTTCAAGACTTGTGGCCACAGCGTGTTAAAAACACCACCTCAGAGGCTCTGTAGTAAAGGTGTTGGTGTCGCTGCAGGCTTTTATTCCGACCAAGTACGAGTCACATCTGATTTCACTTGTTTAATCAGTCAATCTCAGCCTTCAATCTACCATCAGATGTGACTCCTGCTTAATTGGATGAAAACCTACAGCCACAATGGCCCTTTGAGTATAATTTTGCACACACCTTCCAACACACAATGTATTTCCTTGTTCACATTGTAGCATTTCTAGCTTTGTTCTGTCCCCTTTTAATCATTGTAGTACAACTTGTCCTATTCGAAACTAGAGGAGAATGTTTTGGGCCCACGACAAAAAGCGTGAAACCTTTGACTGCAGCCATTAGACAGCAACACAGCACCTATTAAAGGAGACATTTTCTACCAGCTGTTGGTTCCTGCTGGAGCTGGAGTTTAAGGGGTGCTTAAGTGCTTTAGGAGAACTCACTTTATATCATACAGACACACACTTTTGTTTCAATATGGTCGTGCCACCTGCTTACACCTGATTGACAGCTGAGGCTTATGTAACCTGTTCTAAGTAATAACATGGAAGTAAGTCACAATAACGTGTAGATGCTGCTCCACGACACTGTCGAGCATATTGAGAGGCAGATTCACACCCTTTCTTATTGCTCTTCTGAGAAATCATTTTCATTTAAACAAATAGGACCTTTTTGGGGTTGGCATGGTGGTTTAGTGGTTAGCACATTTTCCTCACACCTCTGGGATTGGGGGTTCGATTACTGCTTCTGTCCTTTGTGTGTGGAGTTTGCATGTTCTCCCCGTGCTTTGGGGGTTTCTGCCAGGTACTCCAGTTTCCTTCCCCAGTCCAAAGACATGTGCTGTAGGCTGATTGGCATTTTTAAATTGTCCGTAGTGTGTGAATGGGTGCGTGTGTGTGTGCGTGATTGTGCCCTTTGATGGGTTGGAACTCCATTCAGGGTGTTTTCAGGGTGTTCCCCGCCTATCCCCTGGGATAGGATCCTGGCTCCCCGCAGCCCTGTATAGGTTAAGCATTATGAAAAATGAATGGATGGACGGAGGACATTCTAGGAAAGCTAGAGTCTCCTTTTAAAGTTTTTGGACACATCTGTGCAGAGGACAACAGCATTACATTTACATTTATTCATTTAGCAGACGCTTTTATCCAAAGCGACTTACAACTGAGGAAATACAAGCAAAGCGATATATCAAGCGGAGAACAATACAAATAGTGATACTATACAAGAGCTTTTAATTAAGTTCTAGAAAAGCAAAGTGTGCAATTAGAGTTGTAAGTGCCCGAGAAAGTTTTTTTTATTATTATTATTTTTTTTTATGTGGGATAATGTGGGGTTGGTGTTTTAGGGGTCAGTTAGGTGTTCATGGAAGAGGTGGGTCTTAATCATGTAGAGAATTAAAACTGACAGGTGAATGCGCAGGTGGAACAAATGCACGAATGAATGAATGAATGAACGAACGAACGAACAAATGCTATTCTGCAATGCTGCCATATAGATCAAGTCCCTCTCAAAGCACAGGCATCTATAACAATGACACTTTAATGGAAGCTTCCAGACAGGTCTGTGTTTAGTCTACACTACACAGAGACACTAATGTTAGCCAGGCAAGACAAGCAGTCACAAAATCTCCCAAACCCGAGCAGGTTCAGCGCTTTCTTTACCTCTGACCATGCTGACTTATGAAGGAAAGGTTCAATAAGCCACTGGCTAAAGCAATTAGGAATAAAGAATACAATTCATTATGGCAACAGCACAGTGATTACAATAGGGCAAAGTGGATGCTCTGAGTGTGTAAGAGAGACAGAATGAGTGTGTGGATCGAGGGACAAGAGGGCATTTCATTAAGTGAAGATGTAGTCCGAGATATGACAAGCAGAGATGCTAGAGGATATTATTTCTTTCAGGATGAATGCACTGCTTCCTCTGAAATACCAGCACCAAGGGAGCGACTATGGTTATGGAATGTTTAAGATTGCCTGTGGAGAATTTCCCACCAAACACACACACACAGAGACCAAAGGAAATATCTAAGAGTACAAGCACTGAACCTTTGGATTTTAACCACATTGTTGCATACACCATACAGTATCCTGCATCAGTGTGAACTCACGTGTACCGAAATGCTTTGTGTACACAAGCCCAATACTATGCGGTAGTTGTACAAACATGCTGCGGTTTCCACATCCTCAATATCCAGGGAAGGAAATGAAGACATCAGGAGAATCTGGTCAGTGGCATTACATCAATTAATCACATGAGTACTCATCAGATTGATTCCTGTTAAGGCAGGGTTGTAAATGGGAATCAATAGTAACAGGCGCATGCTAACATTTATTGTTTATTGTTACACTTTAAATTACACCACAGCGCTGCTGAATTCACAAAACCAACTGGTTTTGATTCATTTTCTTTAATAGCATAACCCTGAAGATAGTATGAGGCAAATCACATTTATATTAATGCAATAGTCAATTCAATTCAATTTTATTTGTATAGCACTTTTTACAGTGGACATTGTCTCAATGTAGCTTTACAGAAATATAAAACACAGGATACAGATTTTAAGTGTGTGGATTTATCCCTATTGTGCAAGCCGGTGGCGACGGTGGCAAGGAAAAACTCCCCGAGGTGATATGAGGAAGAAACCTTGAAAGGAACCAGACTCAGAAGGGAACCCGTCCTCATCTGAGTAACAACAGATAATGTGAAAGTAAAGGAAAGTTCATTATGGTTTGTACATGAAGTCTTTGTTGAACTAGTCCACTGTTCACCAAAGGAGACCTGAGTGCAAAACTGCATGTGGTAATTGCAGTCCTAATATGTTATCAGTTTCTTATTAACAATTTATTCAGATGGACTTGTATAGCAAAAACTCCACATAATCGAAGGCTGATAATAAACATATTACAAACACATGTTTTTTTTTTTGTTTTGTTTTTTAGCAAAGAAAAACATATGATGGTTGATTTTGTTCTATAAGGAGACATTTATTTAACATTTATGGAGTCTAGCACAATCAAAATTCTGTGTATCACCAGTTTTAAACTCTTCGCATATGACTTTGGTTTGACTTTACACTCTGATGTATGGTCAAGGTTTTGTTTAAATTGTACAACTGGCTGCAGAGTTTAGAAAATATGCATATGTTTTTCTGCATAAGATGTTCTGATGATGCAACCAACCTGAGGCAAAACATTTCCAAAATGCACATGAAGCATTTCTCTGTAGAGCACCAACACATACAGAGGATAAAAACAGATTTTTTTTTTTTATATAGACTACAGTACAATAGAAAATAGGACAGTCCTGTTTTAGTATAAAGGCAGGATAATGATAATGAGTCTTTATTGTTCATGTATACATTACAGTGAAATTCCTTTCTTCACATACCCGAGCATGCCAGGAAGTTGGGGTCATGATACAGCGCCCCTGGAGTAGAGGAGGTTAAGGTCCTTGCTCAAGGGCCCAACAGCGGCCTCTTGGCTGCGCCGGGGCCTGAACCCCCGACCTTCTGATCAGTAACCCAGAGCCTGACAGTGCTGGAGCTTGAACCCCCAACCTTCCAATCAGTAACCCAGAGCCTGGCAGTGCTGGGGCTTGAACCCCCGACCTTCCACTCAGTAACCCAGAACCTTAACCACCAAGCCCCCACTGCCCCCACTGGATAGCAATGAAAGAAAATTTCAAATGAACAAGCTACAGTAGGGCTGACCAGATTTAAAAAATTTCAATATTGGACACTCTGGTCTAGTTTCACAGGAATCAAACTCAATCAATTTTTGCTCAAAAAATGTTTTTAAAAAAAATAATAAAAAAAAATAAAAAAAAATCAATCATGATGCTTTAAAGACCAGGGAAATGGGTTTACACAAAACACACGGTTCAAATATCTGCTTCTGATCAACCTTCTCAGACAGCGTTGAAATGTCACCATACATTTGCCCTATCATCCAGAGACCACAAGTTTGAATCCTGATGATGCCACAGACATCCGTGGCCAGGAGTCCAAGACAGCAACACTGGCCTTGCTCTCTGTGGTGTGCGATGGCATTACTGTCTCTCTCTCGAGTTAATCACAGCAACACTACCCAATCAAGCTCATGTACAGTATGTGGAAGACGGCAGAGAGCGATTTTATCTGACGATGTTGCAGCATTGGTAGCTGTCCTATGATAGAGGAGAGCTGGCTATTGCGTGAGAACTGGTCAAGACCAAAAAAGATAACTGCACCTGTAATTGTTCCTCCTGTTCGTACTCTCTTCACACTAAGAACCAAATCTACAAGCTTTCTGTGCATGGAAACATAGTTGGCGCATACATATTAGCAGCAGGATTGGTAACTGGATATTGACGAATTTCTTACACCATCACAAGTTCATCACAGAAACCGAAAATTTGTGGAAAATGAATGGCAGTGCGTTTGTAAATAAGAAGACAGAACTGCACTAGTTGGCAGGGGTGATATAACCTGCACAGACGGAGGCGAAAAGGTGACCCTGTGTGTGTGTGTGTTTGTTTATTTGTGAAGGCAGGTAACAGTGCAGAGACAGTGGCCACCCGGGAAAGGTGCACCATGTCTGAAACAATGAACGAGAGAAGAATGAAAAAGGAGAGAGCGAGAGAGAGAGAGAGAGAGAGAGAGAGAGAGAGAGAGAGAGAGAAATGGAAGAAGTGAAGCAGGTTGCGTAGGAAAGACAGAGACACTCTGTGATGTCTGGTGAATTGCTGTATCCTGATTACAGCTTGCAGAAAAGAGTCCAGATAGTGAGTGGAGTGACAGTATGGCACGTGTGTGTTTACTCAGGTGAGAAAGAATAGAAGTGGGAGTGATCTTTGTGTATGTGTGGTTTCTATCTGACTCCAAGTGTGTGTGTGTGTGTGTGTGTGTGTGTCCGTCCATGTGTGCATTCAAGTTAAAGAAAAAGAAACAAAATGGTTGGTGTGTGTTTGTGGTTGGTAAATATTCTATATTCCAGATGTCAGCGTTCTGCTTTGGCCGTCAACGTGGCAGAACTTAAGTGGCAGCACTAGACCTCACTGCCATCTCTCTCTCTCTCTCTCTTTCTCTCGCTCTCATACACACTCACACATTTACACATAGATCTTTAACACACTAGAGATCCCAGAGGACTGAGCCCTACAATCATATCCGACTCAGCTGTAGCGTGCGACTGTAGACGTGCTGTCTCGTTGATAATATTCTCAGTTTTGCCTGTATTGAGAACACAATGGACAAAAAAGACTGGATTTTAATGATCTCCCTCCTTGTGCTTTTAATAATGCAGTAATATGCAGCACACAATCTTCTCCCTGTCTTGCTCTTTCTCACTCACACACAAACACACACACACACACACACACACACACACTCCCGAATCAAAGCAAAGAGAGAAGTTCATCCTCTTCCATTATCAGACTCTTGCGACTGCTCACCCTGACAGTCCAATTTTTCAAAGCCATCGTGCCGTCATCCCTAATTCATTTTTCTCTTCCGTAATTTATTTTTCCCCTGACCCCCCGCAAAAAAGAGAGACAGACGCTGTTTTATTCCCACTCTGCCAACAGCACGCCCCCCCCTCAGACGCAGAGATGTAAGACACTTACTCATTATGCTTCAGCAGATACATCTTCATATATCTCTATAGCAGGCTGTCATGCTGCACATGGCATGCACGGTAAGTGTGTGTTATCAATGACAGCTGTCTCTATTAGATTATGGCTGCACTTCTGATTGAGTGGAGAACTTGTCCCTATGGCAAATGAATACATCATTTCAGAACTGATATGGGTTTGATTGGTCGGGCCTCATTCAGTCAGGCTTCACTAAAGCACATCAGAAGCCATGACCGTGACGTCTAAAAGGAGTGAAAGATCGTGTCGAGTAGAAGATGAATAAAGTGCACTTTTAAGGGTAGTTTTAATGAGTGATACTACAGTAAATTAATAAAGAAAAAAAATTATGCAAATGGAGCACAGTGGCCTAGGAGGTAGTGCTGATGCCTCACGGTGCAGGTTTTGATCCGGAGCTCGGATTTCTGTCTGTATGCAGTGTCCGTGTGTTTTATTTGGGTGTTCTAGTTAACAGTCTTAACGCACGCATCCTGGCAGGTGGTTTTAGGTAAATTGCGCAGATGTGTGAATGAGTGTGTGTGCATGTTGCCCTGCAGTGGACTGGCGTTCCATTTAGGGTTGTATTCCTGCAGTTCCCAGAGGCTTTGGAGATCCACCACTACAGACCAGGATCCATTCATTCAGTTCCTGTATGGCTTAATCTACACAGGGTCGCAGGGAGCCTGGAGCTTATCCCAAGGAACTCGGGGCATAAGGCAGGGGCCATGTTTGTTTCTTTCTTCTGCATCTTTACTTATAAAAATATTTTATTCATTTTGTTTAATAGAGTTCTTTAGTTTATTCGGTTCTCTTTTGCTTGGCATGTACTCATGATGGTGGCATACATTCATTCCAACTGTCTGGTCAATGAACTCAAGAAAACTTTTTTCCCCCCATTGTCTCCCCAATTTGATCATCTGGCAATTCCTACCCACCAGCCATACAACATACAACCCTATCATACATCAGAGTAGAACAAATTCACATGGAATACAGTGCATCCGGAAAGTATTCACAACGCTTCACTTTTTCCACATTTTGTTATGTTACAGTCTTATTCCAAAATGGATTAAATTCATTATTTTCCTCAAAATT
>JANDJT010000012.1:20101428-20115116 GCA_024331685.1 Stegophilus panzeri
TGTTTTTGGATGAGAGTAGAGGCTTTTTTCTTGAAACCCTTCCAAACAACTTGTGGTGATGTAGGAGACTTCGGATTGTGGTTTTGGAGATTTTCTGACCCCAAGACGCAACTAAATTCTGCATTTCTCCAGCTGTAATACTTGAAGATTTTTTCGCCACTCGAGCCATCCTCTTCACTGCGTATTGAGACAATATAGATGCATGTTTTCAATGCTTGTGCTATTTTCTTATAGCCACTTCCCATTTTGTGAAGCTCAATAACCTTTTGCCACACATCACAGCTATATTCCTTGGTCTTACCCCTTGTTATGAATGACTAAGGGAATTTGGCCTATGTGTTCCCTCATATTTATACCCCGGTGAAACAGGAAGTCATGGGTGAACAATTTCCTATTCCTAGTCTCCCAGCTGTACTAAAGAAAATGTCAAATATCAATGGGAATATACTTTAAATATAGTTTTCTCATATGAATTCATAGGGGTGCCAATAATTGTTGCACACCTATATTTAACAAAATATTTTATTAGGACAAAATAGGTTTACCATTCTTATATTTGATGTATCTTATGTAATCTTATAATAGGAAATAATAGATCAATTTGACTATATTCAAGATATTTTCACTTGACTTCTCAACACCTCTCTAATTAATCTTTAACTAGTTATTTCTTATAATGAATATTATAGCCTACATAACCTTAATAAAGCCATGCAAGAATAATACAAAATATGAATATGGCAAAATATTACCTCAAAAAATAGCATCTTGCAGAGACACTAAAATCGAGGATATATTTTCACTATGGTAGATTTACTTGACAGGGTTGTGCAGCAGGCAGGCGAAGGCATATTTGCACGCACATTCACAGATATGCACACGCACACACACACTTTCTCATTGTAATTCCTGAATTCTATTAGTTCTGGCCCTGCAGTGAGCCTGTGCTTAGCGAATAAATAATGCTAATGATGACAATCGCTCACACTGTCACACAAACTCTCACCGGCACTCCTCAGGGGCACAAAGCCACATTGCGGGCAGGTGTGTGTGTGTGTGTGTGTGTGGTCGTGTCTGCAATGGTGAACGTGTGAGACTCCAGTGCTCTTAATTGCTCGTATCCCTGCAGCCTTCTCTCCAGGCCTTCGTCCCTACAGGCCTCTTCAGTACGGTGTGTGTAGCAACTTCTGTCTTCACCCTACAGTTAACACTTCCTCTGTCTCTCTTGATCATACTGATGTTATTATTGAGGCTCATTAGTAAGTGTATGTATGTGTCTGGGTGAGAGACAGAGACAGAAAAAGATACAGAAAGACATACAGATTGGGGGGGGGGGTTGGAAGAGACCAAGAGACAGATTATAGAGTGTGACCCAGGGTGAGAATTGAATCCTCCAGGTCTCAGCGTACGGACTGGAGCGGCAGACTGTCAGAGCGCCGCTGGATTTGCGGTGTCATTTCACTTCAGGTGACTCACCTTGCAACCAGCAGAACATCCACCGCTCTCTCTGGTCATCTAATGAAACTCGATGTCATTACCTCCCCTCTACGAACACTCAGAAATTTTGTAAACGTGCCTGCATTTGCAAAGCCAGTCAGAATATATGAATAATGAAAATTAATAAGCATACAAATCATATTAGATAATTGAATTCAGCCACGGTGAAAAATGAGATGGAATAAAAACAGGTTTTTTTTTTTCTCTCCCCCCAACAATTTCCCAAAGAGCCGTGTCACAGATTTAATATTATGCCTCATAGATTCAACCATTACAGGGTTTGGTAAAACAGCTACAGAAAAGAGAGAGCAAGAGAGAACAAAAAAGAGAAAAAGAGAGAGAGAGAGAGAGAGAGAGAGGGCACGTAGGACACACACATTCACTTGCATAAAGATAATGCAACAGCTTCAACAGAAGTAGGGGGTAAAAAAAAAGTGCATGTAAAAATAACTGATTCTGTTCTCTAATGCCATAATGTAGTTTGGTGGCTTTGAGGGACTGGAGAAGAGAAACATTAATGGAGCGGACAAGAGGCTCTGAAACAATGTGCTAAAATCAATAACAGCTCGATCCCGCATCTTGCCGTGAGAAATACTTTTATTCTATTAGCCTAGTTTCTAAACACATTTGTAGCATTTTTCTAAGTCTAAAAGTAGCTCAAAGCATAGATGGATGGATTTTGTTTTGACCCGTAATACGATTTGACGCACCAATGGATGGACAGGCTTTTGAATTCAATCATATGTTTGAGCATAAAAACGCATTACCCATTATGTACCTAAGTTTACGTGCCGAGGCGACCCAACATGGGACAAGAATCGCCAGGAATAGTTATGATATAAACACAGCTTTGAGAGCAGAAAACATTAAATATAGTCGGTGAATGCATTCGTTAATTCATTCATTTAAGATTATCCATCATTTAGAATGGATAGCTCATGGCACAGGTAAGATTCTGACCTCAACTGCTGCAGTACGTAAAAAAAATTTTTTTTTTAATTCAAAAGTCCTTAAGGGTTCTATGGTTGTCCCACTGGGGAGAACGCTCAACTGAATGTTTCTCTATCAGACAGAGTTCCAACCTTTAAGAAGATAGCTATCCAAAAGAAAAAGAGTGCAAGCATCACCTCTGCCAGATAACATTTACATCTCTCCAGCATCACACAGTATATGTAACTCTGGAACTTGAGGGAAAGCAAATTTGATCAGCCAAATTGGAGTGTCTCAGAGCAAAATACCACTGTGATTTATTAAGCTGTTTCCATTTATATCTTTTTCTTTTTTTTTTTTTTTTTAACATGCTAACCTGCTAATTATTGAACATCCTTTTAAGCACCTCATCTGCTCACTGTAATTATGTATAATTCCTGTCGTGTATGAACAAATAAGTGTTGGGTTTTCACACAAGATTTCCAAGCTCACACGTCAGTCTTGATAAATCAGGCGAGCCAACAATTAATAATAGTCACAGAGTAGTGTAGCCTCACTTTAACAAGCTAACCTTGCCTTTATATTCAGTTGCAGTGCCTCTGTAGCATTAACAACTTAAAAGTCTGTTTTGTTCAAGTTCGGCTTCAAGGTATAGAAACACACATGACTGGAGTCAGATCGCAAGAGTGAGAAGCGTGTGTTTGTTCTGTTCATCTGAAACCTGCAGGAGCGATGTTTCACAAGAGCTGAACAAACAGGTTATAGATTTGTTCTGGAAATGAAAGAAGGAAGGTGAAAGATGTTATAGTTAGAGTACAAATAAAAGCAAGAGAGAGGGAGTGAGAGAGAGAGAGAGAGAGAGAGAGAGAGAGAGAGAGATTCTGTACAAGAGAAAGAGGAATCTGGATAGGTGAATGGACAGAGGAGCTCTGTAGAGAACAAGAGACAACAGCGTCATCTAGTGTTACAATCTTTTATCTCAGTGACTGTCCATGACATGGTTGTTGGTGTCAGACAAGCTGGTTTGAGTATTTCCAAAAGTGCTCATCTTCCAGGCTTTTCATACAGAACAGTTTAGAGTTTTCAGAGAGTGCTGTGGAAAAACCAAAAAGCATCCAGTGAGCTGCAATTCTGTGGGCTGAAACACCTAGTTTATGAGAGAGAGAGATCAGAGGAGAATGGCCAGACTGGTTTAAGCTGACGGGGAGGCTACTGTAATTCAAATAATCACTCTTTACAACCAGGCTGAGCAGAAAAGCATCTCACAACAAACACCACACTGAACCTTGAGGTGGATGGGCTACAACAGCAGGAAATTACACCAAGTTCCACTCAGCAAAGAAAAGGAATCCGAGGCTACACTGTGCACGAAGTTTGGAAAAGCGTCATCTGGTGTGATAAATTTCAATTGCTGCTATGAAATGCAGATGGTTGGGTCAGAATTTGGTACCAACAACATGAATCCATAGACGCAACCAGCCCTTTTTTGACAGCTCAGGCTGGTGGAGGTGGTGTAATGGTGTGAGGAATGTTCTCTCTGCACACTTTGGGACCCTTAATACCAATAGAGCATGATTTGAATGCCACAGCCTATCTGAGTATTGTTGCTGACCATGTGCATCCCTTCATGGCCACGATTTACCCATCTTACAGTATAACGGTTATTATGGCTATCATGGCAGCAAGATAACAGCATTTCACAAAGCACAAGTCGTCTCAAACTGGTTCCATGAACATGACAAGTTCAGTGTTCTTCAGTGGCCTTCCCATTCACCACATCTCAATCCAACAGAGTACCACTGGGATGTGGTAGAACGGGAGCGATCGGCAGCGTGGGGGGGCGTTGGTTATTAGTATCGTATTCTATAGTGAAGCAGCTGGTGAGTGTATGTGCACCTCATGTAAGGAAATTAGAAAAAATATTAATTAAGAAATAAGTATATATTTTTGCTCTTTCTGAAATAAATAATAATAATAATAATAATAATAGCAACACCACCACCACTAACAACAACAACAACAATAATAATAATAAAGCGATTTTGAGTTGTTTACTTCTCACTCTTCATTCTTCTTGATTTATCTTCACTTTGCCCCTTAACGTCTGTCTACCTTGGCAGACAGAGGTCATAAGTCAACTATGACATAGCAGCTCTGAGGTCACTCTGGCATGTCCTCTGCCGAACAGCACGAAGCCAGCCATCAACAGGATGTGACCCGTATCTGAAGAGGGCTGCTGTCAGCCAATCATGCGACTTCTGAATCTTAATAGTTACCTGTGCACGCTTCATGTCGTGCTACTCACAGGAAGATGAGCTGTGTGGTTCTGTATCTGCATGCACATGTGCACAGGATTTTTACATACAATTCAGACTGGTTAAAACTTGACAAATTTTTGGGATAAAAAAAAAAAAAAAAAAAAAAGAGAGAGAGAGAGATAGAAAGAAAGCAGAAAAAAAAGAGAGAGTGATGATGGAAATAATGATAGGGAAAAGAGAGAGAGAGAGAGAGAGAGAGAGAAAGAAAGAAAGATTTTTCTGAGATATTTTAAGGGCAGATATTTGTCACTAGATTTATAACACTCACTGATTCCAATACATCCTTCCAGGGAACAAAATTGAATGTGTTGCTAGTTATAAGTATTTGGGTATTATATTTGATAGTTAGTTATCTTTTAAGCTTCATATTGATAAATAAATGTTTAAATTGAAGCTTAAATTGGGGTTTATTTCAGAAAAAAAGAACTTTTTTTTTTCTTCCCCAGTGCAAAGAAATGTCTGCAACCTTTTTACCACTATTGAATTATGGAGATCTGCTTTATATGAATGCTCTAATACATGATATAAAAAAATAAATAAATAAAAACACAACTTGACATTGTTTTTCATTGCTTGTAGCTATCAAACACATCATTGCATGTTATATGATAAGGCTGAGTTACCATCTCTGTATATGCGGAGAGGTTTTAACTGGTATTGTTTTATCTACAAGTCTACTTGTGGTTTAACTCCATCTTATTTGTCTCTCAGCCGATATAATACAAACGTTTGCTATAATCTTCGTTCAGATGACCTGTTATATCTTAAAGCTCCTCAGGTTTGAACAGAGTCTGAATGGGTGGGTTGGACTTCAATTATAACGCTTCTGTTACTTGGAATAATCTACAACATAATTTAAAGCTGACCATGCTTCCATCACTGAATGACTTTAAAGTACTTCTAACAGATTCTGTGTTTTATCCCCTGGTAAATTGTTGTCGTGATCCTTGATTGTGTTTTGATGCTGCAAATTTGTATATTTGGGATTTCTTGCTGCTCTCTTGGCCAGGTCACTCTTGTAAAAGAGATTTTCAATCTCACTGAGTTTAACCTGGTTAAATAAAGAAATGAAATGAATGGTACTCTGAAACGACTAACTCGTATGTACAGAATGTTTCTTGTTTTTTCACAAAAACAAACAAAAATGGATTTATGAGACATTAAAGTAAGATGTCAGACAGCCCACAAAAAAACAAACAAACAAACAAAAAAAAAAAACCCTGGATGTTGCTGTGACTGAATTCTGGAAAACAATGGATTTTGACCAAAATGTAGGTTTTTGGCCTGGAATGTACTTTGACATTTCTACTGTAAGAAAACCTAGATATATTACCAATACCCAAAGATCACAGTGTGTAAGGAACCAATATTTAACATGGTCTAAAGAAAATAATAATAATAAAAAATGTCTAAAAGATGTCTAAAACATTGCTAGTGTGATATCCTGAGTTTCACAATTTGATTTGAAATCCAAAGTTGATGGATAGCTATATTATGTATGTATGTATGAAATTCACCAATTACAGCAGCACAGAGAGTTAGAAGCATACTAAAAATGATTTAACATTATAAATGAAAATGTGATTGAACACAAATAACAATAAATATACGTGTGCGTGTGTGTGTGTGTGTGTGTGTGTATAGTGTGAGTGTGATGTGGTAGTGCAGTAAGGTGTAAACATTGTAGATACAGCAAGAGATTTGAGTGGAATTAAAATGGCAGTGCAAACATGGTCAACATTTAATCCATATGAAAAACACTGAAGTGCACTGGCAGTGCATATACATACGGATACGGATAATGGATGGTGATGGTTCAACTATCATCCAATGGGTTTATCCTAAGATATATTGTTCATTGTCCAGAATGGCTGAGAGTTTGTTGAGTGTCCTCTATTCCACCACCACCACTACCTCAAAACTGTCCAGAGAGGCAGCCCAAGACTGCGTCAGCCTTCTTGATCAGTTTGTTGAGTTGTTTTGTTTTTTTGGGGTTTTTTGTTTTTTTTTGCATCTCCAGCTCTAATGTTGCCTCCCCAGCATACTGCTGCTAAGAAGACTGCACTGGCCAGCACAGACTTGTAGAAGCTCTCTAACAGATCGTCTACCAGTCTGAGGACAGAAATCAGTTTAAATGCCGAGTCACTTACCTCAGGTGTTAAGACTAGAGAAAACAACTTAGACAACGATGAGGATGATGAGCATAAATGTTTTCGATAAAATTGTTCACATATAAAATATTATCATTCGTGCATCTTATTTATTGCATATAATAATATTACAATTTAAATAGAATCAACAAAGAGCAGTTACTTTTAGACAATAAAGGTATTAGTCAGAACGGAATCCTTAAACATTTACTTCATCGCACATCATCCTTACAGGGAGTCGATGTTAACAAGCAAGCCAGATACTGGCAGCTAGTATAAGAATACTAAAGCTAGTATAAGGCAGGGAGAACATACAAATCTTTTGAATGACAAAATACGCGGATCGGAAACAGTGACAGGGTAATAAACACTCGAAGTGATCAGTTGTGAAAGTTTGTTCTCTACTCTGTCTTTCCTCTTCAAAAAGAATGGAAGATTTGGACATGTAGCTCAAAGCCGTTATATTCTGTGACGTGTTCTGATTTTGGCCAACGAGCACAGCTACATCATGATATCAGTGATCAGGTACAAAATGATACACACACAGGATCTAAGGCTAAGCTCACACAGCTAATGTCAGGTAAAAGACAGACAGGCATTTTTACTGCACGTCTATAATACTGTGGATATGATGACAGCATGTAATAATAATAACAGCAAAAATATAAATATAATAGCAAAGGTTATCCTAACGTAAAATGTTTTAAGACGAGATGTAAAAGTTCCTAGCGACTGTGCTTGCTTAATGTCAACCAGGAGAGTGTTCTACAGTTTAGGGGCATACTGTAGGATGAGAAAGCCCCGTCTCCCATGGAGACGGACGTTTATGAGGAACGGCTAAAAGACCAGAGAGGAGCGCAAAGTACAATTTGATAAGTACAAAGTTAAGAGCTCTGCCAAATACTGAGGAGCCAGACCATGCAATGCTTTATATGTCAGCATAAGGATTTTAAAATCAAAAATCCTCTATACCTGACAAGCAGCCAGTTCAAGGACTTTAAAATAGGGGTTATGAGATCACATACCCTAGTACCGGTCAGGATCCTAGCTGCCGTATTTTGCAGATTATCGAGTATCTAGAAACTCCAGTGAGAAGTGTATTACAGTAGTCGATGCGGGGAAAAAAACAAACAGCAACAGAAAGGGACATGGACCATAAGCATGTAATATTTCTGAGCTAGAAAAAGGAAGTTTTGACAGTATTGATGAGGGTCAAATGTCAGACTGGCATCAAAAATAACTGCAAGGTTCTTCATTTACATTTATGGCATTTTGGCAGACGCCCTTATCCAGAGCGACGTACACTTATCTAATTTATACATCTGAGCAGTTGAGGGTTAAGATCCTTGCTCAAGGGCCCTACAGAGGCAGTTTGGCGGTGATGGGGTTTGAACTCATGACCTCCCGATCTTAACCACTAAGCTACCACTGCTCAACTGCTCATCAATTTACTTTGAAACTCCAGAACCTAGCCATCAACGGACAAAGTTAGAGAACTAGCATTACACAGTTACTGAGGAGAACCAGGAAGCATGACTTCAGTCTTGGAACTGTTTAAGCAAAGAAAATTGTTTGTTGACCATATTTTGATCTCAGAAATATAGTTTGAAAGAAAGGAAACAGCTACATGTTGATCTGGTTCTGAATGAATGTAAATCTGAGTGTCATCTGCGTAATAGTGATAGTTAAGACCGTGATCTTAAAAGCTGACCAAGTGGAAAAATATAAATACTAAAAAGTAAAGGGCCAAGAACTGAGCCCTGGGGGACACCCATGTGAACAGACCCAATCTCAGACCTGTGACCATCCATAAATACAAACCGACTGCGATCAATAAAGTACAATCTAAACCAATCAAGGGCAGTCTCAGTGACACCAAAGACGGTTTCAGATCGATTGAGTAATAATGTGTGATCGACAGTGTCAAAGACTGAGCTTAGGTCAAGAAGAATAAGAATTGAAAGCGAACCAGAATCAGAAGCTAATAAAATGTTAGTGACTTTTACCAAAGCAGTCTCAGTACTATGAAGTTTTTGGAAACCAGAATAAAGGGGCTCAAAAAGATCATTAACCGAAAGATGATGGTTCAGTTGCAAAACAATGACATGCTCTAAAATTTTAGATAAAAATGTAAGATTAGAAACAGGATGAAAATTATTGAAATTATTAAGATCAGTGTTTTGCTTTTTTAGGACTGGAGTTACGTTAAGTTTTTTTAATGTTGCTGGCACAACACCAGTTGACAAGGAGTCATTTATTATGCTGAGGACAGCCGGACACAAGGAGTCAAAATGCAAGTGGTGGCTTTCATACATGATACCTGCCTACAAAGTGACTCGGGATCTAGTAAAGAAAATGTAGAAAAAGATGGACCTGAAAAGCTAGGTGAAGAGACTGATAAAAGCAGGTGGTACCAGAGAGCTAGAGGTGTATTTGCAGACATTGTCAAGTTTAGATCTGAAAAAGTTAAGAAAGTTATTACATAACTGATTATACATTATATATACACTATATGGCCAAAGGTTTGTGGACACACTGTTGTCACAAAGTTGGAAGCACAGAATTGTATAGAATGTCTTTATATGCTGTAGCATTACAATTTCCTTTCAGTGGAACTAAAGGGGCCCAAACCTGTTTCCAGCATGACAATGCCCCTGTGCACAAAGCGAAGTGCATGAAGACATCGTTTGCCAAGGTTGGAGTAGAATAACTCATGTGGTCTGTACAGAGTCCTGACCTCAACCCCACTGAACACCACTGGGATGAACTGGAACAGGTCTTCTCATCCAACATCAGTGCCGGATCTCACTAAAACTCTAGTGGCTGAATGGCACTAGGTTTATGAGTGGAAGGTCTTGAGTTCCAATCCCAACATCACCAAGCTGCCACAACCTTCAACTGTAAGTCACTTTGGATAAAAGCATCAGCCAAATGAGATAAATGTAAATGCAATAGCATATTTCTACCAGAGAGGGAGTATAATCTCTTAATCCCCAAATCTTACATCCAAACACATAAAATAAAACTCAGTGAAATAAAACTCAGGTTTTGGACAGTGGGAGGAAGAACATGCACACAGAAAGTAAACCAAGATCAGGATCAAATCAGGGACCATGGAGTTATGAGGCAGAATTGCTACATTGTGTATTGTGAAAATGTCTTCAAGTACTGTAATAAGCCAATTTTGACAAAAACCACCACAGCACTTTGTGTTCTTTTACACTGACCACTGCATTTACCTGTCCCCTCTACACATACACACTTTACTGTGTTTATCTGTTTATAAATTTGCTGACAGAATAACAAGACATGGCTAATTGTATAAAAAGTGATCAAATGAAGCTTAATCAACCCTTTATTGCCTTTAAACCCATGTTAGCCAAATCCCAAAGTAAGAAAACATGCAGCCTGTCACTGAAGATAATTATGCTAATCATTGAGAGAAGCAGATACAGGTACACGGTCTCTCTTTCTCACACACACACACACACATACATACACATACATACACTCTCAGATCTCCTGAAGAATGTCTGCAGGGAAGAAGCCAAGCTTGCGCCCAGTGCTGACCTTCATATAGCCATTGACCTCCTCTCCCTTCTTCACCACAATCTGCATAAGGTACAATGGTTTCAGCATTAACAATGAAACACAAAAACAAAAACTAACTGCATCACTGACCGTTACAGGTAGGGCTAGTTGGTACGCCTTGCAAATTCTTATATGAAAATTAGTGAAATGCACAGCAGAGAAAATGTAAGGCTGCAATGCTGTAGATAGAACAGCATTTCTTAGAAAGCATTACGTAACTCATTAGTATTTTGGGTGTACACGTTTCGTATGGTATGTGTGAGAGAATTCCAACCTGGTCTTTTTTCAGCGTGATTTGGCCCATCTCGCGATTCCCCACAAAGGACCGTGTCACCTTGTACACACTCTCCCCTGCACGCACACGGATGATGTAGTTTGCCGGGAAGAATCCGGATTTCTCTCCATTTCTACCCTGCACACCACCATGCTGTTAATAATTTCTCCCAGAGATTTTATGGAAATGATTGAAAAATGAAGAGATCTGTAGTAGTGCCTGAACCAGAATTAGAGCTCCAAAGTCGGCTAAAATGCCATGGTTCAGCTGCTTCTTTCTTGGGTACTGTAGATCGTAGCGGCATGAGGATGGTGTTGTTTGAAAGCTACTGAAGAGCTCTTTTTAACTGTTATAACGTGGTCATGTAACCATATAACTTATAATGCATGTCAGCTGTTGCAATCTAGAGCTATCAGTCAGCATGCTTTCTATATATTTTATGGGTTGTGCAGACTGGGACCTCTGGTGTTCAAATAGTGCAACTGCATTAGATGCATTATTAATAGAATACCGAGATATACTATGTGAGTCACACATTCCCACAACACACATCAAATGTTTTTGCATCGTGTCACAATGTATTGTTACATCCCTAATCATAATAGTAGATCTTAGATAGGCACTGGATTCCAAACCAGGGCTACTGCATTACTGTGACCTAAAGGCTTGTGTTTTAAAAATAAATAGAGCATTAATCGGCACTGATCAGCCATAATATTAAAACCACTTGCCTAATATTGTGCATATTGTGTATTACAAATTTCATTGAGCAAAGGGGGGAATTTACATCTTTCAGAAAAAGTCACATTTCAAAATATGTCACAGGGATTTTTGTGGCTTCAAATAAACTGATTTAAAAAGTTAAGTACTATAGAAACAATAACATTAGAATGAGTACATTAATATAAACTTGTAATTTGCTGTAACTACTGTCAGAGCTGCCGTTACAGAAAATGTTTCAACATCTGAGTAATCAGAATTGAGAATTCAACAGGGCCATGGTATTATGTTTAACATTCAGTAATTAAATACTTACTCTCCACCATTCTTCATTGGAATCATCTATCACTGTGACATGATCCCCAGGACTGAAACACACACACACACACACAAACATACACACAGGTAATCAAGGATAAACACTAATACTGACATACACACACAGCAGACTCAATGACAATATTAAATATGGGATTAAAACAGGATTAATATTGTGCATTAGGTTCTAGACTGGTCTGCATTTTCACTTACTGCAGGTCCAAGTCATCTTTCTCAATGGCTTTAAAACAATACAGGGCCAAGTAGTAGTGTGACTGAGAGAAGACTCCAAGTTTACCCAGCTGAGGCTTCTTCATCTGTAACACACCATAATGCAGGGAAATCGGAATTTATGTCTACATTTGGGATCCTAAATCCACAAACGTCATCATCCCAGGTAATATAAAGCTGGCCCAAAGCACTGGGCTTCACCTTATCATCCGTGGTTTTCTCCTTCTTTTCCATCTCTTGGCTCCCTGGGCAGAGTTGTGTATGTCGTTACACTTACCAACAGACTCATGTACCTGTACTTACTTACTTGCACACTTAAATAAGCTTTTTATTAAACTGTTTGTATTTATATCAAATTACAACCTGTAATCATTACTCACAGTGCTCTCGTTCCCCTTCCTCGGCTTTAGGTTGGGATTCCTCTTCTTCCATGATCATTATCTAGGACAGCAGAAAAGTTTCCCAGTATACACACTAGTGTTGTGTATGAATTACAAACACTTCTTCGCTGTCTTTCATGTCATTAGACACCTTACATTTTTCTTCCGATCTTCTGATCTTTTCTTCCGTTCCTTATTGGCCATTATAACGCCAACATGCAGCGTCTCAAAGACTGGGTCAGTGCGGTTAGACTGTGCTGTAGAAAAAGTAAAAAAACAAAACAAAACAAAACAAAACAAAAAACACTGCCAGTTTTTATCTACAGTATAGGACATCCAGACTGGCTTTAGGTGAGAGAAATTAAGACTGTTTGAGATTTGAGAAGGTAAACCAATTACAGAATGGAAGCAGCTCTTTAACCGTGGCATTCTGCTGACTGCTGTAGAGAGGAGAGCTGTAGGCCCGACTAAAACCTGGAGGCTGAGAGACAGAGACAGAGAGAGAGAGATCATTTATCAAATTTAGTGTATATGAAACAAGCATATTATTACTACTCACAATTTTCCCAAAGCACTGCTGGAACTCGACGTAGCTCTGACACTGATGATGAATATTGGTCTTGCAGTTTTTACACCTCAGTGCAAGTTTATTGTTAACTGCAAACAGAAAATGGTAAGTAAACATCTCTGAGCCAAAACAATACAGCAATACCGTGTTGGTTCATAGCCAGTACACTTACGAACAATCATGCGTGCGCACACGTCACAGAATTTGAGCTTCTTGCAATAGTGATCTTTAAACTTGTGTGGTTTATCATTGATGGGTTTAACTGGTTCAGGAGGGCGAGGCTTCTCTTTCTCTTCTTCCTCTACCTCTTCATCATAGATAAAATAGACCTGAGAGAACAAAATCACTCTGTGAGAGGTGTGACATCTCTTTGTACTGTACTGTGAAGAAAACCCACTGGCACACATGCGCCATTACAAGACTGTGTTAACACCAACTTCTCTATTATAGGATACAATCTGCTTTGCTGTCTCATAGGAGAAGAAGAAATAACACAAGAGAGAGAAAAAAGTCATCATGGTGTGAACATGGAAGACTCGTTCAAAGTAGAAATGCAACAAGTCCAGACCTCTACACGGTGTCCCAAAAGTCTTCATACAAAGGGGAAATTAACACTTAGTGGCAAAATGTCTTCCAAAATTTTGCATACTTAGTTTATACATATATACATATATATATATACACATATATACATATACATATACATATATA
>JANDJT010000012.1:20137174-20148988 GCA_024331685.1 Stegophilus panzeri
TATATATATATATATATATATATATATATATATGCAGGCAGTGTGTTGTGCTGATTGCAAAACTATTGTACTGCTATGAGCTTATACCAGGATGTGAAATGAGAAGAAGATAGCAGGGAAATGTAAAACAGGAAAGAAGAATTAGTACCAAGTTATACTGCTGAGAAGGAGAAACGGGCAGGATGACCTGAGGGCAGGAGGTGCTGGAGTATGATACAGGCTGCGGAGCGGGCTGAAGAGATGCCACTGGCTAAATTCAGTCAGGGGAAAGAAAGTGCAGGAGAGGGACAGAGATAAAGAGCGAAAGAAAAAGGAAAAAAACAGGGAGAAGGAAGAGAAAAATGAATGTTAGCGGGCCCAGCAAAGGAGGAGTCACAAAGGAAGAAAAAAAAAAAAAAAAAAAAAGACATTTGAAAAAGCAGGAAGTAAAGAACGAAATATATTAACTTAAGCAACTCTTGATACTATGTTAGCAAACACCTCTTAAAAATATAGAATACACTAACAGTGAACTCATATAGTGGATTCAGCGTAGATTTATCATTTAAATTTTTTTTTTTTATTTTTTATTTTTTTTATATAAAGGCCCAGTGTCTCACCTGTGGCAGCATGTGATTATGGCTGTGGCTGCCGATGGGGTGCTGCGGGTGAGAGTGTGTGTGAGTGTGAGTAGGGGTGGGCAGCAGAGCCGTTTGTGGAGGTGGTGGAGGAGCCTGGCTCTGAGGAACATTGGGGGGGCAGCTGGAAGGGCAGGGCAGGAGAGTGCGGCTCTGCTGAGGCGGCTGGGGACAAGCCTCTGTGGTTACAAGAGGAAGACCTGCAAAATGAACGATGGGAGCAATCTTTAGTTAGCGATTTACTTTTATGAAATCCGACGCAAAGAATGACAACGTTGATTTTAGCTTATAATACAAGGCTCCATTTATACAGTGCCTTACTAACACTCGAGGTGTTTGGAGAAAAGGTTTCGTTATACAAGGTACAGTGCTGCTAGAAAGTTTGGGATCTGCAAGTCCTAAAACTAGATAAAGAGAACCCAATTTATGCAAAAACCTTCAAGTTTAACATAACTTTATATATTATTTGTTTGAGCTAAATTATCCAACATTAAATATCATTGTCAGAAAAACCATGTAAAGCTTTGCTTTAAGGAACTGGTGTGACCCTCTTGAACAGCAATAACTTTTCAAAACCAAAATTTTCAGATAACTGGTGATCAATCCTGCACAATGGGTTGGAGGAATTTTGGCCCATTCCTCCTTACAAAACTGCTTCAACTCAGTGATGATGTTGGGCTTCCTTGCATAAACTGCTCTTTTTTAGGTTCTTCCACAAGGGTTAAGGTCTGCAGTGTTTCCCACAGGTTGAGAAGTTCCTTGTGGTGGTGGTTGGTGCGGCATGTGACGGTGCGGGTTCAGTAATAAACTAGTCAAACAAAGGTTTAGGAATAAAACTATTTATTGCAAACTAATAACTACTCAAAATAAATAACTATCTACAAGGTCAACATAAATAACTTAAGAAATAAATAACTACATATTAAAATACATTTTCAAAATGTATTAAAAGAACAAAAGATTCGGATTTTTGATGAACATATCTAAATAAATATCTATTTACATTTTGGAAGACATTTTGAAATGTGCCTATTTGCACAGTTGGCATTGCTTGATGGGACATTTAATTTTCCTTGGCTTGGAAAATAACTTTTCCAACGCGTGTCTGTATGGGTATGCTTATTGATATAGCGTGTTATCAGTACTTAGTTGGACGATGGACGCTACGATTATAAACAAAGTGTCGGCTCCATGACTGTCCGCAGCAGCAGTCGCAGCAGAGTTTAGCAATCGGACTGAGTGCTAAAGATTAGTCTTTTATTTTCATAAAATTATGGTCACACACTCAATTTTCAGGGGAAATGATTGATAAACGTTTTGTATATTTGTTTTGTATTCAAAATGATGCGTTTTATTTCTAGTTTAACGTGCCGTATGTGTAGGCTAGCCTTGCTAGTCCTGTGTAACATGTGGTTGGGACATGTGACGAAGATATTTAATTTTTACACTTTAGGACTGAGTGAGAATTGAGTGCTTGTTCCCCCATTATCGATCTCACAGGTATGAGGAATTAAAAATTTTTTTAATTCATTATGTTTATATATAAAATTGAGTCTCCAGATCTGTGGCAAAGTAAGGATAAGCTGTTCCTTAAACGTTGGTAACGTTAAACTTTTTTAATATATTCGAGTCCGAGTTCGGCTGTGAGAGAGATAGATGTGCCTCGGAGAGTAGGAAATACTTAATTGAGTGTTCGTTCTGCCATTACCGATCTCTCAAATCCCGCAGATCCTCTGCCAGCTCAAAAAACGCAGGTGAACTCAACTTGTGACCGGCTGCGGCCTTTTATTCGAGAGGGACCAAAAGAAAAGGGTTATACTACATCACTTTGTAAAGTGTCCAGCTCGGTGTCGAGGCTAGCTCTACCATTACTAGCTAGCTAGACCAAGTAACGCTACTGTACCCTCGTAAGTTAAAATAATGTGCGTAGCATTAACATTAACACGTTAAATACGAAAAAAAAAAAAAAAAAAAAAAAAAAAAAATTCTTTTTTTTTTTTAGGCATCCAATACACAAACTGCTAAGTGTGGTGTTTTTATTATGGAGTTAGGAAAAAAGTTAACTTACTGTACCTCAGAAAATTTGTCGCTGCTAGTTTCCTCTTGAATTTTGACACACGAACTGAACCGCTGTGTCACGCACACCTGACATGCGCATTTATCTTGAGAAAAAGTTGAAGGTCTGCTGGTTTGTGATCATTATGAACTGACAATTGCGCATCTTGATTGAAAAGAGAAACTGGAATTCGGATTTTTTCTTCTTCCCCACTATCCTGCCATACACAAAATTCTTGTTCATGGTTTCCCTGATGGCGGATTCATGAACACTGACTTCACTCAATGCAAGACTGGGCTGTAGGTCCTTACATACTACCCTTAGATGTTATATTAATGAATGCTCAATTGGGGATGAAAAGGATCCCTCCATACCTGCAATAGGCAATTCACCTCTCAGGCACCAGAGGGCTCTAGAGTTTAGCAGAAAGTACCAAGCAGAAAGAACTGTAGCAAAATACTGGTATTGTGTGCATGTGGCAACCATGAAAGGTATGTAAGTGAATATTTTAGTGTACACCTGACTTTATGCTTTGACCAACTTTTGCAAAAGTGTGTGTGTACCTGTGCGTGAGCCCCTGGCACTGCCCTGCGAGCCTTTGCTACCCAAACTATCTCCACGTGTGAGGATGGAGATGCCGCTGAAGCTGCTGGCCTTGGTAACGGGAGGCCGGAGTGTGCGGTTTGAGCTGTCCGAGTCCGTGCTGCTCCATGGCCGTGGCTCCAGACTCTTCATATCGCTGTCAGTGCTGCTTTGACGACTGCTCGATGGCCGGCTCGAGCACTCTTTGTTCCCCCTGCAGAACGGGCCAGCAGAACAGAGAGAGAGAGAACAGGTGGGAAAGGGAGAGGAGGAAGCAAAAAGCAGAACGGGAGAAGATGAAAGTAACGAGACAACCTTATTTATAAGGATTTCAAAATAAAACACTCAAATCAAGCCCACGTTTCACTTAAAGCAGAAGAAATCAGACACACATGTACACAATATACATCTTTACATATACACACCACTACAAATAAAAAATTAAATAAATTAAAAAAAAAAACAAGGTGAAGTATCAGCCTCTCAGAGGAATACCTGAAAACAATATTTATGACAACAAGGCCCCAGTCACACAAACCACTCAAGATGCACACTTGGTAAATACCTCGAGTATTGTTACAGCAAGCAACACAAACTAGACAACATGAAACAAATATTCAAACACACACAAACAGGAAACAAATACACACACACACACGCACAAATAGAATTGGGTATTGACACAAACTCATGCCCTTTAAACACTTTAGATAGAAACAATATGACACATTCACACATATCACTGTTGGATACACTCATTGTCTGTGTGCTACACTGTCTCTCTAGACAGGAGCAGCCACCATAAAAGGCAATAATCAATCGTGTCATTTTTCAATCATGAGAATTACCTAATCACAACACTTAGATTTAACTGGAATATAATTTGAAAATCCAAAAATAAATAATAATAAAAAATAATAATTATAGTATGAAATTTACCAACAGCCAGATAACAATCCTATACTATTTTGGGGGAAGTGACCAGGCCTGTGTTTGTCTGGGGTTTGGTGATTTTCCTGCTCACACCGAATTCATCAGTCCATTGTCATTTTTGGCCGTGTTGTTATAACTGGGAAATCAATTCATTTCTGATCATGGTCCCCACTTTCCCCAGACCAAGACACTTTGCAAACCAATTAGTTTAGTTCTCACACAGAGACCAGCTGCCGTATCCCCTAAAAAAGCAACTTGCAATCATATAAACACACTTACCTGAAAATATCTGACTACTCATTTGCTGGTCTTTATCCTAGTGCGCTTAGGGCTCCTGGAATTGGCCATAAAAAGGGTCAATATTCTCTACTCACAGCATACTACATTCTGTAGTACCACCAATCTACTGTATGAAGAAACTGCTCATTAATAGTGAACAAGTCCAGGATAACTGAGCTGGCTGTACATCAAGATATGTATATCAACTGGCTGTATATCAACTTACTATGTGTGCAAGTTGGTAGAGTTTATAGCACGTTGTTTCCCCAAAGCTCAGTGTATCTTGTATCTTGTATTACAGCTTGGTGACGGGGCCACTGTACGCACATTTACAAACCTCTAAAGCACAAACAATTTACCAGTATAAAATAGATACCCTAGAAAATAAAATAAACTACAGATTCAGTTCAGACACATGTTTATGTCACATGCTTTTATTCGAAAATAGTTGCGATTTAATAGTTACAAACTGCACGGGCCTTTGCACAGCATGAACAAGCTAATGTAAGCTCAAAAATATATATGTCTTGAGGCCTGGGGAAATCCTTCGACCCTTTTGCATGCTTCTCAACCACGAGTAATGCTATACAGCAGGCACATCACAGATATTTTGACAGCCGGTATTTAATTACAAACCGAACTGATTATGTTCGTCCATGTTTCACTATGGTACATAGCTATCCGACAGCTTGATCAAAGCCTGGCATTCACTGTGTGAGGAAAGCACATTTAGATAGCAAGATTTTAGACATATTCATGAAGACATTTACTGTATTTGTTAGAGTGGCTTCTTACGCAACGTGTTCTTTTACAGGACGATGCAGCTTGATGTGCAGCAGAAGTGCATTGTTATATAACAGTATTGTCTGGAGTGTGTTATTCCGCTTATACCACAGCAATTTGCCTTACGATTACAATGTTTAATTGATTAAGAAATGTCACGTCACACATTTTAACGGTTTACAGTCAGGTTTAACGTTGGGGAATGTCCGAGTGACAAACTAGTTCCTTTTCTCACGACGTACCTGCAATAAACGGCCGCTCGCTCGCTCACTCCCTCACTCAAAAAAATGAAGCCTGCCATTTTACTGAGAAACCAGAAAGTGTTAACTCCTCTGTCCTGAAGACTTTCTTTCCCGTGCTGGGAGACTTTGACTGTTACAAAGCAATTACAACCTAAACTCCTTCCATAAAAGTAATAAATATAAATAAATGTCTCCTAAAAATAAATAAATAAATAAATAAATAAATAAATAAAAAAGTCACTACATCAATGATTATAAGTTTTACTTTGTTAAACAACACATTTTTAAAATCAGTTTATTATTAGTCTCGGATTATGTGGAGCGTCCGCCGTACGAGTCCCTGTGTATGAGTCGTTGCTATAGAAACAATAACATATGCAATTAAGTGCATTAATATAAACCAGTCGTTCATGTTACAGCTGGGACTTTCTGAGCCGTGCTGTTATACGACAATAATGCACA
Organism: Stegophilus panzeri; assembly: GCA_024331685.1. Lineage (NCBI taxonomy): Eukaryota > Metazoa > Chordata > Actinopteri > Siluriformes > Trichomycteridae > Stegophilus > Stegophilus panzeri. Next base: position 20,143,129 of record JANDJT010000012.1, read on the forward strand.
TCTACATCGGATTCGAGAATTCAACTGCGCTGTGATATATGTGCTGTTGCCTTAATTCTAAGTATAATCATAAAGAGCAATGGTATGAAGATGTATCCAGTAAACACAGATCAGCCATGACATTAAAACACTGACGGGCACCTGTGAAGGGGTGGGATATATTAGGCAGCAAGTGAACAGTCAGTTCTCAAACTTGATGTGTTGGAAGCAGGAAAAATGGGCAAGTGTAAGTGTAAGGATCTCTGCAACTTTCACAAGGGTCAAATTGTGATGGTTAGACGACCCGGTCAGAGCATCTTCAAAACAGCAGATCCTGTGGGGTGTTAACAGTATGCAGTGGTTAGTACCTACCAAACCAGTGAACCGGTGACAGGGACAGGACGCCCATGGCTCATTACTGTGCAAGAGAAGTGAAGGCTAGCTTGTCTGGTCCGATGCCACAGAAGAGCTACTGTAGCACAAATTGCTGAAAAAGTTAACGCTGGATATGATAGAAAGGTGTCAGAACACACAGTGCATCACAGCTTGCTACTTATAAGGCTGTGTAGCTGCAGATTGGTCAGAGTGCTCATGCTGACCCCTGTCCACCACCAAATGGGCGCATGAGCATTAGAAATGGACTATGGTTCAATGGCCATATCTGACGAATTTTATTTATTTATATATATTTTTTTACACATCATGTGGACAACCAGGTGCATGTGCATCACTTAACAGGATGCACTATGGGAAGAAGGCAAACCGGCGGAGGCAGTGTGATGCTCTGGGCAATGTTCTGCTGAAAACCTTGGGTCCTGGCATTCATATGGATGTTACTTTGACACGTACCACCTACATAAACACTGTTGCAGACCAGTACACACATTCATAGCAACGGTGTTCCCTAATGGCAGTGGCCTCTTTCAGCGGGATAATGCGCCCTGCCACACAGCAAAAAATGTTCAGGAATGGTTTGAGGAACATGATGAAGAGTTCAAGGTGTTGACCCAAATTCCCCAGATCTCAGTCTGATCAAGCATCTGTGGGATGTGCTGGACAAACAAGTCCGATCCATGGAGGCCTCACTTCACAACTTACAGGACTTAAATGATCTGCTGCTAACGTCTTGGTTCCAGATACCACAGCACACCTTCAGAGGTCTTGAGGAGTCCATGTCTCGACGGGTCAGAGCTGTTTTGGTGGCACAAGGGGGACCTACACAATATTAGGCAGGTGGTTTTAATGTTATGGCTGATCGATGTTAAGCAACAACTGAATATTCTTGGTTCATTAAAGTGCTACCTTACTATTACTTTACTAATCATTACACAACATAAGTAAAACCCTCTTTTAAAAATTGTTGACCCAAAACAGCCCGCTCTAAATCATTGTTCTAACCCTTGTAAGAAACACAATTCTAGCATGGGGTAAAAATACAATTCCCCATTAACACCAGAAGAAAAAAAAAAAAAAAAAAAAGACTAATTTTTGTCCTGTGAAGCAAATGAACCTAGTGTGATAAGGGTAGGACACCACCAATCATATTATATTTAGAAATTGTACATAATCTGGATATCACAGCAGAATACATGAAGTCTGGAATCTCACATGCATAAGTGAATACAAAAGAACTATTGGATTATATTTGTAAGAGGGTGTGCTTTTAAAAGGTGCAGTAATGTAGCGAACATTTGTGTATGCAATTAATGAATGAGCTGCTGCCTACACAACCCATTACTGACACAGACTTACTGCAGAGAGACAGAGAGAGAGAGAGAGAAAATTTTTCCTACATTCTCTTTTGTCGACCATTCCTCCCTTTCACACCAATAAAATAAAGCAATAAATGAGTAATTTATTCAACATTTTACAAAAACAAAAGCAACACCAAATCTAACACCACTAGCATACTGCTATGAGAACAGCAAGACACCTGACAAATAACTCCATAGCATGCGCTAGTTAGCAAATGACAAATCCAGAACATTCCCCACAGCAACCATAGCAACCAGGCTTAGCCTGGACCCACATGAACGCGCACACACACACACACACACACACACACACACCCACCCACCCACCAAAGTGCAAGTGCACAATCAAAGAAAAGTGCAAGAATGGTCGTGACTTAACAAGTCCCTCCCCCTTAAAGAGCTGTGTTTCAAATCCACATAGCAGCCATGCACCAAGCTGACGCTAAGCACACACACGCTTGTCATGGAAACGCGTATGGGAACACACAGCAAACACTAAGTACCTAAAGATCTGCCTCCTCCTTTGGGAGGAAGAGGAGTAGCCTTCAGTGGAAAGTCTGTGGGGTCACATTGGGAAGAGAAAGGCTCCAAGTTACTGCATTGTGTGAGGTGAAGGAAGTGACTCAACGTGTGTGTGTGTGTGTGTGAGTGTGTGTGTGTGTGTGTGAGAGAGAGAGAGAGAGAGAGAGAGAGAGAGAGATCAGAAAACAGGCCAAAACCAGGCTGCTTTCCACACCAAGGGTGAGGAAAATGTAATTAAAGTAAGATTTTAAGTGGATTTGTTTGATCTGATCACGGACCGCTGGCTGTGTAGAGAAGAGAGGAAATGCAAACAGCGCAGGATTCCTCCTTAGAAGCCTCCAGTGTTTATCTGTCTCAGCACTCCTCCACCTCATCCTCATCTCAGCAAAACAGTGCTTAACTTTGAAAAACTGTGCTCTGTGGTGAATTTAAAACACAACCATAATCTTACGTGTAAAGGTGTGTATACACTCGTTCAAGTACAAGAGGTCTTGGTTGAGAAAATGCATTAATAATTAAAAATCAACCAAAATCCAAATAAAGTTAAACTGAAAAGGGTTTTATATATATATATATATATATCTCATCTTGTATGAACTCATCCTAGGATTTCGGTATACCGCTTTAGAGCCAAAGGAACGGCAATCGGTTAAATCAGATAATTAAACGGTAAGGATGCTAACTACAGCACAGAAGTAGTTTATGCATGTACCCACATCACTCTTAAATGCACACAAGATCACAGCAGCAATTTATTTGTGCCTACAAAAACCCCCACTGACTCAAACCTGCGCTGCTCACCGGTGTAGGTGTGTCTTACCTGTTGTCGTTGAGGTATCCGTTTTGAGAAGACTGTGAAGAAAAAAACACCTGCACATTACGAAGAGCTCCACAGCTAAGCTCAATCCCCAAACACTTGTTTACAAATACAAATTTTTAAAAAAAAAAAACAAAGAAAAAACTTTTTTTTTTTTTTTTTTTTAATTTTTTAGGGTCGCTAAAAATCAACTAATTTATAAAATGGACGCTTTTACCCAGGTCGTCTTAACATGAACTGTTAACATGAATTGTGCACGTCAACTAAGTCACATTTGTAATGTAAGTGGCGGAGTCTGATTTCCCTCTTTATTGGTTCCTACGCAGCTTGAAGGAACACCTGAGGTATCAGACTAGTAATTTTGTTAACAGGTGGTTTCTTTGGTCCTTCAAAGAACTTCTGATGTACATTAGAAACAAATATCAAGGTCTGGGAAGAACCCACTGGCAATAAGGTCTTCTTATTTTCGTGAAGAACAAAGACACAACAAAAAAAAAAAAACAGACAGTAATCATAACACAAATGTTAAATTGAAAGCTTTGTTAGCAGTTAATACAATTTGAGAGGGCTGTTCTGTGTTGCCTAGCACCTTATTAGTAACTGAAACGTATTATAAATGTTTTCAACAAAAAAAAATAATAAATCCCATTAGGTTAAATGCTGCATTAGACAGACACCCAGTCCTGTCTGGTGTCGTGCTGGAAGTGTAAGCTAACCCAGACTATGCATGGGTATTTCGCCAGCTAGCATTTCTAACTCAACTGACAACATATAACATTGTATTTGGACTTATTTTAATAATAAGAACAACCTCTTACTAAATTGTATATACTGGCCCACAAAGAGGGAAGTGGTAGAAGTTGGACTTGAGATCAAATTCCAACACTGCCAAGCTGCCACTGTTGGGCCCTTGAGCAAGGCCCTTAACCATCAACTGCTCAGTTGTACAAATGAGAATTGTAAGTCGGTCTGGATAAGGGCAACTGCCAAATGCTGTAATGTAATGTAATGAAATTCCATAGTCTGTGTGTGTGCTGCTGCTGCTGGGTCTAAGAGCTTTCCAAACTTACAATTTTATTATATTCACACTTCCCATGTAAAAGGAACAAAATTATCTGATATTTCATTTTATAACTAGTTTGATGATACCATGATGGGGTTGGAACACAAAAACAGGAAATATTAAATGATTGAGCCTATTATTATTATTATTATTATTATTATTATTGTTGTTATCATTATTGTTACTATTATTATTATTGTTGTTGTTCTTGCAACTATTAATTATTATTGTTGTTGTTATCGATACCATTATTATTATTATTATTATTATTATTATTATTACTACTACTACAACATATGAGCCCTACCGGCAATCCAGAGCTCTTTTTGCTGCACTGCTGCATTTCCTGTGCACTTACTTCCCGAGCAAAGATTCGATCTCGGACACGCTGATATTCCTCCTCTCTCTCCTCGATGGACTTACTACGACGGCCGTCCTGCAAAGGAACCCGAATCTGAAAAGAACCATACACAGCCCATTAGGTTAAAAAAAGAAGAAAAAAAAAAGAAAAGGGGGAAAAAAAAAAAAAAAAAAAAAAAAAAAAAAAGGGTTCATTGGGATTTACAGGACTGAAGGAAGGTTCACCTGGTTGTCATCTTTGTCCATGCTTGCATCATCCCTCTTCAAGATAAACTTTTTCTGGAAATCCATGGTTCTGTCATCTTTAATGTGCTCAGAAAACCTTTGCTCAGGGCTGAGAAAGAGAGAGACAGCTTTTTTAACATTATAATATTAATACCACAAGACCCCATACCTTAATTAGATCTACTAATAATTAATAATAGCATTAATAATTAGTGTGCCATTTTTACATAAAGCTCATGAACCATACCCATAAAATACACTTGTTCACTTCATTTATTTCACATATTTTAAAAATTAAAGGTAGCAACAGCAGTCAGATCAAAAGTTGCTTAAAAAATAAAGGGATTCATTTTTAAATAAATTGGATGAAAACTTCTTACATGCGGGTGTTGCACGTCTTATTGATGATGACCGCTTTGCCGGTTTGGTCGACGTTGTGGTCCATGCCAAAGTAAGCTGCTACTCGATGGAGCAGCATGCGATGGTATGAGGTCATCTGGGGGAACTTCTTATACTGATTGCTAAAAATAAATGAAAACAAACAACAATTATGTACAACTGATTACCAGTTTCCTTTATATAATGAAATTGTCAACTTCTAAAACATTCGAATACATTTAAAATCCTCTTAAAACTTCAGGAAACAAATCAAAAAGCAAAACTTCGAGATAGCATGAGCAACACTTAAGTGACAGAGGCGCAAAAAGGACAAATTTACGATTCATGCCAAATCCATTGGTTTACACTGTTTTGCCAACTAAGAAACACTTTGCTTGCACAGCTGATGGACTTTTGTCCAAAGAGCACTCATTTATTTATTTTACTTCAATATTATGGCCAATTTTTGCAAATTCATGACATATCATGCTAATTACCTTCTTTTCAGGTTTTTTTTTTTATATCTCACACACACACACTCAAAGGTTTAGACACACTCATTCTTTATTTGTTTTTGTTTAGAATAATAATAAAAAACTCATCGAAACTCTGGAATAACACACATGGAACTATGGGAATTACGTTATTTTTATGTCCAAAATAATTGAGTATTTTAGCATCTTCAAAAGTAGACCCCCTTTTTGCCTAGAATTTCCAGAAATGTATTCTTGGCATTTTCTCAACCGATTTCTTGAGGAATCT
>JANDJT010000012.1:20215637-20225759 GCA_024331685.1 Stegophilus panzeri
TATTTATACCCCTGTGAAACAGGAAGTCATGGTTGAACAATTTCCTGTTCCTAGTCACCCAGATGTACTAAAAAATGCTAAATATCAATTGGAATATACGTCAAATATATTTTTCTCATATGAATTCATAGGGGTGGAAATAATTGTTGCACACATATTTAACAAATATATTTTTTATAAACCTGTGTTTATTTGGAATTGTTTTATATCCATGAGAGCAGAATATTTTTCTGAATGTTTTTAACAAAAGATCAAAAGGTTCAACAATAAAGACAAATTTTCACAGACTTCTTTGCTCATATTTACCAAGAGTGCCAATATTAGTGGAGGGCACTTAAAGGTAACAGATTATGTTCTTAGGTGACCTGTTACTGAACCAAGGCTTAGTAGGAGCTTGTCTGTTGCCAGCTAATGCACTTGCTGCAGCTAATGCATTTGGCAGAGGCGTTGCCTGTGACTTTGTTATTACAAAGTTTTACTAAGTATTTAAACTTACACTTAAACACAACCTTCTAATATTTAAAGGCTTTATCCGTACTTTGGAAGACTTTTATTTTTATTATTTGCTTATTTAATGCCAAGTTGTGCTAACGTGACATTCACAAGAATTTATATAACTTGTTAACCAATTTTGCTTAGACTACCTAAAATCTTGGATTGTTCTATAGAGAACAATGTTCTATAGAGATTAGGTATATGTTCACCTGCACCTAATAATTGTAATTTGTTTGCAGTTGTTTAATGTGCAGTAAATGGATGAAGCAGGAAACAAGTGCATAAAATCAGTGTGGTGTTTATTATGGACAGTCAGTGAATTGCTGTCATAGAATGAGACAAGGGGAATCCATATTCAGAATTAAGAATCACAAGTGACTGTACAAACTAAAACACAACAGGGAATATAAAGACGATAACAGAACACCTGGGCACAATCAGGAAACACACCAGTGACACTACAGGGGTGGGCAGAAAACTAGAATCAGAACAAATGCACAAGGCCATAATGAAGCACATAAATTTAGAAAAACAGAAAGCATCAGAACAACAGAAAGCATCCAGGGGAGGAAATTGCAACAGAACCCCCTCTTAAAATGTGGCTTCAAAAGCAATACTGTATGATCCAGAGGGGGTCTTGGACCCCTGGGAAGAACATTCCCAAGTGGCAGTATAACTTGAGGGTGGCATTGCCTGGAACAAGTGAAGGCATTCTTTGCAAAGATGAAGCGAGGCAGGGTGAGGCAAGGCAAGGTGGACTAATGTCCATGTACTCTGCAAAGGTTGAGCGAGGTGGAGTGATAATATCTTCTGTGAAGGTGGGTAGAATTGGAGAGAAAACAGGCAGAGCAACAACATCCTCACCACAGTCATAAGCAACATGGAGTGATGAAGTCCTTGCCAGGGTCAGGAGGCAGAATGACTTCACTGGGGTATAGCAATGAAGTCCTCATTGGGCTCAGGAAACAGAGTGATGATATCCTCACCAGGGTTAGGAGGTAGAGTGTCTCAGACCTCCGGCTTGGCTGCAAGGCCAAGTTATCAGCCTCTGGCTTGGCTGAAGAGGCCACAGCACAGACTTGCTGAGGTAACATGGGCTCCATGAGGGTTCTGTAGGCTGTAGTCTCCCCCCAGAAGGAATCCTAGGGAGGCTCCTACCTGGTCTGCAAGAACACCTTTCTCAGGAGGCTGGAGACCTCTGCCATATTCTCTTGGCTTGGGTGTCCCATAATGACCAGGTTTTTGGCCCACTCTTAGGCTCTGCCAGTAGGCCATGACGCACATGACCATCAACTTGGCTGTAGGGTCCCAGGCTATGGTTCTGCTACCTTCTCAGGCTAGGGTTCTGACAAGCAAGACCAGTATAGTTCACAATGTAAAACTAATCAACTTGGGGAAAATTCATAGCCATCATTTCCACTTGGTGTAGCCCAGGGAATCAAGAAGAGGCTTACTGGAATTTTCATTTTCAGCATGAGAAATCCTCATTGGATGGTGGGGTGGCATAATAAGCCACCTGATACACCAGTTTTTCAATCCACCTATACAACCACATTCCTTATTTCACTCATGGTATCTTGTACATCAGACTCCAAGTAGCTGCAATTCTTTTGTAAGATGTGGTAAGTGGATGAACCAGGATGCAAGCGCATAAAAGTGGCATAGTTTTTGTGGGCAAAGTGTATATATTTGTCATGAGCCATAGCATGAAAACACACAAGCAGGTAGCGTTGACAATTGAGGAACATGGGCAAACAAGGAAACCAGGAAACAGAACACAGACTCTAGAAAACAAGGCTTAGTGAACACCAGGACACAATCGGGAAACACACCACTGTCTGGACAGAGGTAGAGTGCCTTTAAAGTGCCTTTAATGGTGCCTTTAAGGTCTTTGAGTGGTGCTCAAAAATTCCTCTATTATTTCTGGAATATCTTGAAAGTGATCTTCCACAGAGGCAAGACAGCATTCCATTCAAGATGCACAAATGGTGTAATTAATAAGGAAGTGTGGCGGGCAAGACATTCTATAACTTTGTATCCAAGTAGTTGAAGGAGTATAAGAACAGTGAAGTACATTGACACTTCAGTGCAGAAATGGGGGTCTAAATGTTCCTGACTGCCTGCAACATATGGGATTGGTCACCCAGCTCATTAGGGAGGCTCAGGACAGAGGAGGCCTGGTAGTGATTTTGCTAGTCCTGGCTATTGCCTATGGTTTGATCCCCCAGAAACTGATTACAGAATGTCTTGACCTGATTAGGGAACTTATCCTTAGCTACTATGACAGCTTCCACGTGAGAGTCAAAACTAGAGGTATAAAATTGGATAATAATATAATATAATAATATAACTGACTATATTTTGTCATCTATCTACCGTCATCCTCTTTGCATAGTCCATGAATATACTGATGAAAGCTGTAATGTCAGAGTGCAGTAATAAGGGCATTAATGGTTGGCCTGAGGACTACGTCAGTTCCTGGTATCAGGTGTATTCTGCAGGACCTTGTGAGACTCATCATAATGGCAAGGATGAGCATTATAGGTCACCGACAAGTTCATCGACAAGGTTACGAACTATTTCCATTTTGACATGCTCCAGTCCTATACGTCACTGAGATGTCAGTGAAAAGTCAAACAAAGGTGTTCACTTGCAACTTCAAGGACCTCAATCTTAGCAACTAACTATGGCTCTGGAATCCTAGATGGCAGAAGTGGACAAGTCAGGTTTACCTAGCAAATTCAAAGCCTGTATCTACCTCTGGTTACTGCTGATTTACAAAGTCCTGTTAACAATGGCGGAAGGATGAGAAGAAGCTCAGTTAATATCTAGTCAATACTGGTGACTGGGCATACCCTGAAGCCACTGCAGGGGTACCAGCATTACCAAGACTAAGCTCAGTGTGTGATGAAGACTAGTCCAACAGCACAGGAACTTCAGTTACCCCAAAGTCTCACAGGCTGGCACTGAGGTACTGTAAGAAAAGGAAATAGATTGGGGTGGGACTGGTCCTGAAGTGCAGGCACAGGGTGAAATGCTTCAAGACAGCAAGATGAAATGCTTCAAGACAGGAAACCTGAGCTTGGTCTGGTTACTGCTGGTACTCCTGCTGAGGCTTCAGGCTACACCCAGCCACCAGCAGAGGTATTGACTGATCTTCTTCTCAACCTTCCACTGTACAGTAAGCATAGTAAGTAAAGTAGTGTAAGTAATAACACACATGTTACTGTAAGTTAACATGTAATTTGCAAGTGCAGCTATCACAGACAGCTCTCTAGTCTTTCAACTGAGTAATAGGTGCATTTACATATGTACAAAAAAAGGAATGTGTGTGAGACAACTCATAACATTTCTGTCTTGATTTTTGCCCCATATTGTCATGTTGTGTCAATTGCCATGTTGTGTAAAGCTCAGTCAAGTATTGGTTAATGACTAAGTATTGTGTGTCTCAACCTGTACCTCATTTGAGGATACTTGAGCAGTATGAGACCATTTGCTATTGAATAGCTATCACCAAACTTTGGTAGAGAGAGGGAAGCTTAGTCTGTACACGGGTACTTGCCTCAGAGCTCCAGCTGTTCCTCACTGCCTGGCACCATAGTCTACTCATCATAGACATCCAGTCCACAGTGTCTTAAAGCATGCAGAGTAGAAGCAGGGTGCTCTGGATGGTTCAATTTTACCTAAGACATTGAACATGTTTAAGATAAAGATGATGATAACACAAATAAAAAACAATTTATTTTCGTTATTTTATATGCAGAAATCAGCATTTGTATTTTGGCTCTGCTCACTGGTGCTTCTTTGCTGCACTCTGCTTAGTTCAGCAATGCCAGCATCATCACCACTTTACGATAATACAGTTTGGATTTGTAAACCATAAAGATTTTTCCTCTGTCTTGTCTTGGTCTCAACTTATAGGGTATTGACTGCAACATTGTCTATTTATTTCTTTACCAGCTGGTTCTTTTCTATAACCAAAACAGTATTTATGTGGAAAACATTTACCACTTAGGTGGAAAATGTATGTATTGTGTAGGGTTTACTCCACAATCAAAACCATCAAGGAACTGCAGTGTTTTCACCTGCTGCCTTTGCCAGCTGCTATCAGTGGTCTATTAGAAGCTTCATCAAGTACCCCATACTGCAAAGTTCCAGCCATGTGCTTTTCTCTTCAAAAGCTTTCAGGTACTGGAATTACATGAAAGTCCCACATCAGTTGCCAGCATTTCCATTTCCCAAAGCACAACAGTACATCATGCTGTTGGCTTTGTGAAGGCTTAGGAATTGTAGGCACTACAATGGTTGCAGTTGATTGCTTTTGTGATTCCTTCTGTCTATCTACAGGTTTTCCCACTCTATTCCAAATGGTGGAAGCCCTCTTACACTATTTGTTGTGCATTTTCAATTTCCTAAAGACATTGTTTCTGATGGAGCAGCTTAAGTACATACCACATACCTGGGGGTCATTCATGCAACAGCTGGGTGTCACAGTGAACCTGACCACTAGGGACTAAATTGAGTACAACTGTCAGGTTGAAAACCTCAAACAGGGGCCAAATACGTCTATAAAGCACTCATAATTTTTTTCTCCTATTTGATGCTCTTCCCATTTGTCCTTCCATGGACTCAGTGGACAATAAGAAGTAGCAAATGTTTAATTTTCTTATTTTATATATTGGCTGACAAAACATGTTAGAGTTCAAACAGTTACTTGGAAAACCCCACCCCCAATACAGAGAAAGAATATTATCAGGTAGCATCCACTTTAATTAAAAAATCCACTCCCTTTCTTGAATTCCCATGTATTTACATAACAGCTATTACACATTTTACACATTTTACAAGCTCACACTGCACTCTTAATCTAATTTCTCTCACTGGGCCAGTAAATTGCATGAAAGTTGTATTTCCTACAAGGATTTTGATTACAGGTTTAATTTAATTACAAATGTCAGTGAAGCACAAATGTCACTGACAAAACAGTGCAGAATTAATTCCACAATGAAACATGAAACATGAAACAATAACTGTCTAATCATGAGTACTTTGAGGTATGTCAATACTGAAGAGTAAAGTGTGGTATGTCATGTTATTTTCCAGCAAAAAACCATGAAATGCATATGTGTTCCCATCATTTTGCCACAGTATGTGTTCATTCATTCATCTTCAATAACTGTTTTATCTTAGCCAGGGTCATGGTGTATCCGGAGCCTATCCCAAGAACACTGGGCTTGAGCTGGGAATACACCCTTCAGGGAACACCATTCAATTGCAGGGCAACTGCATTTCAACAATACACAATATCCATTTTGTTAGCTAGGGAAAGATGTGTGCATGCATTTTATTTTTTGCATGAGTGTGCAGGTTTGTGTCTGTGTAAGGAAAAGACAACATGCAGAGTGTGAAAGTATATATAACCAGAATGGGACTGCAGTGTGTGGTTAATATAAAGAAGAGTGTAATCCAAGGAAACCTAGTGACTTACTGAAACACTGACACACTAACCCACAGACCCACTAAATTACTCTAATCCAGCAAATGCGTCCTCACACTCAGATAACCTTCCATCCCACTAATCCTCACACAGTGTGCTGCACTAGAAGGTTTCGTACATGACACACTGAGCTACAGATAGTCTCATTAGTCAGGAATAGATTGGTGAAAAGGCACACATAGGAGTTTGCTCTGCTATTAACAATTCAAAAATGTTACATGACAAAAATATATACAAGCTAACTTACTACATTTTTAAACATTTGCTACAAAATTACTGAGCCCTATATGCAGCTATAGTTGGTAGTCTGTGCTCAACGGAGTCTCATCCGCACTGGAATGGGCAGTAGCCATGTTTCACAATCAATCTAATCTAAATCAATCTTACTAAAGGGTACCAAAGAAAGTATTTCAATAAGTTTCTGATCACTCTACCATCCTTAATGGGCCTAGGAATGGTGAAAAAAAAGAATCTGTTACCCTGGTCACATCCTCTTTTTCATTTATTTTTACTGAACTTTTATTGAAAATTCTAGTTAACAGTAATATTAGTTGTGGAATCGGGGGAATGCTTGAGCAGCGGTTTGTGAATGGAGGGTGGAGCTGTTAATGGGTAAATGTTCTGTGTTGCAGTGAGTGGAGGTGAGGATAAAAAGGGGAGAGATGAACACCTCAAAAGAGAGAGAGACTCCACAAGCACCAGCGGATATTGGTGAACAATCCCTGTGTACACACCTCACCTTCACCAACCATGCCTCACCTTGAACCAAGCATTGGTGAATTAAGGTCTGATTACAGCCTGAATCCACCAATGCATGGTATGTACTCCCTTGAACACTCACTGGTATGCAGTGCCTCGACTCAGTCGGGGGGCACCTGCGGTGCATCTGGGATCCAGACCAATGCCCCCACCTCCATCACGTGGCATTGGTCAAGGAAATACCCAGGTTCCCTGCAATGCCAGCACACAATGGCCCAGGCTTTACTCACACACCTGCAACCCCAGATTCACCCACCTGGGGGAGAGAAGAGGCAGACACAGGGGGAGAGGGTGGGAGAGGGAAAGCATGGTTCAGGGAACTGTTTTTGGGGTTTTAGACCCCGTTTTTTGTGGTGCAGGGGTCAGGAGTGGAGGAGGCAGAGGAGACGGGAGAGAGAGAGAGAGACAATACAGGGGCTTGTCTGCCCCTGGATACACTGCCAGGTGATCCTCTGCCAGCTGGACCACCTTGTTGAGTGACGCGGGTCGGTGTCACTGGACCCACTCAGTCATCCCTTCCGGAAGTCAGACGACAAACTGTTCCATCACCATGAGGTAAAGCACTTCTTCTGCGCCGCACCCCTCAGCCAGCAACCACCTTAGGCAGGTGTCCCTGAGCTTGGAGAGTCAGAGTGTGTGGCCAACCCATTGAAAAATCACCCATTTCAGGTCGGGGTACTGCAACAGGCGGGCTGCCCACTGGGCAATAAGCCAGCTCCACGCCTCTGTGGCGAACTCATACAGCTCCTAGAATGCTTTGGGTTCATCCTGCAGTCCCCTCTTAGGGTGACGTCCCAGCGGTCCCGGCTGGGGCTGCAGCTGGAATACCCGTCTGCTGGACCAGGCCCTGGAGGGCCTGCTTATCTGTCGCCTGGGCATCGAGTAGGTCTTCATGTGCTGCACCTGATCACTGGATGGAGTCTCGAGCACGCCCCTGCTTCCACACTAGTAAACTCAAGTAAACATCACCCTTAATACCTCAGCCTTAGAAGGAAGATATAAGATAGCATGACAATGATGCAGTTAATGATACAGTGTATGGCTTCATACACACAGAAACACACGTCAAATTTCTTGTGACAACATCCTATAGAAACCCCATAGTTTTAGGTTATCCATATTTAGCCTAAACCAATTTTCCTGTGGAGTGAACTGGGAATTAATAGCATAGAGCCCTCATAGTTACTCCATTTGCTTAAATCTTCAGTGAAATGCTTTCAGGCCAAAGGCCCTGAAATGGATACCTTTATCCAGATTCTCTCTGTCAATAGTTGCCTTTCTGAAGTATTTAGTATAATGAAGGCAGCCAAATTATCTTCTCATCACCCTGACACTGTGTCATAAGGCTACTTGTCCTTATAGCAAATAATACCTCTTTCAATTTCTAAGACATGAGCCATGGCAGAACATATAGAAATACAATGAAAAGAAAGAAAGAAGGGTCAGGCAATGTATTGATTATCAAGATTAAAAACTCTGTATCAATAATATGCAGATATTTTACAGATATCAATAAAAATACAGTTATTGTTGTCCAAGTTGTCAAGAAGCTAGAGAGTTAATGTTAGTACAATTTACTAATAATATAATTTTCTTTAAATATATGGAAATTTTTCTGTAAACAGTTGAATATCAATGCCAGACTATACTCTGGATAGCATCCACAAGAGATTTTTACAGTCATGTTGCAGTAACAATCAACATAAATACAGTTATTTACTTCCCTGAGCTGAATCTGCTAAAAATTCACTGATAATCTCATCTATGGGATTCACACTGATCAGTACACGTTAGGTTTCAGAGGTCAGGGGATTTATCTAAAGTTACTGCAGTTGATAAATGAATGTGTCAAAGTGAATAGACATGGGAAGTGGCTCATGTCAGACTATAACGTGCAATTCAACACCAGAAGCTACACGGAGATCAGTGACACAAACACTATCCACAACTATGCCATGATTATAATGATGTAGTGTCAGTTCACCAGACATTTCAGACTGAAAATACCTTCCAAAAAGTTGGTACACAGCAGGTCTTTGGCACACAGGACCAGGAGCATGAGACTGTCACCTCCTTCAATCCGAAATCTCAATTGGACATTTTGAGGCAGCAGGTTCCTGGTGCTAGTATTGAACCAGGTAATACTACATTGGCCAGAGATCTTTTCAAGATCATTTCTGATCCAGAAAGGAGGCAGATTCTAAGCAGCCTAAATACTGTATATTCTTGTCACTGTCTCACTGAAATCCACCACCACAAGGATTGGCAAATTTACAAGGAGGTAGTTTAGCTAATGTGGAAAAAGCTCTGTTTGTAAACAACAGACAACTCACTGTCCAGTGCAGTTCATGGAAAGGGCAGAGAAAAACAATTTGGGTCAAGATGTTTTGGCACACAGTGGACCACATCTACAGCTGTATGATTTTATTTATTTTTTGTGCTAAACTGTTTATGTAATAAACAATAAAAATGTGGATATAAAGTGGATTTCACTTAAGACAGCTTTTGATTGGTTATTGGCCCTCACTACGGTCAGACAAATAAGAGAATTGCATGCACTATTGGTCACATGTGGTGTCTGTGTTGGAGACCAGAGTTGTGAATGTCTTACTGTAGCCAAACCGGGTGATGAAAATGAGCCCAGGCTGGCTCTCTGTCCTGTGAGGGCTCTCAAGCACTATGTGGAAATGATTGCCAGCTGATGGGTCAATGGCCAACTGGGCTCTGCAGACTAAAACCAAGTTCACCCTACATGACTTTCAATGTCGGCAGATCACTCTGCTGTTCACACTACACAACTTGCTGTTTTGTAATCAGGAGTCTTGAAGTCATTGTGATGTTCTCACTAGGGTTACTGACAACACCACAATGACTTCAAGACTCCCGATTACAAGACAGCAAGTCGTATACAGTTCTCATCAAGTCACACTACACGATCTGACACTGACTCTGTCACCCGACGACTCTGTCTGGTGTCCAACCTATGTTTTGTCACAAAAACATGCGAGAAGTGACAAGGATATATGACGAGAAAACCACATGCGAAACAGGAGTTGTTTATTTGAAGATGGACGTAGGACAGAAACAAGCGGTGCAAGTTGTTTGCGTGATGATTTGTGCTAAAGAAACCCCAAAAAGGAAAAGACAAAGAAAGTAGGTGAAAGAATGTCTTCTTTGAATGTTAAAAAGTTGTACAGCTTCTTCCCTTTATGCTTCTGCCATATGTTTCATGGGTTTCTCTTCCTCACGGTGACCTCACCCCATGCATTGCTTTCTCATACTGTCATAAAGTTGGTTTGACGTTGGACGTTTGATATTCGCAGATATGCGGAAATTAAGGGACCATCTCTAAAGTTACATACGACATATAT
>JANDJT010000012.1:20234412-20245135 GCA_024331685.1 Stegophilus panzeri
TACATCAAAATCAACACAAAAATGGTTTACTGACCACAAAATCAAGGTCTTGCCATGGCCATCCCAGTCCCCTGACTCGAAACTCATAGAAAACCTGTGGCGTGAACTGAAGAGGAGAGTCCACCAGCATGGACCTCGAAATTTGAAGGATCTGGAGAGATTCTGTATAGAGGAATGGTCTCAGATCCCTTGCCATGTATTCTCCAACATCATCAGGCATTATAGGAGAAGACTCAGAGCTGTTTTATTGGCAAAGGGAGGTAGCACAAAGCATTGACGAAAAGGATGCCAAAAATTGTTGCACACCTATATTTAACAAATATTTTATGATAAACCTGTGTTTTGTTTGCAGTTGTTTGATATCCATGAGAGCAGAGTATTTTTGAGAAATTTTTTAACAAAAGCTGAAAATATTAAAGAATTAAAAATACCTTTTCACAGCGTTCTTTGCTCATATTTACCAAGGGTGCCGATATTAATGGAGGGCACTGTATGTTCTTTTTTTATGTGCTTTGCTTCTTTTTTTTTTAGCAGATGTGTTTTGCATGAGGTAGGAACAGAGATGACTGTGGTGCAGTTCACTGCTAATTGTCCTCTGTAGAATTTTTGTTCCTGCTGCTTTCGGGTCATCCTGTAACTCTTTTCAAGTAACTGCTGGTTACTTTCCTACCTTCCTTATTAATTAATCTGAGAGCATGTTGTGAAATCTTGCATGGCACACCTGTGGGTCCATGAATTTTCCACCCGCACCTATCAAACTAATTATACTGAAAGGGATGTTTAGGGTCTTTGCTCTGTAGCTTTTTCCATTCGAGTGTTATTTAATAATGTTGTCTTCCAACTCTTCCCAGTCAGTGGCAACACAATTTATAATATCACCAAGTGCAATTTACCATGATGTTTTTACATATACTGTATGTGTTTTTCTTTTTTTTTTAAATCAACCTTTGTTCATGCTTATGAATACATACTTTTGTGTTCATATTTTATACGTACAAAGTCAAAAGACATCATATGTGTAAAAGTTGATATATGCACTGTAACTATATTAAATAACACAGCGTGTCTAAATAATTATTTTTCCTCATGGTAGTTAGGGCATGAAAAGTCATCTACAGAGCAGCAAGTGCTTGTAATGACTTGACTACTAAGATTTATCTAGTGAGTGATCCTGCTCAAGGAATTAATGTCACACTCTGTAAAACCTCACTGGCACAAGGATTTCAACCACTCATATAATTTGTTAAGGAGACCTAATTCTTTAAGATTCAAGTGCATACAAGCTATACCAGGTGCCCTTGGGAGGTGCATAAGCCTCTGTAGATGGTTTCATTGTGTGAAGAGCAGAGAATATGTATTATCTATCCAAAGTAGAAAGCAAGGGGACATTTCAATGTTAAGGTTCAGATTTTGATTTTACTGTGATTTGCATTTTGTCCTTTGTTGCACATATTTTTCATCATTTTTAAATAAGGTTTTTTTTATTTGTTTTCCTTCAGTTAACATATTACGTAATGCAACATGACAGTCAAAACAGAACTTTTTTTTTTTTTTAAACAAAACTGCTTACAACAGGGATAATAAAGCTGTAGACATACAAATATTTCATGTTGCCAAAGGCAAAGATGATGTAAAACCACTCCTAGGAAAGAAGTGTTTCTGATATTTTCAGAGAGAAGGTTGTGTAGCACTGCCCTCTGCTGGGTGGAAAATGTATCATGGATGTTGATTATGCAAAATATAACATGTATTATCATGTGCTCATCTGTTTTTACTTTGTTTAATCCATAAATCAAAGGTAGGCTCCTTGCTCTTTACAGCATTGCTGTTTGTGTTGTAATAATTAATTGTGTTGGTATTTTCTTCTTTGTCCATTATGTAATAAAATACATTGTCAAAAGAAATCAAATCTCATTCGAACTTTTATAAAACATTATATAAATAATATATATTTGTAATATATGAACATAACTTACATCATATCCAGGATAAAATGCATGGATATATATTTATCCGCATGGTATAAATGAAAGTAGCCTATATACCTAATTATGTGAAGGTAACTTGTGTTTTAAATTTACACATAAAAATAGAAACGCATTAATACATTAGAATAAATGAGAATTTTTGGATTCCAGTGAAATTCACTTCAGACGTGTCACCTTGGGGAAGCACCATGGGCTGCATTGCTACTTTAAAAAAAATGGTTTAACCAACTTGAAAAATTTACTATGTTGTGCAAACCTAGAACAGTAACACAAAATCGCATACTCTTGTTCCATTTGACAAACATTTTAAGACACACTGCCTATTTTAGTAAATCCCACAAAAAAAACATTTCTTCCTAATTAATGCATGCAAAAATGAAATGAAGCAGCACTTACTTAGCTGTATTTGCAGTATGCACTTGTAGTTTCCAGTGCGTTTTCAATACATCTCTGTAGAACAGCTTTGCTCATCCTCCTCTCCACATACTTCTGCTGTCTTTCCTCTTCTCCGCTCTGCTGTACAGGGGTGGAACAGAGAAGCTGGGAGAGAAGGGGAGAAGCTGTCTTTTATATGAGACACTGTGTGGTGTATCTGTAGCAGCTCTGGATCTTGGGCCAATGGGAAGAAAACATGTGCATGCACCCATCTGCAGTGGAAAAACAAATCCCATAACGATGGTGTGGATTTTGTACAGCAAAATGCTCAGGCAACAGATGTACTGCAAGATGTACCCACCATAATACACACTCTCTCTCTGCCTGGATCTGTATCCATGGAGGAACCAACAACGTTATAATTTTAAACAAGATCTGAAGATTCCAATAATTCAAATCAAATTGAGGTTTATAGTGAAATAATTTTCATAATCCTGAATCCATACATTGCATTGATTTTAAGCATCATTTGTCTTTATTAGTATTACGTATGGATCACGACCATATCCATGAACATGGCCTATCAAAACACAACAAATCCTAGAGTTCTACTTTTGTTTTAAAATTGCTGGATAGTGCTGGGTCTTCACTTTATCACTTCCATGAATAGATTGGCCACATTAGCTTCTGCAATGGCTTATGGCATGTCATTGAACTAATCCGCAAAGCTCTGAATGAGCTTGGACTGACATCTGTGAATGTACACCTTTCGGACTTTTTGGACTATTTGTGAACCAAGCTACAGCTTGCTCATTCCGATTCACTAGATGCACAGGTGGTCAGTATCTTATCTGAGCCTGAAGTAGTAAAGCTGAACTTCACTAATTTCTTTTGAAAGCCTCTTTGACGTCTGCTTTTAGATCAAGCAAATGTTGCCTCTGTTCTAAGTGTGACAGTGTTGCTGATCTTCTATTTTATGGCATGTATACATGCACTCACACATACAAACATACATACTTTCAGTATGTACAGTATACATAATGGCAGTCTTAGGACATATACATAATACAAAATACATGAAACTATGCCAGTTTTATGTATTTTTTTGTGTGGAGTAGCAATGGACAAACCCAAAACATCTTCATCGTCCTTTATATTCATAACTCAACTCATCCTGAATGCAAGGCTGTTCATATGATGGACCATATGTGTGTGGGCTGGGGGATTGGGGGGTGGCAGAAGAGAGATAAAAGAGAGAACAGTAGTTATAACTAAAGTCACCTGGCATATGGCCGTAGCATCTGTCTGAAAATAAGCCCATGGTATCACAGGCAGCCTCAACTCTCATTCACAATCTGCTCCTGAAAAGAGCACGAGAACTTAGCCAGAGAGCTTATAGAGGAATTCCAGGTTTACACTGAGTCCATGGAACCATAGAAGGATCCAATTGTTTTACTAAAATTTTGAATGGGTAATTTGATGTTTGATGCAGGTCAAAAATCATCTAAAGATACACCGATCAGCCATAACATTAAAACCACCTGCCCAATACTGGGGCAGTGGTAGCTCAGTGGTTAAAGGTTCTGGGTTACTGATCAGAAGGTGAGGAGTTCAAGCCCCAGCACTGCCAAGCTACTAATGTTGGGCCCTTGGGCAAGGCCCTTAACCCTCAATTGCTCAGATGTATAAATTAGATAAATGTAAGTCGCTCTGGATAAGGGCATCTGCCAAAAATGCCGTAAATGTAAATGTAATATTATGTATGGCCTCCTTGTGCCGCCAAAACAGCTCTGACTCATCAAGGCATGGACTCCACAAGATCCTTGAAGGTGTGCTGTGGTGTCTGGCACCAAGACATTAACAGCAGATCCTTTAAGTCCTGTAAGTTGCGAGGTGTGACCTCCATGGATTTGACTTTTTGTATATCACATTCAACAGATGACTGATCGGACTGAGATCTGGGGAATTTGGTGCCAAGTCAACACCTTAACTGTCATGTTCCCCAAACCATTCCTGAACAATTTTTACACTGTGTCAGGACACATTATCTTGCTGAAAGAAGCCACTTTTAGGGAATACTACTGCCATGAAGGGGTGTACTTGGTTTGCAACAATGTTTAGGTAGCGGGTATGTGACCAAGTAACATCCACATTAATGCCAGGACCCAAGGTTTCCCAGCAGAACATTACCCAGAGCATCACACTGCTTTTCGTAGTGTTTCGTCTTCTTTCCAATGTGCATCCTGGTGCCATCTCTTCCCCAGGTAAGCAACACACACACACACACCCGGCCATCCACATGATGTAAATGAAAACGTGATTCATCAGACCAGGCCACCTTCTTCCTATGCTTCATGGTCCAGTTCTGATGCTCACCTGCCATTTTGGAGATGTTCTGACCCAGTCGTCGAGCCATCACAATTTGGCCCTTGTGAAAGTCACTTACATCCTGACGCTTGCCCATTTTTCCTGCTTTCAACACTTCGAGAACTGACTGTTCAATTGCTACCTAATATATCTCCTTACATTTCCTCACATTCTTGCTTCCATAACAACACCTAGCAATGCAAACAGTGTTTCACCAGCGGAAAGGAGAAATCCTTCATTTTGTATATCTACTGGTTTCACCTCCTACAGCCACATAATCCTCTTGCTTGCACAGCTAATGAAGGACATTTGTCTGAAATGTCCTATTTCTCAGGAAGCTTTATGTATTACACTTAATTTTTTTTTTTATTACATCCACAACTGTAGTGCACAGCAGTTACTTCCTGGATTATTCTTTAGGCATAGATATAAATATAGATATGTATCTTTAAAGTAACTGAAGTGTACTTAATTGTTGTAGATTTAGTAAAAGTTAGGAGAAGTACACAAACTCTAGCTGTGCATGCAAAGTGCTTCTGAGGGTGTAGTAGGTGACAACTGCAAATAAGTAGAATTTATATATTTACTTAAAACACAAATTACTTAATGTAAACAAAGGACAGAATCCTAAGCCTCTGAAGCACTTTGTCTGCACAGTTTCTGAAAGACTTTTGTCTGAAATGTTGTTTCTATAAGATTTGTGTACCTTGCTTAAGTTTTACTACTGTTACATTGCTTTTATTACATTTACTACTATTTACATGAATACTGAAGCACACTGTAGTTATATACTCAGCAAAAAAAAAAAAGAAATGTCCTCTCACATTCACCTGCTTTTATTTCCAGCAAATTTCTTAACGTGTAAATATTTGTATTAACATAAAAACATTCAACAACTGAGACATAAACTGGACAAGTTTCACAGACATTTGACGAACAGAAATGGAATAATGAGTCCTTGAACAAAATGGGGGTCAATATCAAAAGGAACAGTCAGTATCTGGTGGTCACCAGCAGCTTTAAGTACTACAGTGCATCTCATCCTCATGCTCCAGGTTTGTCAGTTCTTGCTGTGAGATGTTCTCGATCACATCTGTGGAGACACATGGTAACACCTGGTTTGCCACTGTAAGGACGATCAGCTGTCCTCCCTGTAGCAGAGTCTTACTTTACAGACATTGCAGTTTATTGTTCTGGACACATCTGTAGTCCTCATGCCTCCCTGCAGCAGGCCTATAGCATGTCCACGCAGGTGAGCAGGAACCCTAGACATCTTTCTTCTGGTGTTTTTCAGAGTCAGTAGAAAGGTCTATTTAGTGTCCTAAGTTATTGTAACTGTGTCCTTAATTGCTTACCGCCTGTAAACTGTTAGTGTCTTAAGGACTGTTGAATAGGTGCATGTCCAATAATTGTTTATGATTCGCTGAACAAGTATGAAAAACTTTGTTTAAACCCTTTCCAATAAAAATCTGTAAAGCTGTAAAATACAGTCTCCTGAAAAAGGGAAGTTTCTTTTTTTTTTACTGAGTATATATGCATAAAGTACATGTACACATACATACACACACACATGCACACACATAATAGACAGTGTATTCACAGATAGCTATTTAACTTGATTTTTAAATCTCAGATCTTCCTGCTGTCCCAAGAGCAGCTGGATGTGAATGCAATGTTTCCACTCTCCTCAGCTGCAGCAGGCAGGCCTACGGTGTGTGAGACTCCACTCCGGGTTTTGCACCTCTCCTCTTCTCTCCTCAGCCACACACAGCGTTTCAGCTCAGCCCACACACCTTTGCCTTTAGCGTGCATAAATTCATATAAAAAAAAAGTTTAAACTTGCTTAAAACATTTGATTTCTTCTTCTCCTTCTTCTTCTTCTTCTTCTTCTTCTTATTATTATTATTAGGGGGTCAAGCACCAAAGGTATGTAGGCACACTATTGTTATTGTACCTTTTCTTCTTCTTCTTCTTCTTCTTCTTCTTCTTCTTCTTCTTCTGGCAAGGGTGTCTATGGCAGACCATAGAACCGTCTGGTTAAAAAGTTGTGAAATTTGGCACACTGTTTGGGGAGGGTCTAAGGAACATTCTGACCAAATTTGGGCCAAGTGCTCAAAACGCTCTAGAACCACCACTGGGTCAAATTTGGAAGTACATTTATAGTCATAAATTTTTAACCATGTTTCCAAAAATTAAAAGCATCCCTGGATTCCCTGGGTGAAGACAAAATGACGTGCCAAATTTGGTGATGATTGGAGAAAATTTGTAGCAGGAGTAGCGAAAAAAAAATGTTTTTGACAAAATTCAAGATGGCAGAAAATCTAATTAGACAATTTAATTTGGCGTCAAATTAAATTGTCTAATTAGATTTTCTGCCATCTTGAATTTTGTCAAAAACATTTTTTTTTTTGTCCAACCATCACCAGATTTGGCACGTCATCTTCAGAGTAAGCCTCACAAATCTCCAAACAATTTGTCCATAATGGGCCAATGAATATGATGGCAAAGCCGCCAAACAGGATGTGAGGCTGTATCTCAGCAACAACTTTGTTCACTGACACAAAACTTGGTAGGCATTTCCAGAACTGTGCCCTGAGGCTATGCAACAAATTTCATACCTACTGGTCCTGTACTACTGTACCTACCGTACCTACAGATCAAAGGTTACAATAACATGCTAACTTTTATTTTTTCCTTATATCATTTGAAGAATTTGTGCTAAATTCCAAGTTCTTTTTTCCTATAATTCCGTGGAGTATGCTGACGTGAACACATAAATTCAAGTGTACTTCCTCTACCATCTTGGATTTTGTCAAAAGCAGGTTGTTTTTTTTTTGCTACTCCTCCTGCAACTTATGTCCAGTAAACACCAAATTTGGCATACATCATCTTCAGACCAACCTGGACAAAAGTTTTCAAAATAATGTTGATATTCCAAATGGTTTTTCCATAATATATATATATTTTCTCTTCTTCTTCTGGCTAATGTGCCAACAAATCTGACAGTGAAGCCGCCAAACAGGTAGTGAGGCTATATCTCAGCAACAACTGACACAACTGTCTCTTAACACAAATCTTGGTAGGCAATTTCAGGACCATTCCCTGAGATTATGCAACAAATTTCATGACAACACCATTACTGTTCAAAAGTCACAGTGCTTCCATCTAAGTGCCATTTTTGCTACTTCTCTTCCATATTTTGTCCAATCTTCACTAAATTTGGCTCACACAATCTTGAGACCTGTCTAAACTTGCACACAGTGGGGGAAAAAAAGCCCAGACTGATGAGACAAAAAATATATATCTTAGTTGTTATTAAACTGAAAGAAGAAAATAATTTTCGGGTCAGAGCATTAGCAACCACGACCACAGGTCAAAGTAGCAACAGACAGGTCACAGCAGTAGTGGAAGCTGCAGCAGCAATGCCACCCTGCTGCACATTTGTTCATCTAGTCATTTCCTCCTACAGTCAGAAAGTTCCACCACTGTCCATGGTCAAAATGTACACATCATGAGTGAAATTACAAATTACTCTTGAATCCCACTGCATAAAGGTATGCCTCTGCTTTCCTGTGATTGCTTCAGCAACAATTGTAGCATGTCTGTGATTTTGTGGCTCAACGAGTCTGGGTGCTTGGCCCGCAAAAATTCTGCACAACATCTAACTACTGTTATATTATATCATATCTCAGCCTGTTAACCAGTCTATAATGCACGCTCAGAAATAAAGGTACATTTCCTTGTCGCTGAAGTGGACTCATATGGGATACATTTCTTGTACCGTTAGTATCATACTCCTTAAGGTCCAATAATGCACCTTAAATTATATATATCCTTAAAGGGTGTGTGTGTGTGTGTGTGTGTGTGTGTGTGTGTGTGTGTGTGTGTGTGTGCATGTATTCACACTTCCAGGAAAAAGATTTATAGTGGACCAGGAAAATTTTCCCCTGGACCAGGAAAATTAGAGTTTGCTACCTTTATTTCTGAGAGTATAATTATGAGATCTTACGGGACAGTTTGTGTGTCTATTGTCATGATGCTAAAAAGTGGAGTCTGGGATCCCCCAGAGGTCAGTGATGTACATCCAGTAGGTCCCTGTCTGTCTTGCTTTTTAGTATTACATGATGGTGGTGCACATTACTACCAACTAGTATCAAGTTTAAGGTTATTATTTTGTTAGTATTTTGTTGTCATATTTATTATTTTGTTGTTAGCCTAATTGACTGGTCAATTAAAAATAAAACGGGTAAATCTTTAAAAGCTCAGAAACTGAAACAAGTATAACTAGTGTTCACTTTAACAGTATGTTCATAATTTAAACCCAGGAATTGATGTTAATATGATACACTTTTGTGGTACTTTTTTTCTACATTTACATTTACATTTCTTCATTTAGCAGACGCTTTTATCCAAAGTGACTTACAAATGAGGAAATACAAGCAAAATGATATATCAAGCAGAGAACAATACAAGTAGTGCAACTATACAAGATTTATAATTGAGTTCTAGAGAAGCAAAGTGTGCAAAGTAGGTATAAGTGCCAGAGTAAGTTTTTGTTGTTGTTGTTGTTTTTTAGGATAATGTGGGGTTGGCATTTTAGGGGTTAGTTAGGTGTTCACGGAAGAGGTGGGTCTTTACACTGTAAAACCGTATAGTTCATGTAACTCAAAAAAATTGAGGAAACTAATTACCTCAAAATTTTTAAGTTGATAAATCAATTTCTTTAAGCCAATTACACTTAAATATAACAAAAAATTAACTCAAACTTGTTATATTTAAGTGTATTTGGCTTAAAGAAATTGATCTATCAAAGGTAATTACTTTCCTCAAATTTTTTGAGTTAAATTTATCCAGTTTTACAGTGTGGTTGTTTTTTGAAGATACTCTTAATATGTATTTTTCACCTGGAAACATGCATATATTGTAACCATTTAAAAATTATTTAAGGTACATTAATGGACCAGAATTTTTTTTTAGCGTAGAAAGAGTTAAAGAGTTAAAAGAGTTCTAATAAAAAGATACACACTAAATGTGTGTGTAACCACAAATATTTACCTCCCCACAACAAGGGAAAGTACAGATTGCTACAGATAGTTCTCAGAGTGTAATGTATTGAATACATTTATTTCCTGACACATATTTGCCTTGTTGTTTATGTGCTGTGATCATAAGGGGGGTCATTGCAAATTAGGCTAGATTACTGTGGTTCATGGTTGCAAAATGTTTGAGAACCCTTAGTCTGTTTCAGCCTATTATGTGTCTAAGTAGTCTATCAGTAGTAGTAGTAGTACTAGTTAAAGTGAAAAGTAGCCGAAATAGCTTCTTTAGACGATGCTTGAAACAGGAGAGGAGTAAGTTACAGTTTCAGCAGTCGGGCTCTCTCTCGCTCTATCTCTCTCTCATTCCTTGAAGAAAAACAGAAAGTTAACTTCCTGTTTCGGGGTGGTCCTCGGAGGGAGGGGGGGGGACTCGGAGCTCAGCTCGCATGCTCACTCTGTCTCGAAAACTTTGGGCTCGCTGGAGCAGGATACCCAAAATGGAGCTCAACTTTACCGCTCACTCCAAACTCCGACTTTAGTGGAAACTTTTCCTGGATGTGTGTGTGTGTGTGTGTGTGTGTGTGTGTGTGTATGTGTGTGTGTGTTTTATTTGTCCCATGTGTGTGAAGTGGAGTAGTGCGTGCTGGAGTGAGGTGAACACTTTAGTTCACGCGCCTGGACTCTCCATCTGTACGCGTGTGTCCAGCTGGAGAAAAAGAGGGGCTTTATTGGGAATTCTCAAACCCCCGGTGGGACGCGCTCAGCTTTCAGCCTTAGCTCTGCATTTTCCTCGTTTTTTCTAGAGAAAGCAGAGTTGTTGGTTTGGGGTTTTTTTCCCCCTTGTATATATTTATTTTATTTTGCAGGGGAAAGTTTAAGGCCACACAAACTGATGCGGACAGCTCGAGAGTCTGAAAGGTAAGCCTCTGTCTCATTCGAACTATAAACATACAT
>JANDJT010000012.1:20276463-20287104 GCA_024331685.1 Stegophilus panzeri
TTTATACCCAGTCATGTTACTGACCTGTTGCCAATTAACCTAATTAGTTGCAAAATGTTCCTCCAGCTGTTTCTTTTAAGTAAACCTTACATTTCCAGCCTTTTGTTGCCCCCTTCCCAACTTTTTTGAGACATGTTGCGGCCATCAAATTCAAAATGACCTTATTTTGTTCTGAAAATGGCACATTTCCTCAGTTTAAACATTATATATGTTTTCTTTGCCCTATTGTGAATAACATATGGGTTTCTGGGATTTGCAAATCATTGCATTCTGTTTTTAATTAAATGTAAACATCATCCCAACTTTTTTGGTATAGGGGTTGGAATAACTATAATAATCCAGGACTTTAAGGGGTTAAGGTACAGATAATTAATTAAGATAGGCAGGGGTGAGTGAAATAGACAATATAGTAGCTAAGAAGGTATGAGGATTAAAGGAGAGCAAGAAAGAGAACGAGAAGGTATGATGTGAAGGGAGGGAGTTCAACAGGAAACCACAGGTATGCGCTGCCTGGAGAGAGAGAGAGAGAGAGAGAGAAAGGGAGGGAGAGCGAGTGGGATGGATGGAGCTTAGAGGACTTCTAAACTAGGGGAGAATGGATTTTTATTTTTATTTTATTCTTATTGCTTCATCAAGACACCTTCTTCACATGAGATGCTCGGAGACCCTTCTCTCTTTCTGTCTCACACCCACAACACCTTCTAGTAGCCACTCTGTCATCGGCCACTCAAACCATGTGTACTCAAAAGATGACGAGGATATCCGTGTTGACAGAAGTTGATGCACCTGAACTCCCCACCAACGCCATGTTTCCTTTGCAGATAAACAACCGTTTGTTTCAGCAATTAACTTCAGTCGAAACTGAATTAGGCGAAACTTCAAACAAACACAGTACAATAAAGTTTTCCAGTGTGTGGAAGTTCACCTTGAGGTACTCGTTGGCGCTGAAGAATTTGAGTGCGTGTTTGGGGGTGGGGTGTCTGGGTTGAGGGGAGCAGGAAGGGATGAGTATGTCTTCTAAAAACAAAGGCAGAATAATAAAAACAAAGTTTACCATTGGACAAAAAAGTAACATGTAAAAATGGTGGAATGAGGAGAGAAACAAAAGAGCAGGAAACGCTTAATTTTATATTTTCTGTAGTTCACCAAAATCTCAAGTCTGGTCCATTCCCCCCTCCATTCCACCCTCTCTCCCTCAGGAACAGCAAGCTACATTAGAGCTGCCATTATCCCCTCTAGCTCATAACAGCCAGAACACCCACCTCGACTCTGCTCCATGAGCAAGGGAGAGGGAGAGGGAGGGAGCAATGGGGGTTGGGATGAGAGTGTGCAAGATGAGCAGCTAAGGAGGGAGGAGGAAAAGGAGGAGGGGGTTCAGATGAATGCCTCCAGCCCTATGTCTTGTTTTAGAGTTCCTTCTCTCATGGTGACGTGCACTTTTATGCTGGGGACAGTACCAAACTGTTTATGTTGTAGGCTCAGAGTGCCAAGTGAGTGGGAACAAACAGAGAGCTTTTCAGGATTAGGGGTTAGTGCAAAGGGTGGACAGAAAGAGGTGAAGGAGAGAGCTGGATGTGCCTGACATTTCATTCTGTTACATGTATAATGGGAACAGAGATAGACAAGGAGTAGTGGTAATAGAGAGATTAAAATGATGGATGTTGCCTTATGTGTGGGGTCAGTTCCATGTCTGAAGTTAAACAGTGAAGGCTGTACAGAGCACTGTGTTTTAGACTGCCATCCTGCTCCGTACACAGAGAATGCTATTGGCCACAGATATTACTTCAACCGGTCCTTGTCCTTGACCAAGATCAACGTGTTTATAAGTGCGAAAGTTTCTGATAGCGAATAACCGATAATAGGGAATAACTGACGTTTTTACAAGGAAAGAGTGTGATTCATTTCTTCCCTCCTGTTATTTACCAAGGACAAGAGTAAAAGGAAGAGAAGTAGAGACGCTCTTTCACCCTGATATCTCTTCTTCATCATCCTTTCTGTCCTCCTTTACAAAGTTTTGAGTTTTGGATAGTTGGTTCATTCATGTTTGTTATAATCATCCTTTTGTCATTTGCAGTAAGTATGTGCCATCAGCTGAATACTTAAAACAGTGTGTGTGTGTGTGTGTGTGTGTGTTAGCTATATAGCTCGTTGTACAATAAAAGAAGTAACAGCAACACCATCTTGGCCTGCTCTGTATTAAATGATTCATGTAATGCACTGGATATCAATATTGTATAGTTTATAGTTTATGTATGTTTGGAAAATAACAGGTTTATACAACTTGGCATAAAGCTACCATTCCACTACGCTAAATTTAAGGCAGAATCTGGTTTGGAATTCATTGACTAAACAGCACAAGCTAATTCCAACCATACCTTAATTAATTAAACTGGAATTCAAGTTAACAGTAACTATCAAACAAACACAGCTTAATCTTAATCTTAATTGATTTCATGTTTGGTGACTTGCAGGCTAATTGTGTAAATAATGGATTTTTTTTTAATTTTTGTCAATTATCTTGTCAATTTCAAGAGATTATCACAGTTGCTCACATTGTGCATATAATTTTGTGGGATGTTTTTTGGGGCTGGGAAAGTGCGGTAGCAGTTGGGGTGCAAGCATCTCCCTACCGCCATGTAGATCCATGTCTGTCATCTTATAAGTATGTTAAGTCACTATGACTGGACCGGATCAGTTTTACATGGTGAGGAGGAGTAATGTACTTATTACCAGAGAATCGCTTGTCATTGGGGGGGTGGGGGCGTAACCAACCAACTCTCCCCTGTCTCCCCTAGCTACCAACCACAGAGTGTAAGGGCTATCATGTGCTTCCTCTTGAAGCCAGCCAGATGCATGCTTTGGAACTGCTCCTCATGCTGCGTCACAGGCAGCGAAACACACTTAGAGGAAAGCACTATCTTCTGCATGGATGAACTAGCAAACACCCGCAATTGGCTAGTGCCGCTGTGATTGACAGAGAGTATGCAATGCCTCCCACCTCCCACATGGCCAGTTTTGCTCCCTTGGTTCACAGCTACTGATACCTTTGGCATTGCCGGGATTTGAACTCACGATTTTCAGCTGATTGAGCAAAC
This sequence comes from Stegophilus panzeri, assembly GCA_024331685.1. NCBI lineage: Eukaryota > Metazoa > Chordata > Actinopteri > Siluriformes > Trichomycteridae > Stegophilus > Stegophilus panzeri. The sequence continues at coordinate 20,279,559 of JANDJT010000012.1, forward strand.
GCTTTTCTGTTGTACCACCTGAAAACCCCATATATTTCACATTATTATCAACTCACCGAGCACCTTATTAGGAACACTATTCTAATACTGGGCAGGGCCTCCTTTCGCGCTCAAAACAGCCACAAATCTTCATGGCATGGATTCCACAAAATGGAAACATTCCGGTCCATGTTGACATGATTGCATCCACAATTCCTGTGATTTTCATGCTGCGAATCTCCTGTTTTGCTACATCCCAAAGTTATTGGATTCAGATCCGGTGACTGGGAAGGCCACTGTCATGTTCATGAAACCGGTTTGAGATGACTTTTGCTTTGTGACATGGTGCTTTATCATGCTGGAAGTAGCCATTAGAAGATTGGTAAATTGTGGCCATGAATCACACATGGTGCACATGGTTAGCAACAATACTCAAATAGACTGTGGAATTCAAGTGATGATTGATTGGTATTATCAGGCCCAAAGTGTGCCAAGAAAACATTCCATTACACCACCTCCACCAGTCTGGACTGTTGATGCAAGGCAGGTTGGGTCTATGGATTCATTCTGCTGGCACCAAATTCTGACTCAACCATCTGTGTGCCTCAGCAGAAATCGAGATTCATCAGACCAGCATATGTTTTCCAGTCTTAAACTGTCCAGTGTTGGTGAGTCTGTGCCTACTGCAGCCTCAGCTTTCTGTTCTTGGCTGACAGAAGTGGAACCTGACGTGGTCTTCTGCCGTTGTAGCCCATCCACCTCAAATCACTGAGATCACATCTTTACCATTCTGATGGATGATGGGAACATTAGCTGAAGCTGCTTGCCTGATCTGCATGATTTGATGCATTTCACTGCTGCCACACGATTGGCTGATTAAATCATTGCACGAATGTGTAGGTACTGGTTTTTGGTGAGTGTATGTCCTGTCCAAATCTACATGTTGGTGTTCTGTTATGCCATTCTGGATTCTGTTATCACATGTTGGAAAAGAGATTTGGGGTTTTTGCTTTGGTATAGAGACACTCCTATCGTGTCCTCCTATTTTCTTTCGCTTCTCACCAAAACCAAGTAGTAGTAAAGTTTACAATGCAGAACTAGATAATAAAGAACTTGTCAGAGAAGCTATGCTTCTGGGGTTTTGGGGCAAGTTGCTGAGTTCCTAGCACAGATATAGTGTAGCCTATGGTATGGACATGTAACCTAGTAATGATCAAGTGCATCTTGGGTGGCTGTGTAAGTGGTTAAAATAAAGGTCAAAATAATCCGTTTCTATTCAAGTGAGGTGTATGTAGTACACACAGAACCTTTGGTGTTACAATCATTCATACATCATGCAGACACTCCCATCTGTCTGATATTATGCAGATTGATTATCACACGCGAATCAGTCATTATTACTACATTTTAATATTTTATATACTTCTTCATTTTAATAAATACTTTCTTTCCATTCTGTCTCCACTATAAAATTCTGTTTAGCACCGAACCACTAAAGTTAGGGCAGGATATTGCTGCACCTGCCACATCACACACACGCACCCACACACACACACACACACACACACACACAAAAAACAAACACAACCAGTCAGAATATAAATTTACATTACTCATGCTTTCATGTTTTCCACACACGTCTAGCCTAATTAGTAGTGACAGACAGACTCTACGGAACTTGTTATACTTCATCAGAACTGATTGTGAGAGCACAACTATCTATCTATCTATCTATCTATCTATCTATCTATCTATCTATCTATCTTCTATATATCCATAATCTATCTATCTATCTATCTATCTATCTATCTATCTATCTATCTTCTATATATCCATAATCTATCTATCTATCTATCTATCTATCTATCTATCTATCTTCTATCTCTCCATAATCTATCTATCTATCTATCTATCTATCTATCTATCCATCTGTCTATCTATCTATCTATCTATCTATCTATCTATCTTCTATGTCTCCATAATCTATCTATCTATCTATCTATCTATCTATCTATCTATCTATCTATCACAATCCCTCACTTGCCAAGCAGCATGTCTTTAGTCACTGAGGCATTAACACTTGTTCTTCTACACATATATGAGCACACTTTAACAGTAATGCAGAGTGCTTCTTTTTGGCTTAAACACTAATCCCTGCTCTACCCCCTAATGTTTCGAACAGGTGTGTGTGTGTGTGTGTGTGTGTGTGTGTGTGTGTGTGTGTGTGAAGGATTGGACACTGCTATAGCAGCTGTGGCTTGAGAAGAGATCTCTATTTAGTGTATTCACCTCATTAGCATGTGTTATCAGATATACACCTCAAAACGTGTACATGCACACGAACCTGTCAAGCTGTGTAATGCACTCAATCTATGCGAGTGTTATCATCGTATTGTGAAGTAGTAATATTCATTTTGATGCTAATTGTAATCATTTAAATTTTTCTAGTTTCAGACTTAAGTCCATGTAAGGGTGGGAAATGTTCAAACAAAACAGTATCACAAACTGAAAAAAAGTTCAGTGACCTTAGTACTGTAAGCTTGTATTGAAAAAAAGAACGTTCATAAATGTTTTAGTATTATAAGTATTGTAAGTGAGTAGTAAATGTTTTTATCAGGGTAAAGGCTGAATATCAGATCAGAACCTTGTTTTCCTCATGGCTTAGGTTATGTTTTCTGTAACAAACTGAACTAAATGATTTATCACAAAGAATCATACAGAATTAAATGTTAGTGAAATTAATAATGATGTCAGTCAGTATTATAAAACTGATGATATCCATGGTATATCTGGAAAATTCATGGGGACTGCCCAGCTCTCTGTGTTCATGCAATTGATGCTGATGTGAATGTGTTTGTGTCCTCACAGGGTCCTACAGGACTAGCGGGAGTGCTGGCCCCAATGCCAGTGGTCATGCAGCCTCACCACAGGCTGTATCACTACAACAGCACCAGTCAATCAAGCAAAGGGTAAGATGAGCATTTAGAAAAGATGCCCTTATACCTTCAACCTGAGTGGTGTGGTACAAAACACCCGTTATGTGTTCCAAACAGGCAGGTTAAGGGGCATCCCTACTGAAACGCCGCTGCAAGTGGTGTACCTAACACAAGCACCCTGGGGAGACTGGAGTTACAGTAGCAGCCAAACTTTCTGTCTGTTTCTTTCTGTGCCCTGATGTTGTTGTAAAGGCTTGCTGGCTCCTCCTCTACTCCCCATCTCCACCCTCCTCCTGCAGAATGCCACCCAGGTTGAGCCAGCATTGGGCCCTCGCTCTTTCTCTGGGGTAACCTGAGTGGTGTTTGGTCAGTCATGCGGAGAGTAGCAGCTCCCTGACTAGTCAGTAATAAGCAGCTGTCAGAGACAGAGAGAGAGAGAAAGAATGTTCGCCAGGGAGAACAGGGCTACCGATGAGGAAAGAGGGGAAGAAAGAAAGAGTGCATGAAAGGACGGGAGCTTCAGAAAAAAATACCCAAAAAATAGAGAACACATAAAAGGAGGCAGAATTGGGGGAAGGGGACTTGGTGGATTAGTGCAAGGAGATTAGGAGCTGTGGAATACACATGACGTTATGAGAGAATTACAGCAACTGGGTGTTGAAGTGAACGTGGTGTAAGAGTAAAGGAATGGAGGAATGAAGTGTGTGTATGTGTGTGTGTGTGGGGGGGCCCATGTCTTTATCTCTTCATGGGGACTATATGTCTGCATGTTGATAGGAATGCATAACATTCATGGCCTTGAGAAGACGTTTACGTGGTCCCTTTGAAGAAAATCGCTTTTGTACGCAAACTACAACTTTGTTTGAAAAATTAAAAGCGCCGAAAAAGATTTCCATTTTGCAATTGAGATTAAAGTTGGGGTTAGGGTTAGGCAGATCATTACAGTAAAGCACACATCAATGGAAATACCTCACAAAAATGTAATAAAAGACTAGGAGTGTGTATGTGTGTATAAAACAGAGGGAAAGACAGAACATTGGAGGAATTTGGGAATTCCCCTACTGTCACTTTTGCTCTCAAAATACAGTCACTAGATGCCACCCAGTGGTCAGGAATGTACATCACAACATAGGCTGCATTTACATTGCCAGCCAATTCAGACCCCCTCCCCTTAGATTTTTTCACATCCAATATAGGCCACATTCAATATGTTCACATGCTAAAACTAAAACACACCTAATATCAGACCATTTAATTTGTGTCTAAACACTTGCATACAGTTTTTGTGTTAATTCTGAAGTTGTCATCATTGCTATGCCTCCAGCATTGCCAGTACATGTTAAAAATGGAGGGCAGTCTATGGATTCACCATGAAACATTTGTGTTAGCACATTTGCCACATTCGGGGTTCGATTCCCGCCACTGCCCTGTGTGTGAGGAGTCTCCTCGTGCTGCGGGGGTTTCCTTTGGGTACTCTGGTTTCCTCCCCCAGTCCAAAGACATGCATGGTAGGCTCATTGGCATGTCCAAAGTGTCTGTAGTGTATGAAGGGATGTGTGAATGTGTATGTGATTATGCCCTGTGATGGATTGGCATCCCTTCCAGGGTGTACCCCGCCTTGTGCCCCATGCTCCCTGGGTTAGATTCCAGGTTTCCCGTGACCCTGAAGTATAAGCGGTATAGAAAATGGATGGATGGATGACAGTGTGCTGACATATACTCCACGAGTTTGTGCAAAACTTTATGATCCGTTTGAAATCAAATCCAATGGAGGGCTTCTGAATACATGCTTCAGTAGAAGAGATTAGACATGAGGAAAATCTGACCTTTTGTATAAAGCATTTATCATAGTCAATATCACAAATTTGCTTGCATTTAAAAGGCGGCCGAATGAAATAGCGCAGAATCTTAAATGTTAAATATTCAAGATATTGAACCTTTAATTTTTTTGTTTTAAATATTTCAAAATTGTTAAACTTTCTGTTTATTTCCAATTTTAAATAGACTTTTTTTAATCACAGATTTTCACTGTGGTCTCAGAATTTTGGACCCCGGTGTATATGTAAACAGGCAGAGCAAAAATTCAGACCTGTGTCAAAATATCAGAAGTGTGCGTCAAGGCCTGCAGTGTAAAACGCAGTCAATCTCATCACTCCTCTCAGCATTGATACTTAAAGAGTCTAATATTACAAGTAATTCAGTTGTCAGAAATAATAATGAAGCAAAATCAATCAAAAGATATATTGCATACATTTTGTCTGGAATCGAACTAACTTGATTGTGTTCTGTGAATGTGTGTGTGTAGTCTGGCGCCATCAATAAAATCCCCCTACAGTGAGGTGGCTCCTGTGTGTGGGGCTCCCCCTTGTGGTCAACCGCCACAAAGCAGAGCAATGTACAACCCATCCTTCAACCCTGGAACATGCATGGATCCTTACATGCGGCCTCCGCAAGGACCCCCACCCCATAGCATGATGGGACACCGTGGCATGCCCCCACCTGAGGGTATGTGCTGCTATCAAACACTTCAAATTTGTAGTTTGTTAAAAGCACCATATAAATTTTAAAAATTGAGTTGAAATGAACTCCCCCAACTGCCCAAGCACTAAATTTACAGAAAAAAGCTGATCCTTGGTCAACAAGTAACGAACAAAATTGCAGTACTTTATGACTTATTAGAGAAACTGGTTTAAACAGGCAGTGACTTTACTCATGTGTTACTAGGTTAGCTTTTTTGCAAAGCACATTGCTCCATTCTAAGATCTTTCAGTGTTTATGCATCAGGATGAATTCTTTAGTAGACATTATTCAGAGACCGACTGTGAAATGTTTCTTTCTAGCCATTTGCAGTATTTCATGTTTAGTCTTTATTCTATGTGTTTTAGGAGGTAATGGTACCCCCTACTGTAACCAGAGTAACACAATGATAGCGCATCATGGCTTTCCTCACAACCAGTCAGGCCCGGAACACTTGGGTTCAGGAGATGGTGAGACGGCACTCGCATTGGTTCTTAAGTAACATAGAATAAGGTGAAACCTATTCTATGAATCTATAATCATCTGCATACCACATTTACGCTTTCTATTTGATATTATTTTCCTTTATTTACTTTTCATTTAAGAAGGCATGTTATTAAGAACAATGTCTTATTTACAATGGAGCTCTGGCTACCTGAAGGGAGGGGGAAAAGTTTTTGGGTTTTTTTAAACTACATAAAACAGGATAAACACACTAGTAAAAGCAACAATTACAATGAGAAGGTGAATAACAAAATGACAAACGTGAATGACAAAAACAACAAAGGTACCATAGCACAATATAGAAGCATAGCTACAAAATTCAAAGTCTGTAGTGCTTAGTTAAAGGAAACCTTAATAGAGAACCAATAAGGAATCCTTTTGTTCGTTCACCAGGTTCTCGTTTCTCCACCCCACGTTCCATACTGAAGTTGAGCAAGAAGCGAGCGCTGTCCATCTCTCCTCTGTCTGATACAAGCGTGGACCTGCAGACAGTCATTCGCACATCTCCCAACTCTCTGGTGGCATTTGTTAATTCTCGCTGTGGGCAAAATGCTGCTAGCTCATATGGACACCTATCTGTGGGAGCTTTGAGGTAAATGGCACGTTGTACGATTTCAGTGTCAAAGATGTTCAGTGCATAGGCCATGACTCCATATAGTATTTGACACAGTAGCTGGCCACAACCCAGAAAGCCAAGTAGGAATACTGAAAGCACTTAAGTGTAACTGCTGTTACATGAGAGAACATCTGATATTTTGCTGAGTATCTGAAACTATTTCTTCCTATGTAGTCCATCAATGGGTTACTCAAGCTCAACAAACTACCAGTCCAGGCCTCAAGGGAACATGTACGGAACTCCACTTGGCCACACCCCTGCTTCCTGCCATGGACTCCCAACTCGCCTGCCTCCTCACAACCCCCGCCTGCATGCACCTCCAAAACATGGACATGTAAATAAGATCTTTTGCTTTCGTACCATTTTAGTGCAGCCTGCATTGACTTGGGAGTTGACTGATAATGGTATATGTGTGTGTGTGTGTGTGTGTGTGTGTGTGTGTGTGTGTGTGTCTAGCTGAAGACAGAACCCATCATAGGTAGTGTGATGGATGGCATTAATGTGAAGAGTTTAGAAGAGCATTCAGAAGGAGATGTGGCCAGTCCATCTTCCAGTGGAACTCAGGTACTGCAGCCTAACTATTCAAAATTCACAGATAATATTTATTTCTCAGAGTATTCAGGCCTTGTAACTGTTTGTCAACTGTTAGACTGTTCAGGTGGTCTTGGACCGGTTGTTTTGGTCTGCACTTGAGTGCAGTTGCTATGTTCTCAGCTGCCCAAAAAAAAACATACCAAAGAAGAAGAATGCACCAGGTTTTGATTAAAACAGAGTAAATGCTGCATATGTGAAAGTACCCTTAGGTTAAAATTTTCTATATAAATTAGAGCTGCAACAACTAATCGATAAAATCGATAATAATCGATTATGAAAATTGTTGTCAGTGAATCTCATTATCGATTAGTTGGTCTGCGCGCGGTACGTTTACTCACTACGTTACTTCTGTTCCGAAAACACGCTTCGGAGAGTAAATACTAAAGTTGTGTCCCAAATG
>JANDJT010000012.1:20310448-20322314 GCA_024331685.1 Stegophilus panzeri
CACACACACACACACACACACACACACACATACACACACACACACACACACACACACACACACACACACACACACTCTTACTTCAAATATGCTACAGCTCACCAGCCTTCTGCTTTAACTTACAGAACTCAAGTCCCAGTCATACGCATCTCTCTCTCTCTCTCTCTCACCACACACACACAGATCTTCCAACTTCCAGTCTGCCTTTTAAAACTTCTTAATTTTTCCTCTCTCTGATTTTTTTTTTTAATTCTGTTGCTTTTTTTTCCACACACATGCATGCACATACACACACACACACACACTCTTCCTTACTTGTTTTGCTGCATTTGCACTTTTTGTGACTTTAATTGGAGTGATTTTTAAAGACATGGGTTAGGTTCCCATGCATGCCAGCACAATCATACATACACACACACACACAGAGAGAGAGAGAGAGAGAGAGAGAGAGAGAGAGAGAGAGAGAGAGAGAGAGAATACATTATTTCTATTGTGTAAACGTTGGCATAAGTATGCATGGCTTTTTCTGGGTTTTTTTTTTTACTTAAATAACTATTACTACTGAAACTGGTGTATAATACTAAATCCGAAGCAGCTGATTTGCTGACATGTATTTCCTAATCATGTCACAAGGTGGTGCTGAGAAATGCCTGTTGATAATTCTATGACTTCAAAGCCCAGTGCACTAGATACTGTAGCATGTGTAAGGCTTTGTTTTGTTTTGTTTTGGTCTGTTTTGGTCAATAAATTGTACAATTAAATGATTGGTTTGTAATTGAAGCAGCGGGGCTCAGCCCTGCTTATCTGAGACACATCAGGATTGTGTAAAGAAGCTGAAAACTTTGGTGAGTTGACACAGAAATGCCACTTGAGTCCATAAAAAGAAGAAACACTCCTACTGCTATGGATACCAGGCATATTTGAGAAACCCAGAAACTAATTTCTCAGCAAGTGCAAGTCAAGTCGAACTAACGAACTTGCACATTATATAGCTGTTAAGCTCAAAGAGGCACTTTTATTTCGGACCCCCTATTAAAACTTCAAAACTTTTCGTGTGTGCGTGTGTGTGTGTGTGTGTGTGTGCTCTGAGCTCTGAGAATGTTTTAATAATCACGAACCACGATTGCGTGGTTTGTGCAAATGCACAAAATAACGAACCACATCAGATAGCTTAGAAGAGGTCGCAAACATTTTCTTATGTTGGGAGGGGAATAAAAAGAAAGACGAAGAAAACAAATTTCAGGGGGGAAGGGTTGGAATTTATAGTGCGGTGCAAGTGAGAGGAAAGAGACGGATACAGAGAGAGAGAGAGAGAGAGAGAGAGAGAGAGAGAGAAATCTGGGGCAGGAGAGTAATGAAAAGGAGTTGCTTGGATTCATGGAGTTGGTGGATGTGTGGGATTATACACTTTCTACATACTAACACGAAACCACATCTACACATCCACACACACTCACACCCAAAGTGAGATTTACACCTAGCTTTAATGATACCTGGTCAGAAATAGGTCATTGTGGCCTGTGACACCTTCATTTTACACAGAAAAAAGTAACCAGCAAGTAGACGTCTTTTCACACAACCACTGAGGGGATGTTAAACTGAAGGTATAGTTTTCTCTAGAGAACACACACACACACACACACACACACACACACACACACAAAATAGTGTGCATGGCACAGGTACGTGCATGCTGCATCTAATCTCATTCTGTAGCCAAGAATAGTATCAGATGCATGCATTTCCACGCGCGGTGTATACAGGTACACTGTCACCATTTTCACTCATTTACTCTCTCATGCGTTCTCTGTATCTCTCTATCTAGCTTTCTCTCTTGTATCAGATGAAAATAATTTCCGCTGAACTTCACACAGGTTAACCATCTCGTGTCTCTCTGACACTCTTTTTTTTTTTTTTTTAATAATAAGTTCTTATGTATGTGCATTAGTTTGTGTCTGATGAAACAGCATGCTTGAAGTTTTGTAGGAATTTGTTCCTATTTTGCGCGCGAGGTTGACGTGTAAAACTGTTATTAGTAGTGTTATTAGCCTATTAGTATGTGGCTGAAGACATCAGCTGTTGTTGGATGGAGAAGCTCGACAGGGTTTGAAAGATAAGGTGCTGGTGTGGGTGCAGTCATGTAAAAGGCTTTGTCACGCTGCTATTGGAGCTCAGCACGGGGAACTTCCCCATGCACCTCGCTCCTGTGCTGCTTGAATATTTGCTCGAGAATGATCTGAGTCAAGGGTCTCTCACTGTGTCACACACGCTCGTTCACACAACTACGGATCGCGCTCTCCATGTGAGCGCTTTCTCCCCCGTTCTGTCCTTCTCAGAAATCGTGTCGTCTTCCCGTCTTTTTCACAAGCTTAGTTGATTAGTGGTGCGTTTTGTGGAACAGAGGGTTCAGAGGGGCGAACCCTGTTATGCATCGATACACAAGTCACTAGCGAGCGCTCTCCTGTCACACCAGGATAATCAGTTCAAACTGTCTAAAGTGCACATTCACATGTTTTTAGATCAGGCCTTTTATTCAGATCATTAGGTTTTAATTCAGGTTATGTCTGATTATCTGCGAGACACTTGATCTATGACATGTCTGTGACATATCAGTGACATGGGGTGCATAATGTTACTGTTTTTTAATTTAAATGAATACCAGTGCTCTGTTGATCACTATCCACCACTAGCAACGAAAGAGTTTCATCAGAATGGATGAAGTCATCTTGAATCCAGTGTTAATAAAACGAACAATAGTGACGTCGATCTGATTTCAAATCTACATTATATTTACATTTGCATTTCTTCATTTAGCAGACGCTTTTATCCAAAGCGACTTACAAATGAGGAAATACAAGCAAAGCGATATATATCAAGCAGAGAACAGTACATGTAGTGCTACTATACAAGATCTTTAATTGAGTTCCAGAAGAACATTATACCCACGCGAACGCATGGAATGAAAAAGCTGTATGATGATACCAATTATTTTCATACTTAATAGGTTTATGAGTGTACTGCGATCACAAGAGGGACTTTTACCCACTGGAAGGGATTTCTGGTTGTAATAAGTTCTGGATTAGTACATAGTAAACCGAAGAACTATGTGATGCCAGTATACGTTCTAGTGCAGTGGGTACGAGAGTCCATGCATACCAAATTAATTATGAGACTGAGGTAAGGATGAGCATGTGTGGGTGGATTGATTATGAGTGTTCTTGCAAACTGCAAACATGTCTAGCCATAATTTGTTTCAACGTGGTTTTTTTTTTTTTTATCTTTTCATTTAAAAAAAAAGCAAGATAGATTTTTGTATCAATAAATAACGATTGAAATGTCTTTTAACGTCTTTTTCCCTTCAAACACACACAAAACACATCTTTAAATTTTTAAATTTTTTCATGTTCTCATGGCCGTGTCCACACAAACACTCACTCATAAGCTTTAAGTGCAGATTTATCTCTGTATATAAACACGATATCCACATTTAGTACTCTGAATCTGATTAAAGAGTCACAATGTTAAAAAGCACAAAGCACAAAAAGAAAAACTACAACCACACTGATGTAAGTGTTTGTTCTGAGAATTAGCTTTTACATTCAGTTAGTGTGAAGAGACAGACGCAACAAACATGCATCGCTCAATATAAATGAAGATTCTAGCGAGTTGTTATTTAAGGTGCTGAATGTACTGCATGCAAACTCACACATACCTAAACCTTAACCCCTTTTTAAGAGCACATAATGTCACACGCACTATTCGGTGTCACCCACTACATAGCATGACACACTTTGAAAGTAGTCAATATGGCAGCTCAATTTGAGCTGAGGAAGCAGATTTTCTCTTTTTTAAAAACAACAACCCCAACAGTGCAACACACATGCTAGCAGTCCAGCTTTACTTTTGCATTTTGTTGGCTTTTTTTTGTTTTTTTAATCTAATCTTATCTGCATGTGGCATATTTGCGTACCGGCCGTCTGAGAATGACTAAGACATGAGTAAGATTTTGATATGTTTATATGTGTCTATGCATATGGGTGCATGCGTGTGTGTGTGTGTGTGTGTGTGTGAGAGAGAGAGATAGTATGTGGGAGAGCTGTAGGGAGTGTTGTATCTGTAATGTGGTGTGTATGTGTGTATCTGAGAGATAGTATGTGGGAGAGCTGTAGGGAGTGTTGTATCTGTAATGTGGTGTGTGTGTGTGTGTGACTCATTGTCAGAGTTTGAAAATAGCGGCATCTGATAATTTCTCAAGCGTTTTTCATGTTTTAAGGAATGTAGAGGTTAAATGGTTGGGTTTGTTTTTTTTTGCTGTTTAGTCTGGAATAAAATCTTCACAGTGGATTTATACATGAACAGCCGTTACCTCACCTAGAGAAGGTAAAACAAACTTTGATCTGCATTTGTACTCTGATCTGTTCAGACTGACTGAGTGATGATCAGTAGTGAAGTATAGTCTGGATTACCAGTGATATTCTAAAGTTTCATCTTTAAAAAATTTTTTTTTTTTAAATAAGTAGTGCTAAATACTCATGAAAAGCTTCAGTAAAGCCTGAGAAATGAACTTCTACATCTTAAAATGGATTAATCTGAAGCTAAGTCTTCATGTGGCTTCTACTGTACTGATAAATCTCTGATGTGTGTGTACCGCAAGATGCAGTAAAATCATTTGGATTCATTTTCTTGGGTTTCTATACCTCTTTGCACTATTCAAACAGCACTGTTTTTTTTTTTTAAATATAATTTCAATTGAGTTGTCATTCTCACATAGTGGTCACAGGCTTTGTGTGCAAAAACGAAAGCTGAGAAACACCTACATACCTTATAACACCATGGTATTGGATATTCATAACTGTTTGATGTTACGATAGAATTTCATGGATTGTTTTTGTTCTTGCGTACTGTAACAGCTGTACTGATGATATATAAAAGTACATATATAATGACAATGAAACTAAGGTAATGCCTGAAACTGCAACTTTTTTCTTTTTTCTTTTTCAGTCTGTGGTAGCAATGTGAATTGAAGCAGGATCGAATACAGACTTATTTACTGATTTTTTTATTAAACTGCTGTCAAATTAAGGTCTCTTTTTCATCATATATCTTACAAAAGCTATTCCACTCTTTTCTGCCGTGCCATTACCAGAGTAGATTGTAAAGAAGGTCCTAACGAGCTTTTTCGCAGTCCTTCTTGTTATATTATGTTCCACATTATCTTCTGTCCTGCAATCATGTCAAACTGTTCAAACGTATCTATCATGTTGAATATATTTGCAAATTCACTTTGTATCACAAACAGTTTATAAAATCAGTTTATAAAATCTCACTTTCCAAGCCATTATGGGTTTTATTTATTTTGAATTGTAAAATTAATGTAAATTCAAAGTCAAAGCTAAGTTGGCTTTTTTTTTAGTACACAGTTTTATTTTATTTTTTTGGTAATGCTTACATGGAAACACATGGAGAACAATAATACAACTGACATTCAAACTTTGTATTATTAGACATTTTAAAATACATTACACATTCAAAATATAAATCCTGTGGGTGTTTGTTTAGATTGTATACATGAAGAAAAATGGGTTATTAATTTAAACACTATACAATAATACTGAAAATAAATAGCAGATGAACAAGAAACTATATCTTTCAAAGCTAAACCAATCGGTCGGCTGGTTCTGGGATAGAGAACTGACTCTGTTCATAACTTGTGCTGTGCCTGGAGGGAAGCCGTACCAATATTGGTGGCACAGTTGTAGAACTCTAAACACATATTATTTCTTGTTTAAAAACGATTGTTTAAAAACGATTAAAAAATATGAAATTGTGAACTTTATAGGAGTGCATCTGCAGCGAACCCGCCATTTTGGTTTTGCTGTGTCTTATCAGTGTCCACAAAAATGACATCATCAAAAATCATGACCTAATTGGTCATCTTAATCATTGGTCTGTGCCAGCGAGAGTACCACAGCAACAGTATATGATTTATTTAAAAAAAACACTGACCATGCCCGTGGATATATGAACACATGCGAGTATGAAGATTCGTTTAACAGTTGGATTATGGCTTCACTATTCTGCACAGTCATAACATGAAAGGTCACGTTGTGCACCGTGTGTGTGTGTGTGTGTGTGCATGCAAACATAAGGTCTTGTCCAAACCCCAGGCTCGTTGGGAGGTGGGGTCATTATTCTGTCACTGCTCTGTACAGTCATAACAGAAAAGATCAAATTGTACACTGTGTACGCGTGGGTGTGTGTGTGTGCGTGTGTCACCTGGTCACAACTGTGTATTACTCATGGATGAGCAACACTGGAACTTTACCTGCCATCTCACACACTCACTCATACACTCACGCACACACACACACACACACACACACACACACACACAGTCAGCACTGCATTGTTATTTCCATCACAGTCGAACTGAAACTGCTGCTTCCTGCCACATGATGCCAACAGGTTCATACTTCAACTTATTAGACAGAAAGGAGTGAATTCAGATGTACACACACACACACCCACACCCACACATACACACACACACACACACCCACACACACAAAATCTTAGATAAAACAATTATCGTAATTAATCCCAACCAAATTACATTCCTGACTTTTGTACCTATATGCATTTTCCTATTAGTTTCTCGTGAGTAGTTATTGGGGTGATAGTCTATTGGGGCTAAACGAATTGTACTACATTTTATAATATTAACTGTGATTCTGAGTTATGGATCAAAAAAAGTATAGAGACCAGGGGAAAATATGAGAAGTGTATACAGTCTTGTTTACATGTTTGTGATTTCTATTTATTGTCTTTTATGGGTAGAAACTCATATTTGGTTGCTTACATTTTACATATATATATATATATATATATATATGTATATATATATAACTTTTAATTTGTATTTATTTATTTTCTTTTAGGCATTTGAGCTTTCAATTTTCATTATGACTTGAAATGCAGAGCAAAAGTCATTTCTAAACTAATAGTAGGCCAGAGAGATAAGGCTGCTGGTTTTTTTTTTTGGTTTTTTTTGTAAACATGCTGGATCATCAGTCTCATTTTCGGAAAGTCAGTGCCAGCTGATACAGTATTAAGTTTCTCCCACAGATACTTTATGATACGTAGACGTCTCACTAAACACTATTTTACTGAAGCGAGCTCAACTGAAAATAAAAATAAAATCTTTTAAAATATTAGACTTGTCTGATTAGTTTCACTCTATCTCTCTGCTGACATTTTCCTCAGAATTTCCTATAACATACTCCTTAAAATAGCAAAATGTCCTTTCAATTATAATCATAAAAAATAAAATATCCTTTAAAAAGTCCATCTTTTCCATTTTCTATTGTTCTTTAATCCTTTGTAGCACCTGTAAACCCATTACAATAAGGCACGATTGTGGGCGCCAAGTTTCTAAAGTATATAAAATGCCATAACCACAACTCCTTCCAGTGAATTTCCTCTTCCTCATTTCTGATTTATTCCTAAGTAAGTAGCAATTTTTTTTTTGTTTACTGGGGTTGCATAAAACATTTTATTCATTTAAAAAATGAATGAAAATGAAATTGCAAAAGGATTCTTTATCATCATTTTTAATTATTTAATCATTTTAATAGTACCTTTAATTTAAAAAAAAATTATTTGTACACCATTTCCACAACGTTTCACTCTGTTTCATTCCACTGAATATATTTGTCCATTAAAGATATTAAAATTTACCTCAAAATCATTCACAGACACTAAACTATTCCCCATGCCTCACACTCTTAGTAGCCACAAATCAATATAAACAATTAGACTCTACATTAACAAAATGCTTATTGGTTAACAATAAATACAAAAAGACTATCCCTAAATAAAAAATGAGTTTCACAGACAGTTTACTGCAGTATTATATTTATCGGGTATAGCTGTATCACTTTCTGTATTATAGCACAGTTATACGTTTCTCATTATACATAATTAAACATATCACAAAGAACAATCATATTACCCTCGAATTAAGTCTTATTTATTTTCTTTCTCTCTCTCTCTCTCTCTCTCTCTCTCTCTCTCTCTCTCTCTCTCTCTCTATACAGAGTGCTCTCTGGGCTCTGAGGGAGAGGATGAGGGTTGTGCATGGGGGACGGATGTGCAGGATGAAAGAATTGAACAAGATAAGATGAGTCTGACACCCAGCGAGGGCACAGAGGCTGGAAGTCCTGCTCGCTCCACCCGTGCCCACAGTCTGAGCCCCTCGCTGGAGCACTGGGACGAGACTGAGAACACGACCGTCCCGAGTACCACGGGAGAGCAAGAGAACAGTGCATACAGTAAGTAGATATAATTACATGACCAGATGTGTTCAGAGATGAAAACTCCTTATCCCTGTCAGTTCTTTACAAAATCAACAGGCAGTGGACCAGGTTTAGAAAATGAGCTCGAAATGTTCTTTAAAAAGCGCTTAAAATGTCAAATGACAAACAGGCCTCAGCCTTATAGAGAACGTACATTCGAATCGAACAGACTTTAGTCTAAAACATCTGCCAGTAATAAAAAGAGAACAGAGCCTTTTCAAATTCAGCAGTTCAGTGCGTATCCAACTGAAATTTACACTGGCTGATTTAACATTTATTAACATGATAAGAATCATTTTTCTTTTGGATATACACTTATAGCTACCTAGTGTGTTTAGTAATGATGTTTTACGCATGATTACAATCATTGCAATAACTGTTACTCCAAACCAGTTGCCTGACTTCAGCAATTTCCAACACCTACGAGATATTAGAGATAATAAATAACCGAGCGGAAATTGAAACTTCTTGCTAGCATTTAGATAAGAATCAAAGGTTATTTTCAATAAGTTATCACATCATGCATGACAAAGGGCTCTCATGTCAAACAAGATGACATTCCCATACTAAAGTCAAAAGTAAGTAAATACAGCTTTCCTTTTATATTCGTAGGGATAAAGAAAATACAGCTTATACAGCTCATCTATAGAAAGTCATTGCACACTCGTTTTCTTGTGAAGAAAGAAGAGAGTCCGTACAGCAGTTAGGTGCTCTGCCTCTTCTCTGGCCACAGTAGAGAAAGCTGGAAATATGATGCCAACATCTGTAAACATTTGAAAAATCCTCCTCAAAGTCACAGCGCAGTGCTGGCATTTGTCCTGTCTTTTCTTTTTATATTATTATTTGATAGTTTTTTTTGGCTCTCTGGTCTCTTATTGGTCTTGTGGGAGAATCTCAGAAACATTTTCCATATTTCAGCTCTCATCATGCCCATTACAGAGCCCTTTAAATTCCCACGACAAGCCTTTTTTATTATTTTTTTTTTATTTAAAGTTTTCTTAAACAAAGAGTAGGAAAGTATACCCCAATTATCTTTTCTTTTTTTTCTTTTCCCTGTGGTGTCCAATATAGTGCTTCTCAAATCTAATCCAGTAAGATGGAGTTCTCTGTTTTCTCTTCAACTTCAACTTGACTCCACTTATCCCTTGATTTAAACATACATTTCTCATTTCATGAGATCGTGTTCACACTTTTTCTCCACGTAGTATTGTGTGTGCATTATGTGATTATGTGGAGAAACATGTGAAGGTGCATTTCATCATGTTACCGCCTGGATTTACGCTTGTGAACTCGAGTGAACGCGTGTGACATCATGTGAATAATACGTGAGAAAAGCATGTCCTACATGTGAATGGAAATGAATCGTGTGAAAAACGTGGAAAAGATGACAAACGAAAGAAAGAAAGAAAGAAAATGTGTGGAAAAATAACGTGACGTTGTGTACGTAAAAAAAAAAAAAAAAAAGCATACGAAATTCACATTTTTTTTATTTACATGTGATGTACTGTACTCTATGTGCATGTTCTGTAAGGGTTATTATAACCGTCATAGGCTAAAAAAAAAGAAACATATAAATATGTCTTTAATATTGGGGTAAAGCTGAGAAATAGTATGAACTCATTAAATTAAACACCACAAGACAAACAAATGCATGTGTGCAAATATCCGATTTTTTACTGAAGCTGTATAGCTCAGGCAGCTGGTACTGTATAACCACAAGGTTTGGGTTATTATTACAACATGGACAGTGGAAGCTTGTTAAGAATGAGCAAAAAAAACCCAACCTTTTTTCCTAAAGTAATTATGACATTAGACAGCAAGGCCGATGTTGATCTAACATCAGCACACCCTGCCTCTGCTCCCTCAGCACAGAACGATGCCCGTGTAATGGAGGGCTGGACTCGGTATGACTTCCTCATGGAGCTGAGAAAAGTGTCCCAGCTTCCTGACTCACGACACAGCCGGCAACACAATGGCTCCATCGCTTCCTACCACACAGCTGGTGTGCAGGACGACACACCATCCACCTTGTCACCAGGCGTTCTGGAGTCACCTGAGGGAAAAGGTATATCATTCTAAGGCTGATTTGGAAAGGGTTTTCTGTGTTTGGAACCAGAATTCGACAACATTTACACCCCAAAATCCCAACTATAGTGAATTTTCTTTGCTCGGATGTTTCAGGAAGATTCAAATGTGTCACAGGGCAAACAGTTTACTGCTGCACCATTCAGGAACATGCTCATTTATAACTAAACAACTTTTCTGTATATTGTTCACCGGTATGTTTTTTTAAGATCTTCTGATAGGTTTCTTTTATATGTCCCTCGATCCCATTTAAGGGGACAGAGCTTTTTCAGTTGCCTCCCCTTGTTTATGCAATCAATTGGCACTGGATATCCGCCCTTGCACCTTCTGTTATCATTTTTAAAAAGAGGCTGAAAGCATTTCTCTTCTCCTGGGCGTTTTAATCTAATTTTTACTATTGTCTTTCTCTATTTGGTTTTCTTCTGTTTTCTATTGAACTTTTTCTTACTCTGTTCAGCACTTTGGTCAGCTTTGTTGTGTTTAAATGTGCTATATAAATAAAAATTTACTTACTTACTTACTCACACAAGTCACTGTGAAAGGGAATTTTCTTCTTCTCCAAATTGTGTTTAAATGTGCTATATAAATAAAATTTACTTACTTACTCACACAAGTCACTGTAAAAGGGAATTTTCTTCTTCTCCAAATACAGTTTTAAATACATTACCCTGTTACAGACTTAAAGACTTTTCATGCCCATATTTCTACCTTTAAAAATAAATGAATACTTGTCATTGAGTGTACTTCAAGTATACTTAGAAATGCTAGCATATCAAAGTAAACTAGAAATCTCTTTAAATATACATAAACATGACAGCATACCTCAAGTAAATTGTACATCTCTCAAAGTGTACATTTATATTTATAAGTATATTTGTGTTAAGCTGGATAAAGTTGAATGGACATCATTATCTTGGTACATCTGAGCACTATGTATGAGATCTGAAATTCAATATGAGATTACTGGGGGCTTTATACTGTGGGAGACACGGGAGTTAAGAGTCTCTATTTCCTTTCAATCCTGTTTAGGAGCACTGATAGACATGATAACATTTCTTTTCAGAATTTACTTATGGGAACTGTGGGTAAAATTTGGTTAGGGTGAGAACTGTTAATTTACCAGACACTTTGTTGGGTAGATATATCATGTGTAGTGTATCTCTTCAGGGTTTTTTTCCCCCGCTCAGCCTGACTGTTCTCCGGCTATTAATAAATTGTTTAAATTGTGATTTCTAGTTGTTTAGTTCGACCTCACAGACGTTTAGCTAGGCCAAATGTGACCAAATACAGTTAGTGTGAAAAGGTCAGGTCAAATCAGGACAGCTCAGCAGCTTGCAAGAATCAAAGGTCGTGAAGTGGGGGAGGGGTGGATCACGCTAACAAGAAAATTGGTCCAATGGAAACAATACGAGAAAAAGTAATTAATT
>JANDJT010000012.1:20328182-20346760 GCA_024331685.1 Stegophilus panzeri
CCCCAATCCCCCAACCCCCAAGAAGCTTCAACATATCAACACTTACACCATTTTTTTCCTCTTTTTATGTGGCGAGTCTGCCAAGCAAGTTCCTGTAAGTTAACTGTTACAATAGAAAGGAAAATATATTAAAAAGTGTGCATTCATATAAACCTGCGAGAGCCGTGCTGTTACAGAAAATACCTTCTGACCGTTTGAGATTTGAGAATTCAACAGTGTCATGGTATAAACCGGAATATATCACCAGTCTATTTAATTACAAAAATACAAGAACCATGTAACTAAATGTCTTTTCTTTCTGTCATTTTAGGAAAGCGGCCACATGAGTGCCAGATCTGTAAGAAAGCGTTTAAACACAAGCACCACCTGATTGAGCACAGTCGGCTTCACTCCGGAGAAAAGCCCTATCAGTGTGATAAATGTGGCAAGCGTTTCTCGCACTCAGGCTCCTACTCACAGCACATGAACCACCGCTATGCTTTCTGTGGTCGAGACAATGACCCAGATGCCCAGGGAGAGGAGCCGGTTTTGGTGGACACGGCTCTCTACACACGCCCACACACCAAGCTTCATCCTGAGACAAGAGACAATCCGCTCACGCTGGAGGAAACAGCCACATTCCTCAGTGATTCCAGCCTGGACGGGGCTCCACTAGGATTCAGAGCAGAAGAGGAGGACGAGGAGGAGGAGGAGGAAGAAGAAAACTCACTTAGTAATCATGCACACAAGAGAAGGGTGGAGAGAAGAATGGAGATAGAGGACAGAAGTAGACACCAGGAACAGTCAAGCGGCGATAGTAAGAAGACAAATGAAAAGGAGGCTGAAGGACAGGAGACAAAAAAACAATCATCACAGTAGCAAGATCAAAGTGGAGCGTGATGAGGAAGAAACATGAATCAAGAGACAGTATAAATGCTATGGACACTTTTAAGCTTTGAGTCAATTTACCAAAGCGTGTAAAATACAAGGACAGTTTTGAATAGAAGAGATTTTGAATGCCGTAAGTGCTTAAATGTCTGCCTCGTGCCTTTGGATCGATGCTGATTCAAAACAATAATGCAAAACATGCACACCATTACTATGAATACAGTGACATACACGCACAATGGCTAGGTAACCAAAACTGGACTGTATATTTGGTGCTCACTAAATACTGTGTTCTTTAAAGCATTTTTTTTTTTTGGAACAAAGATATCATACAGGTTACCCAAAACTGTCACAAAGTATAATAGTTTGTATTATACTATAACAGTATAATACTTTTAAGAAATAAAAGCCACTTTGTATGTCTTCACATTTGTAGTTTCACTGTACTCAATCATGGGTACAGACAAAAAAAACCAATGACAAGATATTTTTTTTTGTGGATTAACCCAGGTAAACAATCATTACATTCACTCAAATTAAATTTCAGGATTCATTTTCTTTGTATCATTTTTGTCCCGTTTATCCCTTATGAGTAAATTAATTAGAGGGCTGATTCTAAGTATATAGGGGGTTTTCACCACCATAATTATCTTAA
This sequence comes from Stegophilus panzeri, assembly GCA_024331685.1. Lineage (NCBI taxonomy): Eukaryota > Metazoa > Chordata > Actinopteri > Siluriformes > Trichomycteridae > Stegophilus > Stegophilus panzeri. The sequence continues at coordinate 20,329,705 of JANDJT010000012.1, forward strand.
CATGAAGGATATTCTAAAATAAAGATTGATGGACATCTATATCTGCACTATGAAAAACAGTAATATGATGAACAAGAACTTTTATTCATTTCAACATTGACAACAAATCCAAAAGTATTTGCACTCTCTATTGTCAGGTTATTTGTGTTCAAACGTACATCATGCCACTGTGATAGATTCCATGACAGAGAAAGAAGTGGATTGTCTATGTAGGCTGTAAAACTCTGAAAAACCTGCTACATATGAGGGCTAAACATATTGCTATTGCATACTGCATTGCTGCATGAGACCGCAGACAGTGAGAAATATGACATTACTGAGGTTTGCTAACGTGTGGCGTTTAACTATGCAAGGGTTCCTGATCAATGCATAGCACCTGTAGCATTCAACTGCCCAAGCAGAAACTGGTGCTTTTTCCAGGTTTGGTTTCAGCTTTATCTTGTTTTAAGTCAGTGTTTATCTGTCAACATGTAAATGTTGCCAAATGTATATTCCTATAAGCTATTTAAATATTCCATCTAATTTGCATCAGTGTTGCTTTTATACAGACTTAGTTAAGCTTTTGTACCATTTTAAATAATTATTTGTTTGTGCATACATTTACATACAGTCTAATAAAGTTGTACATATCAATTGTCAGGTTTTTAATAGGCACAATGGTCAGTGTGAACTTGTGTTTTTCCTTTTCTAAATCAGAGAATCTTTAAATATTTAAAATTTCATGTAGTTAGCTTGGGTTTTTGATCATATATATACACTAGCTGCATTTTATAAAGATAACAGAATGAATCATCTTCATCCCCTGATGAGCAGTGAGGTCCCCTGTTTACATTCTGAGTAAGATGTAGACTTTGGGGTTTCCCGAAACTGCTTAACTACATAAATTAATATAAAAAAAGGAAATGAATTTGACACTGGAACACCACTGTGCTCATCTTGGCTTTATAACAGAGTAATACAGTATATAGTGGATATAAAAGGTTTACACACCCCTGTTAAAATGTTTTTGTGATGTAAAAAAAAAAAAAAAAGATCAAGATAAATCATGTCAGAACAGTTTTTACATTTATTGTGAAATTTTAACCTATTAATTATTAAAGTGAAAAATAATAAGAATCATTTTAGGATAATTTTTTTTTTTTCTCAATAACCTGGTTGCATAAGTGTGCACACCCCTAAACTAATACTTAGTTGAAGCACCTTTGGATTTTTAATAGATGTATTTTTTTTTGTTTTGTTTAAGAAGGCTTCCATCTTGCCACCCTACCCCATAGCCCAGAGATATGAAGAATTTAGTAGATTATTGTCACGTGTAGGGAGAAACCAGTATTTGCAGGAAGTTGCTGCAATTCTTTTGATGTTGTTTTTAACACCTCTTGGTAGCCTCCTTGACCATTTTTCGACTGATCTTCTCAACTAATTTAATTCATTAATGAATTAATTCCTTATATTTATATAGCGTTTTCTGGGCACTCAAAGAGCTTTACATTGTATGGGGGGAAATCTCCCCAACCACCACCAGTGTGTAGCGTCCAACTGGATGATGCGACGGAAGCCATAGTGCAGCAGAACGCCTACCACACACCAGCTACTGGTGGAGAGGAGAGGAGTGTGATGTAGCCAATTCAGGAATGGAGATTATTAGGGGGTCATGATAGATAAGGGCCAATGGAGGAATTTCGCAGAGGTTATACCCTTACTCTTTACAAGAAGTGTCCTGGGATTTACTATTTAAGGGGAAGTTCTGTTCTTAGTAGTGTCACTGTCATGCCATATTTTCTCCACTTGATGATTATTGTCTTTACAGTGTTCCATGGTATATCCAGTGCCTTTGAAATTATTTATAACCTTCTCCTGATTGATATTTTTCAACAATGAGATCCCGTACTTGCTCTTTGCAGCCCGTGGTTTATCCACTTGGATGTTACCAAGAAGATGTCAGGAAAAACCTATAAGAACAGCTGTACTTTATTTGGGGTTAATCAGTCACTTTAATTGAGTCAGGTGTATATTAATTAGTATTTAACCTTAGTTTAAACGTGATTTGTTGATTCTGAACTTGCCATTTTTACAGGGGTGTGTAGACTTTTTATATCCACTCTGTGTATAGAGAACAATCAGTAAGAATACGTCTCTTTTTTCATTAATAAATTAAAACAAAAAAACACTCTGAACAGAACAGATGGAATAGTGTGGAACAAAATTCCATCAGTCAAAATGAATAAAAACATTTTAACATAGATCACATGAGATTAAAGACAAGATAACAGCAATGGACAAAATATGAAGACACAGCAGATAAAGTTGACATCCACATTATTTGCAAATGATGATGATTCTTTTGGTACCTTTTGCAGCTGAGATGAAAAGCAGCAACTCCAAGTCTGAGGTCATGGTTCTCTCCTGGAAAAGAGTGGGATACTCCCTTCAGTTGAGGAGTGAGATCTTGCTTCACCCTGGTGAAGGAGTTTAAGTACATTGGGATCTTATTCATGAGTGTGAGCAACAAACAGATCAGTAACACTGATCAGTTGCTCAGTTTTCAGATGAAGAGCTCAGTTTACTGGACAGTCTACATCCACCAGGAAAAGAGGAAAGGGAATGAATGAATGAATGAAAACGACCAGTTTCATCCACCAACTGCCTGTGGTTTACTTGACAAAAGAAGTAATCGAAGCTAGAAACCTAACATACACTGGAAAGTGGTTAACATTACAGATGACCTGGTTTGTGAATTTTGGGCATATTCTACCCATCACAGATAACCACTCCAATCTGTCTAGTCGAGACTACAATATAAAAGTAAAAAACACCTGTTCGTTTAATGTAGTTGTTTAACTTGCCTGTTAGACTGAGGATGATAACTCCATATGAGACTGATATTTATACAGAGAGCCTTTCATGTGAGATAAACCGAGTACCCCAGTTAAAGACTATCTTTGGAAACTCTGTAGAACCTAAAACATTTTGGCTGTTTTGAGTGCAGTAGGAAATTTTGCTAAGGGAATTAACTGGCAAGCCTTTGAAAAAGATCAACAACTACATAAATTGTTGTGACTATTAGAGAATGGTAAATCTGTAAGGAAGTCTATACTAACAGGAGACTGGTACTGCTACATAATTGATATTGTTAAAGAAGACTAAGCCTGCATGTAGATTTATCCCTGGGGCTAATCAAGGCCACAAAAAATTATTTTTTACCAGAGCAACTGTTTCTTATATTCCAGTGTGGCCAGAAGTGGGTGAAAGGTGGACTACCATCTACTTTATGAAGTATTACTTTAAATAGTTCAATACAGAGGTACTTGATAATGTTTTTTTTTTTTTTTTTTTTAAGCTTTATCTCTGAGTAATTAAGTAAGTAGGACAGCTAACATTCTAAAACCTTTAACAAATCTCATATACAGTCCCATCCGAAACTATTGGAACGGCAAGGCCAAATTATTATTATTATTTTGCTGTAGACTGAAGACATTTGGGTTTGAGATCAAAAGATGAATAGGAAAAGAGAGTTTAGAGTTTCAGCTTTTATTTTCTGGTATTTACATGTAGATTTGTTAAAGGACATAAAACATAGCACGTTTTGTCAGACCACCAAATTTGTAGGCAAGCAAAAATATTGGAACATGTAACTGACAGGTGTTTCTTGTTACCCAGGTGTGTCCTGTTTGATAGATTGTTTAAACAATAAATATCTCTGAATATCTACTCTTGGTTTTAGCCTTCAGTTTCACCTGTGAAGACTGCATTTGTTGTTAAAAAGGATCAGCCAACATGAAGAGCTGTCTATGGGGGAAAAGGCAAGCCATTTTGAATCTGGGAAAAGAGGGAAAATCAACCAGAAGCAGTGCACAAGCATTGGCTATAGCCAGTACAACAATTTGGAATGTCCTGAAAACAAAGAAACCACTGGTATACTGGGTAACAGACACAGAATTGGTCTGCCAAGGAAATCAACAACAGCTGATGACAGAAACATTGTGAGAGCTGTGAAGAAAAACCCCAAAACAACAGTTAGTGACATCAACAACCTCTATAGGACAGGGGTGAATGTATCACAATCTGCCGTTCAAAGAAGATATTGAGAGCAGAAGTATAGAGGCCATACCAAAAGATGCAAACCACTCATCAGCATGTAACAATCGGAAAGCCAGATTGCAATTAGCAAAGAACTATAGAGATGAGCCACAAAGATTCTGGAACAAAATTAACCTCTACCAAAGTGATGGAAAGGCCACAGTGTGGAGAAAGAAGGACCTGCTCATGATCCAAAACATACAGGTTCTTCAGTCAAGCATAGTGGTGGTAGTGTCATGGCTTGGGCTTGCATGTCTCCTTCTGGAACAAGCTCACTAATCTTTATCAATGATGTAGCTCATGATGGTAGCAACAGAATGAATTCAGAAGTTTACAGACACATTCTGTCTGTCAATTTACAGAGAAATGCATCCAAATGAATCGAGAGAAACCTCATCATGCAGCAAGACAATGATCCAAAACACACTGCCAACACATCAAAGGACTGGCAAGTCAATCACCCAATTGAGCAGCATTTCACCTTCTGAAGAGGATACTGGAGGAAGAACCCCCCCCAAAATAAATAAATAAATAAATAAAATAAAATAATTAAAAAAAAAAAAAAAAAAAAAAAAAAAAAAAACTGAAAGAGGCTGTGGTAAAAAAAAAAAACTTGGAAAAGCATCAAAAAAGAAGAAACCAACAATCTGATGTCAGTGAGGCTTAATGCGATTATTGAATGCAAGGGATATGCAACAAAATATTATACGTGTTATTTACTTTAATTTACTTCAAGACTTATCTGTTCCTATATTTTGCATGCCTAGAAATTGGGTGGTCTGATACAAAAGGTTCTGTTCTTATACTGTTTAGATGTAAATACCAGGAAGTAAAATCTGAAATCCTAAACTCTCATCTCGGATCCATCTTTTGATTTCAAACCCAAATGTTTTTGGTGTATATCACACACAAATGAATTGGCCTTGTCATTCCAATAGTTTCAGAGGGGACTGTAAATGTTCTTGAAACTTAAAAATTGCTGTAAATATCTAATAGTTTTAGGTTGTGGCTACTCCTCACTGCTTACACTGTACTCTGATCCATAAGCACTCCCTGCCTATTAAGAATATACCCTAAGGATAAGACTATAGTGAAACTCTGCCATTCTGCAGTAGTCAACTGAGGATAAGACATACATAGTAGACATGCCTCATCAGTAAAAAAAAAAAAAAAAAATACTGTCAATGTGAACAATGACATCTTGGTCAAGTATGTCTCTAAGCACTTCATCAACAAAGACCAGACCGCCCAATGGGGTGTTAGCAACACCCATAACTCATGACCAAGTACTCACATCACCCCCTAGTGGTGATAAAGACTGTCTACCATTTATCCCCCTCCCTTGTTTTAATGATCCTACACACTCCATATATTGATTTTGGTGAAGATAAGAGGCCCTTGCACTTGTTCTAGTACTCCTGATGGTAATAGAATTCAGTAATGATATTTTACAGTGATGGAATTGAGCTCCCTGGTAATCTTTGCATGGTCTTAGCACACCAATAAGCCATGGGAGAGGTAGAGGACCAAATGTAACCCAAATTTATGGCCTTGTCAGCATATCTGTGTAGACATATTTTTCATGCTGCAGTGGACTGCCTTTCCATCCAGGGTGTATTTTCATCTAGTGCCCACTTTTCCTGGGATAGGATAGATCCTGGGATTGGATCAAGCAGTTACTGAAGATCACTGAATATTTTTTTATGGAACTGTTTTATGGCACAGTCCCATGATCTACACAGCGGTAGTTGGTCATTCTTGTGCTTACTAAATATATTTAGTAAATCTTGTTAGATTGGTACAATGTCTAAAGAGGCATTGTAGGACAGTACTTACACGCAAATTCCCTGCAGCATTAGGGTGTTCAAGACAGGTTGCACATGACTGTCTCCTCCACAGTACATGCAGGTCAACTCTAATATTCTTTGTCCCCTCTCCCTAGTTATGTTTTTCATGAAATTGGGATCTGATGAGCAGTGTGCAGAGGTAAAACTAGAAGTCTGGATTTGCTGCTCTAATGTAATAGCCTCCCTGCCAAACGCAAATCTGCTTGTGTGTTGTACTGCAATTCTTGGCAGTAGACAATGAGAAGTAAAGAGAGAAGAGAGGAAGCATCTGTAGCATTTTCCAGTTAGAGAAAAAAAAGAATACATTCTACATTTCTGATTTCCTCTATTTTTGCATATTTATCACACTTAATGGTTTCAGCACCTCATACAAAATGTAGTTTAAGACAAGGAGATCATAAGGAAACACAAAACAGGTTTTACAATCAAACCTTTAACTACCTAAACTACCTTGAGCATCAAGAGCTGCAACCAAATGCTTTCAATAACTGAAGATCAGTCTTTTACACTGCAGAACTGCTGTAATTCAAGCACACTGGAGGGCTTTCAAGCATAAATTGCCCGTTTAAATTCCTGCCATAACATCTCAGTGCGGTTCAAGTCAGGACTTTGAATAGGCCACTCCAAAAACCTTAATTTTGTTTCTTTTGAAAAAGAAGAACTCTTTGTCTATTTTTCCATATATACATTACAGTACAGTGAAATTCTTCCTTCACATATCCCAGCTTGTTAGAAAGTTGGGTCGGCGCACAGGGTCAGCCATGATAGGGCACCCCTGAAGCAGAGAGGATTAAGGGCCTTGCTCAAGGGCCAAACAGTGGCAGCTTGGCAGTGCTGGGGTTTGAACCCCTGACCTTCTGATCAGTAACACAGAACCTTTAACCACCACTGCCATCAGAACTATTCAGAGGTGGCCTTGCACTAGATCATGGACTGATGAACAGACGTTCTCCTTCAGGAGACAATTCATGGTTCCATCAATTATGGAATCAATTATGGCATGTCACCCAGGCCCAAAAGCAGCAAAACATCCCCACACCACCATGTTTGATTATTGGTATGATGTTCTTATTGTGGTGTGTCTAGCTTTTAATGGGACCCATGTTATCCAAAACGTTACACTTTTGACTCTTCAGTCAACAGAACATCCCAAAAGGCTTTAGAGTCATCAAAGGGTTTGTGAGAAAGCCTTTATGTTCCTTTTGATTAGCAATGTTTTTTGTCGTACAGTTCTCCCATGGATACCATTTTTGCCCAGTCTCTTGCTAATGGTGAAATCATGAATGCTGACCTTAACTGAGGCAAATGAGGCCTGCAGGTCCTTAGATGTTCGTCTGGGTTCTTTTGTGAATTAGGGGGAATTTTGGTAGTCTGGCCACTTCTGGGTAGATTCATCATTGTTTCAAGTTTTCTCCATTTGGAGCTAATGGCTCTCACTGTGATTCACTGGAGTCCCTGATCCTTAGAACTGGCTTTGTAACCCTTTCCAGAGTGATATATTTCAATAACTTTCTCATCTCTTCCAGAATTTCTTTTGATCATGGCATAATATGCTGCTTGTTGAGATGTTTTAGCCTACTTCACATTGCTCTATTTGGAGCCAATTATAAATTAAATCTGGTTAACTAGTTGATTGAGTAAATAAGGGGCAATTACTTTTTCATACTGGGCCAGTTGGTGTTGAATAACTTTTTTCCCTTCAATAAATGAAACAAACTTTGTAATAAAATTTTGAAATTTGTAATAATTAAGTGTGACAAAATGGAGAAAGAAAGACATCATGAAGACACTGTATATAAACTAGCTTTAAAATTTTGAATTACTTGAATCATGTTTTACTGATTTCAGTACTTTCCATGGAGTGTTGGTCTTTACATGTTGTGAAACCCATTCTGGAGGAACAATAACAGAATCTAGCAAGCTTGTTAGCAAGTCTCACTGCATAATGTTTTAGAGAAAGGTGACATAAACGGAATAGAGTGAGTGGCACAAATAAGCAACTGTCTAGCCTACATACAGAGGATACAAGTCTACACACCCCTGTAAGAATGGCAGGTTTTTGTGATATTTTTGTTTGGGGAAAAAAAGAAACTAAGTTAAACCGTGTCAGAACCTTTTTCACCTTTATAGTGAAATTGCAACATATAAAATCAAGTGACAAACTAACAAACATGTTTCAGGGGGAAAAAAGGGGGAAAAAAAGTCCAATACCCAGCTTGTCTTTACAATCAACCAATCACATTCAAACTCAGGTTAAATACTAATTAATATACACCTGCCATACATTAAGGCAACTGATTAACCCCAAATAAAGTCCAGTTGTTCATATAGGATTTTCCTGACATCTTCTTAACATCCAACTAGAAAAGCCATGGGCCACAAAGAGCTTAGAAAGCAGGTACGGGATCTCATTGTTGAAAAATATTGATCAGGAGAGGGGTACAAAACATTTCAAAGGCATTGGATATACCATGGAACACTGTCAAGACAATAATCAACAAGTGGCACAACAGTGACATTACTAAGAACAGAACTTCCCTCTAAAATTTATGAGAAAATCAGGAGAAAACTGGTCAGGGAGGCTGCCAAGAGGCCTACAGCAACATTAAAAGAATTGCAGCAATTTCTGGCAAGTACTGGTTGCTCCCTACATGTGACAATAATCTCCCAAATTCTACATATCTCTGGGCTATGGGGTATGGTTGCAAGACAGATGCCTTTTTTAAACTAAAAAAACAGCCAATCCTGGATACAGTTTGCAAAAAAAAAAAAAATAAAATAACATACATCCTATCTCCTAAAACCATGAGGAATAATGTGTTATGGTCTCATGAGACCAATGTTGAACTTTTTGGCCATAATAGAAAACAAAAAATGGGTTTTTTGTGTTTTTTGTTTTTACAAAAAAACACAGCACATCACCAAAAGAACACCATCCCCCACAGTGAAGCATGGTGGTGGCAGCATCATACTTTGGGGCTACTTTTCTGCAGCTGGAACTGGGGCTTTAATCAGGGTGGAGGGAATAATAAATAGCCCCAAATACCAGTCAATTTTGGCACAAAACCTTAAGGCTTCTGCTAAAACCCTTAAGATGAAGCCCAATTTCACCTTTCAGCACCTGAAGCAACACTCCAGTTCAACAAAGCTTAACCAAAACAAGAGAATCTGTGGGGTGGCCTGAAGAGGGCTGTGCACAGGAGATGCCCAGCTAATCTGACAGACATAAAATGCTTTTTTGAGGAAGAATTGCACAATATTGCTAAGTGAAGATGAGCCAGACTGATTGACTCTTAACCAAAAAAGATTGAATGCTGTAATAAAGTCTAAAGGTACTTCAACTAAGTATTAGTTTGGGGGTGTGCAACCAGTTTATTGTACATTTTTTTAAATTTTAAAATTGATTTTAAAATTGATTCTCAATGTATTTCACTTTAATTTATAGGTTGCAATTTCAGAAAAGGCTCTGACATGATTTATCTTGGTTTCACAGCACAACAACCTGCCATTTTAAAAGGAGTGTGTAGACTTGTAAATCTACTATAGATAGCTTACACAAGTTGTCATAGAACAAAATCATTTCACTAATGAAGGTGCTAGCCTAAACTACATACTTGTACCCATTTGTATTTTTTAAATGACTGAAGGTAAGAGGGTGTTCACAACCTTGAAAGCAAGACTAATGGGATTGATGATGTGTATAATTTTGCTCCATTTAATTGCAATCCAAAATCCACAGAAAAGGTTTTCACACAACATTCTATGAAGCTCTTTCAAATAAATATTCGTTCTGGTCCAAACATATTCACAGATTTACTTAATTGGCTTTTATTGTCAAATATTTTGCTCAAAGTAGCTTACAGGATCTGGAGGAAGAGAAAAGGAATAGGCCAGTAATTAGCCATGTTGGTAAATCTTAAGAATAGTATTTGAAGGCATCATGTAAAAAAATGCTGGGTTATAAGAATGGGAGACCAAATGCCTGCACACCTGCAGACCTGAACACCTGCAGTTACTTGATTTTAAAAAACAAAACAAAAACAAAAACACACATATAATTGTACAACATAAGGAAGGAAATTGTTTCACAAATCTTGGGGATCAATTGAAGGTCACTGGGCCAAACATTAAATAAAAGAATTTTGATGGACTTTTCGGTAGGAACTTAAAACAAGGCTTCTGAACTCTGACCCTGTCTTGCACAATTTGAAGTTGTTGTTTTTTGTTGTTTTTTTTTTTTTATCTCCAACACACAAGATTCAATTAAACAGTTAAATGAGCAAATTGTAATTGTCCTCAACTGCAATTGCAATGAAAACAACGACAAGCTTTTTTCCTTCCCCCCAACCAATCACATCTCCTCTGTTAAAACTATATGTCTTGTGAGCTGCCTTTTAAGGGAGAGGTGCAGGGATGTGTAGCATTGTTCCGGCTCGGAGCAGAGTACATTTCCAGGCAATATTTCAAATCACGGTTTGAAGATATCTTTGAAATCACAGGACTTGTGCAGTGCTAGAAACACATTTAAACAGGACTTGGATCAGGTATGTGGTGAGGAAAGAAAAATCTTCAAACCATGCAGAGCAGGATTGCATTTGAGAGCCCCTGGCTTAAAACTTCATAATTATGGTTATGAATGTTTCTCCAATGAAAAAGGAGGTTCCTAAAAGAATTGATGGCACAAAAATACATGGACAACTTACAACAGTATTAAGAGAAGAACAACAATTCATTAAATAACCAACACAATACTCAGAAGTAACAAACATAGCGCAAGACTTCATTTCATTTCTCCACTTATAGTACTTCAGTAATCTCCCCCATCCTTCATGCCGCCCATTGTAATAATAAGAAAATAAAAAAATGAATAAATATATAAACTCTAACATTAAAATCCATATGCTCTCTGTGTTCTTTTTCTTCCCTCTCACTTCTTCTCGTCTCTTGCCAAGCCACAGTCAATATAAAATTACCAAAGCCCTGGTGCTGATGGGGGGTGGTGGTGCTGGGGGGTTTACTCCACATTTTTTAAACATAATGCATTTTTAGCTCTTCTTTTGTTCTGTTATTAAAAACAGAGATTTGGACCAATAGTGGCAAAAAGCTCCACCGAATCAACGAGCAAAATACGGAACATACTTCTGTCCTTCTATCTGTCACGCAAAACACACACACACACACACACACACACACACACACACACAGACAAAGGCGCACACATGCACACACCACAGCCATACTGCTGGAACAATGGAAAAGGAGATTACATAGCAATTTGGATTGTTAAAAAAGAAACAAAATGACTCAAGCACAGTTGAATAGCAGGTTAGACTTCAGAACTGTCTTCTTGTTTATGCGTATTGGGTGACTATTGCTGATTTTATTTTATAAAATTTAGTTCATGGAGTCTCTAATGTCTTTTTTTGCCAACGCAAAATGTGTGGTTTTCCCAACGTCGCTGCAAACAATACAATGAAAAACACTTGCGAAGAGACATCACATTCGCACACACATGCACACACACACACACACACACACACACACACATACTAACGAACATAAAATAAGCCTCTTGATTCAATTTGAAAACACATGTTTTTTTGTGTTACTCTGTGCCCACTAAAGGCCAGTTGGCTGATTGTTGCTCAAGCATTTCCATCCAACCATTCATCCATCCATCACCAACCAGGATGGAATTTGCGGCATCGCTGCAGCTTTATGAATAGTTGCATGGATCATATTTAGCTCTCCTTCCATGCATTTCAAATTCCACTGGTTCACAGTGAGCAGGTTCTGCTGCTGTCCGTGTTCTACACCAGTGTCAGAGAGATCCGGGTGGGTCAGATCCAAAGATCTGGTCGTATTCACTGAGGATGAGTTCTACAGCCTGGTTCTGATAAACCATGTTAATGGCCATGTTCGCACAGTCGTTCTGTGGACGCATCAGCGTCGGCCCAAAGACAATCCCGATGTTCTGCGTTGTCATGCGATTAGTATCTGAGTGCTCCATCACCCTGCAATGTAGAGAGAGGAAATGAGATACTGTGAGAGTGCGCGAGTTGGTGAGAGTGTAACAAGGACACAGGAGCAAAGGAAGGCTTCTTTTTTTTTTTTGTTCTTTAAAAATGCCATTCCCACTTAAACACAGATCCAGCCAGCAATTGCTCAAAACTTCCACATTAAAAAGAAAAAGGGCTAAAGGGAAAAAAGGGAGGAGAGGCTCCAGAAGTGACGGCACTGGTGTTGGTGTTCTTTGTCAGATGACACGCAGAGGTCTCACAAGATGGAAAGTAAAGAGATGAAAGAAACAGATGCACAAGAATGACTAGTATGTAAAGTAGCAAAGGAGGGAAGGAGAAACAAGAGTATTAGTAAGAGTATAAGTATTATAGCTCAGGTGAGGTTATATTCTGTATACTGTCTCAGAATAGTGTTCATTTCAAATCTTTCTGTTATTCAAATAAATCTGTCTACTTATATTTTTTTTTTTTACTCTAATGAAAGGCAAACTGATTCTTTATCACCACTGAACAGAGTGAGGGGCATAAAACAGACTTTTAAACAACGTGAGCACCCCACCCCCTCTTGTGGCTGCAAATAATATTACTACAAAGAGAGAAAAAAAATGTAAATATCTTATATAATATATATTATATAAAATAGTGTTAAATATAGGTAGAAACATATCTAAAAATAGAAGTGATTAATATTTTTGGTTTAGGTGTGCTAATCTGTACTGCTAATCCTACACAGGGGTTGCGAGGGAGTCTGGAGCTTATGCCAGGAAACTCAGGGCACAAGGCAGGGGACACCCTGGATGGGGTGCTAACCCACGCACACACTCGCACACTACGGACAATCTGGAAATGCCAATCAGCCTACAATGCATGTCTTTGGACTGCGTGAGGAAACCCACAAAGCATGGGAAGAACATGCAAACTCCATGTACACAGGTTGCAAGCGGGGATTGGACCCCCAACCCTGGATTGTAAACACAGTACATACCGCTTAAGATGCCGGAACATGTGCCTCATGGTATCGTGGTTTGTAGGAGGCATGCTGACGACTAGCGATTTCATCCGTTCCACTTTATCCAAGTAATCAGTCAGCTCTAAAACGTATACACTTATTATGCAAAAATAACAAACGCACTACGACATACCTATTTTTGGTCAATAAGTATCTAGGGTTCATAGTAAAAATCAGCATGTTGTCAACTTGATATAGTTATTAGTTATTATACTTTACTCATCCAGAAACGCTAATTCAAACATGCATTTGCAATTGCATTTCCTCTGTGAAGGGTCATCATTTGAGGCATATTTCAAAATCAACTGCAAAACATGTTTGTACGCAGCAATGAACACTAGCTGGCAAAAAAAGTGTCTTTGACATTTCAGTTTCAATGTTACGATTCTACTATACTGAAAAATGAATAGAATGCCATCTGTACCCGATTGCACTTTCTCATCCTCACACTACAACCCAGCCAAAAATAAAACACTTCTGCAATCCTGTTCGCATTTGCATTTTCACAGTCAACAACGTAGCCCTGTCAATCAAACACTGTGGGTAGGATTTTGGAAGATTTATTTATTTATTTATTTGGGCTGAGTTGTAGCACGAGGATTAGCATTTGAATTTTAGTAAAATCCGGAAAATGCTGTCATAACAAATACCACAACATCATAAAAAAAAAACAGTCTCGCTTTCTTATATATGCTTTTTAATTTTGTCCAAGAAGGCTATACAATATATTATTGGACAGCATCCATCCAGTCATCCATCCATCCATCCATCCCTCTCTCTTTCTCCTACTTACTGACAGCCTTGACAATGTCATGAAAGAGTCCATAAGGTATAAGCGGTTCAGGAAGCTCTCTAAAGAAGAGTTTCAGGGCTCCTGTTATCACATGGATGTCCTCCCACTGCGGATCTTCCAGGTCCACATGCTCCACTGACCCACAACGAAGAAGGGATGAGTTTGGGTGTGGATAAAAAGGAGAAAAGCAAATGATAGACAGATAAAAAAAGAAGAAGTTGGTTTAGTGGTGTTGCATGGACACAAAGCAGGCATACTCAAATACATACGCTCATATTTATTACAGCGGAGAGCTTTTTGGCATGAGACAAGTACAGTGAGTCGTTGTCCTCTAAGTGTTTCACTGCACTCGTCGTGTCGTGCCAAAAAACTCTCCGCTGTAAGTGCAGTGAAACGTAGAGGACAACAAGGGCAGTGAGACAAGGGACAAAATTTTTGCACATGCAAAAATAGCTTTATTGCATAGTTCACGCAAACGTCTCAGTGAAGATTCATAGATTCTCAGAGATGTGGGTGTGGTTCCATAGTGCAACAAAATGGCAAATAACTCTATATCCAGAGCACTAAAACTATATAAATACATAATTTCAAATTTCTCTCAGTCAATAAAGCGCAAGCAAATAAAATAAAAAAATTAAAAAATAAAAAATCAACAGAGCAATACAGAGCGCCATGCATGTCTTAATAAGCAGCATGCAGTGGCACTGGCCACAAGGTGTCAGTCACAAACTTCCCCACCTTCAGGCATATCAAACACAAACACATATTAGGTAACAGGCCACAGTCCAAGGTCAGGTGAGCCAGACTAGAAGTAATCAGCTTAGTGACCAATAACATCAACAATAACACGTCACCAACTCCTCTTAAATGTTCATTTATCATCATTATTTGAAGGTAACATTCTGAATGCACACATATCAGCTACAAAATAGATGAAAACTCTACAATTCATTACCTAAACATACATTATATATATATATATATATATATATATAATTTTTAGCTTGCTATAATGAAGAAGTACATACTATTAGCACATTTTGTCAGTAGTCAAGTTGATGGCCCTGAGTTTATTACTCTAATTTGTCTCCTAGTGGAATAACAGAGACTAGCTCTTTTTTTGAATCTTTCAAGTCAATTACAGTACATAAGCCAATTTTTGTTTAGAAAATGGATTAGAAATCCAGTAGGTGGGCCGGATTAGAACCTTTATCGGACCGGTATGTTTGACAGCTATGTTCTAGAGCAGCGGTTCTTAACCTTTCTGCGAGTGTGATCCACTTTTAAGAATGACAATGCTTTAAAAACTTTCCGCTACAATCATAATTGCGCCCACCTGACCATCTAATCATTGCCTTGAGAAGTCCTTGATCAGCTAAAATAGGCGTGTTAAATTCCTTGATCTCAAGGAAAAGGGTCGGTGACCACTGCTCTAGATTGTACTGATTCCCAATACATATATTTCAATTCAACTATGGTCCACAAAACAATCTTAATTTAGAACATGGTTTATAAAATTCATTAGGCTAGTCAGATTAGAACCTTTATCAGACTGGTCCTGGAACCAAAACTACGCCTTTACGATTAGTAACAAAGGTTACAAAAAAAATGAATGGATACACCCGGGACCACTTAATGTGAACTTGTTAGCGTGTTCTAATGCTATCTGGTACCCTACTATAATTTATTCATGAACAGTAATATTAGAGTCTAAACGGTTGACTCAAGTCTTTTGTGTATGAGCAGCTGTTGTCAGAGCAGTGCAACATGGAGGCATTTTCCCAGAAAACACAGCGAAAGCAAGCTAGCTTTAGAGTGGGAGCAAGCAAGGATTTTCATTCCTGCTGATTAGAAGTGCTACCTGGCACTAAATCCTCTGGAAAGAGATAACGTCCATCTGTAGACACAGCTCGCTCTGGAAGAATGGATAGGAATTACATGCCACCTATTAGAACCTGACTGCATAGGTTATATATACACTCTCTCCTTCAAGTCATTATATCAGGCTTCATATTGGATTTCACATATCTGAACATAAAATATAATCGAGCATCTTTTGAGTTAAGACAATGTACCTGTTATTTTCTCATTGCTGTTATAGATCTGTATCATCTTTGCTGGTCTTACCATGATTGACAGCAAAGCGTAGCTTCTGGATTACAGCCAGATTTCCACTGACTCTGTAGATACCATCTGTCTCTAAACCTGAAAAAACATGCGCACACACACACACACACACACACAAGCTAATTATCTACTGGGCAGTATGCATGTTTACCCATAGGTGGTAATGATATCAGAGGTATCACATTAAGGGGAATAGTGGAAAGGACAAACCGAGGCTCTGGCACAGTGTATTTACTAATCCTGTTTGGGATTCATCCTAACTCAAAGCTTTACCTTTGAGATTTACCTGGATCACAAAAGCAGCGACAATGAGTTACAATGAATCTGTAACATTAATTCTTATACAATATAGAACTGAATTTCAAGGACATCTGAAAAGAGAAATAAACATTGGATGAATTGCTACACTACTACTGAAGATTACTGATATGTACTGTCCAGTAGAGGAGTGACTTAATGCCAGAGACATTATCAGGACGAACCTGTGACAATTTCTAACTTCACTCATATCTGTACATCTCGGTTTGGTATATTTAGATGGGTCACTTGACAACTGATACAACTGTACCCTACCATACTATCTGGTAAAAACTTGACTTTAATATACATTTGTATATATTATATATAGAAATAATATATTTTTCTAGTTAATTAATGTCATAATGAAATTAATATTGTCATAATGTGTCATAAAATGTGGTCTGCACCTTTGCTAAATTTTCGTTTCTGATTCGTGACTGTTGGTGATAGAAAACAATAGAAAAGTAACAGGTAATGTTTTAATGCAAATTTGAAAGACAAGGATGTGGAGCAAAAGCGGAAAGAGAAAAGGAAAAGGAGAAGCAATATATCGGAAGGTAGGCAAGTAGAACAATTTTTAGGTCTTGCTGAATTGAGTTATTATTAGCAAGTGCAGTAAGGTAAGGTAAGTATATCATTTTTATATACAGTTGCATCTCAAAAAATTAGAATATCGTGGAAAAGTTTTTTTTTTTCCCGTAATTCAATTCAAAAAGTGTAACTTTCATATATTCTAGATTCATTACACTTAAAGTGAAATATTTCAAGCCTTTTTTTCTGTTTCAATCTTGATGATTGCGGATTACAGCTCATGGAAATAAAAAAATCCAGTATCTCAAAATATTAGAATAAAGAATTTATAATACAGAAATGTCGACCTTCT
>JANDJT010000012.1:20361978-20372458 GCA_024331685.1 Stegophilus panzeri
ACTCACTCACTCACTCACTCACTCACTCACTCACTCACTCACTCACTCACTCACTCACTCACTCACTCACTCACACATACACACACACGAGCGCGCGCGCGTACACACAGAGGAACAAGGAACTGCAGCATGGTTTAAGTGATTCTCCGTCATTTAAACGCACTCTCTCTCTCTTGCCAACAAAACAACTCTTACCACATAAGCATTACGTGGCATTTTGCAGCAATCTGCATGTGGTGTGGTGTGGTGTGGTGTGTGTGTGTCTGGTTGCCAATGTAGAAACCTGGTCTGGCCCTCAGCATCAGATCTACAGGCATTACTCCCTTTACACTAGAAGCATTAGCTAAACAAAAAGCTATTTGAGGCACATAAATAAATAACTGAGGATGGAAAGCATAATCCCCTTTTTAATTTAACTCTGCCTTCTGCTCTAAGCTGCACACTCATCCTCAGGCAATCTGCCATCATTGTGTGTGTGTGTGTGTGTGTGTGTGTTTGTCTGTCCTTATTGTCTAGATAGAAGTAAGGGACTGTGCAGAGACCTTCAGAAAACGCAGAATTCCTGCTTCCTTTTTATATGATCATTTCAGTCCAACTTTTCATCTAAACTCTGCAGGTGATCAGGACATTTTATATGTTCAGTCTGTACACAGAACACCTCACATGGCCAGAGCACAGCCAAGCCGACTCTACCAGTCATCATCAGACTCAAGACGGAATTCCACCAGATCCTCAAATCGGGCTTCGACGGTACGGTCACACTCTTTTTCTCGTTCAATTCTGAACATATAGACGAAACCTCTGCTTCTGTCTGACATGGCTGAACCCTCCGATGCACAGCAAAATCCCCAGTACCTAGACGTGTTGAATGAACTCCGAGTGTTCATTTGTGTCCAACTGTATATGAATAAACATTGTAGCTCTACTGGTTTTATTTCAGAACGGACATACATCAGTGTTTACCACTCTCGTTTTGTGTTCTGTGTTTTTCCTGTTTAACCATATCAGACCACAGACACACACTGGTTCATCTACTATCTTAGTTGGTGATCTCTTGAGCAGGGGTGTCCAATCTTATCCGGAAAGGGCCGTGGTGGGTGCAGGTTTTCATTCCAACCAAGCAGTAGCCACACCGGAGTCTATTGAAAGACAAGATCAACTGATTAAACAGGTGGAATCAGGTGTGTCCTGCTTGGCTGGAATGAAAACCTGCACCCACACCGGCCCTTTCTGGATAGGATTGGACACCCCTGCTCTAGAGGGATGATGTAGAATTTTTTTTTTTTTTAAAACACGGATGAAACACAGTTTATATTTAAGGCTGAAACAAGCACATGGCCTCTTGTTTGTGCAATACAGTAAATCATTATGACTTCTGACTAACAGGAGTTTCAAGGCCTTCTTCATGTATGCTTGAACAGGTTAATGTGTGGTAAGTAGATTGGGGAAAATGAAAAATAAATAAATAATTGTGTTTAACAAAATTTTCACAGTATATGTATCCCAGGAAACCAACTAACTATATAGAGCATAGGTGTAAAAAAATACCAGCCCAAAAAATAGTTCCAACTCCAGGCCACCAACTGAATTTCTAATCTGTGTTTTTTAAAAGAAGATGTCTTGTGGACTGTAATTAACTTGAAAGGTTCAGGGGGAAAAAAAGAGAGCTAGTCTTTGTTATTCCACCAGGAGCAAAATAGAGCAATAAACTGTCAATTATTCTGCAAACTACAGTCACCGCCCACCTTCACATTCATGCAGTTATCTAATCAGCCAATCACGAGGCAGCAGCACATGCATAAAATCATGCAGATACAGGTCAAAAGCATCAGTCAATGTTCACATCAAACATCAGAATTGGGGATAAATATGATCTTTGTGACTTTATGGTTGTTGGCTGGTTTGAGTATTTCAGAAACTGCTGATCTCCTGGGATTTCCATCACGTAAGCGGAGGGTCTGCAGGCTGAAACACCTTGCTGATGAGAGCGATGGAGGAGAGAAGAGCAGAATGTCCAGACTGGGCTGAGCTGACAGGAAGTCTATAACAGAAAGTAACTCAAAATATTCACTCTTTACAACCGTGTTGAGCAGAAAAGCACCTCAAACACACAGCACATCAAACCTTGAGGTGGACTGGCTACAACAGCAAAAGTCCACATCAGGTTCCACTCCAATCAGCCAAGATCAAGAACCTGAGTCTATCATAGGCACAGACCCACCCTAATTGGACAGTTGAAAATGAGTTGCCAGTCTTGTCCAGTTTAACTGAAGCTCTTGACCTGTATCTGCATGATTTGATGCATTGCGCTGCTGCCACATGATTGGCTGATTATTTAACTGCATTAGATTAGTGCAGGTGTACAAGTGTTCCTAATAAAATGGATGGTGAGTGTATATTGATCCTTTTTTTATTGAAATTCAGGCCATATCTCAGTTACAGACTGCAACACTGCATAATATGGAGAGGTTCAAAGGAATGAACATTTATGCAAGGTACTATATGTAAATCTTAATAAATAAACAGATGTTGATGTGTTATTGGTCAACTAAACTAATGTTTTTGGCTCAGACCACTTGACATGCGAGTAATGTGACCTGTTACCTAAAATGACCTGCTGCTGTAGATCCTTTCTGCCATGTTACAGAAGTCACCTGCATATGATCTGCTTGTTTATACAGAAACTGGAATAGATATAGACATAATGATATTGTCTAGCAGATACCGTAAACATTATAATGTCAAGGCTGAACACTTTGGGGGACCACACACACATATACAGGTTTTGTTTTTTTTTTTACCCTGCTCAAAAATTTGCTTCCTGAGTTGTAAAGGGGAAGTGACAGGCGGCTGGAGTCACATGGGGAAGTCCCAGGCTGTGTAACACTGGCCTGAAAATGAAGTGACAAGAGCACGTGATATGAAACAGAGAGAAAACCGGAAATATCAGAATGCCATAACATGTTTAGTAGTGATTGTGTTTAATAAAATCAACTAATTTAACCTAAAACCACAGAGTTGATTTTTAATGCATTTGTGCAGGTGGTTACCAAATACATAATGAATACAAAATACAAAATACAAAATGGTTACCGTGTTTTGGATATGATCACTCCGGCGAGCTCTACGTGGTGGTTTCCATGAACGCTCCTTGGTAACACTGTTGACGTAGTAAAAGCGACCAGATGCAGGGTCTTGATACTGCTCCCACAGCTGCAGCTTCTGCAAAGGCTTCTGGCCTGGGACTGGGCTAGGGACCTCTGCCCATTGCTTCCTCTGCATGTCTGTCAATGAATTTTGAGAGCTGTAGGTCTGAAAAGAAAGACAGATGAAGATTGGATTTTAAAAAAAGCAACAAAAAAAAAGCATAGCAGCCATGTAAATTGTTTGCAATCATAATACACTGTATGTACATATAGTACTGTACACAACTTCTAAGCATCCTCTGAAGAATTCTTTTTTTACAGTACCAAAGTATAAACATTTCTACCACAGCGGTGATGAATTATCAATTCAGAAGGTGTGGATTAACTTTCTAGAACAGCACGGCTCTGGCAGTAGTTTCCGGCTGTCACATAAATGATAGGTTTATATGAACGAGCCTGTACAAATACATTATATTCCTATAATATTAGTTCACATGCACTGATATGGTGAACGCTGCACATAATCTATTAATAAATGGATTAAAATGTGCTTTTTAATAAAAGAAAAACCTAGAATCATTAAATACAGCAATGTTTTCTGTTAGCAGATGTTTATGTAACATTTATGGAAGGAATCTCGGATGTCCACACTTTTCTAGTGTCCCAATATAGGAGAGTCTTCAACACAAAACAGTCTGCACTTTCAGGTTTCATAGTCACATGACAAGCTGAATTTCTTTTTCAGAAAAAAGAGAGGCTGGTGATCGAAAAAAAAACTGTATACATATAACATAACTATAACATAAGTGATAACAGGAATGGACTTGTTTTGCAGACGTTTCATAGCATTAAATGTATAAAATGAAAAAAAACTATAAACCGTTAACAGAAGCGTAATATGTCATTCGAGAATCAATTACATATGGTAATCGTTGCAAAATTGCTGTGGTATTAAAGGAATAACACTTTGGACCATGCTGTTATAAGACCAGGGTAGTTTCACTGCCCCAGCAGGTATTATTTTCATATAACAGCATGGTCTGTCATGTTTTATACCTTACTTATACCACAAAGCTTTTGAATGCGCAATTGTGACTAGTCAGAATGTGATTATGTTTCTATAAGTGTTGGCTGGCTGGAAGATAAATCACAGGTTTATAACAATGCACTCATTGTAAAATATTCATGTGTTTCTATAGTAATAATTTGCACAAATGGTAGATACCCCACATATATATATATATTTTTTTTTTTAAACGTGCAGTTGTACAATTGATATTGTATAGTTTTCTGTGAAGAGATGTTTATTTAGCATTTAGGAAATCTTCTCCAGTGTTAGTGCTTTGTAAAAGTCTGAGGTAATGCTGTAACTAAGCTTTTCAACCACAAAGGACTTTGGGGTTTCTTATTAACATGGCAAGCTACACTTTCTGTCTTATTAAGTTAAAGAGAGAGAGTATAAAAGAGAGGCAGGAACAACTGTTTACAGCTGTTATACCATACATAATAACAGGAACTAAATTGTTTCAGTTTTTATGATTATTATTTTTATTTTTTTAGGTTAGTTTCGCCTAGGTCATTATGATGAGAATTATACCTTCAGTTTTGCTTAGTGTTAATAGTAATAGTTAAGGTATTTAATATAATAATTAGTTATCACCAGTATGATAACATAAATATACAGTATGTGTATTGAGTTACATTTAAAAACAGACAGAGACAAACAAAACGAACAGGACGAAAGGATAAAGCTGGAAGCAGATTGAGAGACCGTTAAACCCTATCAAAGAAAGATCTGACAGACAATACAAGATTGCAGACAATACAACATCAAGCTGTAAAAAAATAAATAAATAAATAAGTAACTTTTGTAAATCGCTTCAGCAAATTAGACTCAAGTATCTCAGCCTACATAGTATCTCTCCATGGTTAAATTATTTGCTTAAAGAGGTCGAAAAGTGAATGGGTACAGCCTTGTATTGATTGTAACTCTATTCTAGTAGAGCTTGACAAACATGTAACAGTCACTCACCACCAGGTGGCTGCTCTGGAGTAGAAACAACAGCAGGAACAGCACAAGATACACTTGAAGACATGATAATTAAATTACTGTATTTTATGTCCCACAACTTCAGCTATTTTATCATGGTTAACTCTTTTTTTCCACCGGTTTTGGAGATGCCTGTGTTCAGCAATGCATTTACAGTATTTGGGTTTTCACACTCCACAGTAGTGTGGTTACTGGCTCATACAAAGCTAGACACTCAGGGCTTTAGGATTCTGCAGTTTTTACATAATATTTCTTTTTTTTTTTTCCACCTAGCCTACTAGGTTTAAATATTTGAACTGTATTGTGGCAGTTGTATACAGTGTTTTACTATAATTATAATAATAAAAAAAAGCTTTAACTGTGCTGTCCCTTTTATCTCTATACTGATGTTATTGTGGAGAAATATGAATTGATTGCCCAGCAGAGGGCTCACACCTTCGGTTTCCCATCGCCCTGCTCATCAGCAGCTAAAGTCTCTACGCACAGCAACCTGACAGTGTCCTGACTAATCTTATAACAGACTTGCAGCAATAAACTAATTAGTTTGTGTATACTGGTTGAAAATGTCCGATAAATCGATTTCTATTACGTTGGCGGAATAGAATGCAAGTGTACTGCAAGAAAGGGTTCATCACATTCACTATACAGCCAAAAGTATGTGGACACCTGACCATCACACCAATATGTGGGTCTTCACCATCCACAACGGTTGCCACAATGTTTGACGTACACAATCATCTAGAATGTTCCAGGATGACAATGCCACTGTGCACAACACAAGGTTCATAAAGACATGGTTTGCCAAAGTTGGAGTGGAAGAACTCGAGCGGCCTGCACAGAGCCCTGACCTCAACCCCACTGAACACCTTTGGGATCAACTGTAATGCCGACTACACACCTGGACTCCTCACCTGACATCAGTGTCTGACCTCACTAATGCTCTTGTGGCTGAATGAGCACAAATCTCCACAGCCATGCTCCAAAATCTAGTGGAAAGCCTTCCCAGAAGAGTGGAGGTTATTATTATAACAGTAAAAGTGGGGAATAAATCTGGAATGGGATGTTCAAAAAGCACATATGGGTGTGATGGTCAGGTATCTATAATCTTTTAGCTATATAGTATTGCACAATATTTTCCATGAATTTTGTGTTATAGATGTCAGATATGTGTATTCACAGATGGCCAACAGGGCTGTTTTCATATAAAATACGATTAAATAAGATTGAGTATTTTTCTCAAGCTTATCTTTTTAAATGTATTGTATCTAATGCTACTATTTTCACAGCAAGCCTAACTAATGAATCTATGCGGGCACAACACTGCTGTAGAGCACTTCCTCTATCTCAACCACCATTTTAGCCTGAAGCAGACATTTTAAGTTTCAGTACACATATTTAGCATCTGGAGATGTGTCATTCATATGTCACTTTCAAATCTCTTTTGGAGGGGAAACTGCTGTGGTTTACATGGTCTTTTCAACTACCATCAGCTTTGTTCATTGTTTGTACTTATGTGTGTATTTAACTGTGACCTCTGTCTCGCTACAACACACAAACAACTAATGATTAATTCCATTCTATATGAATATGCTTGTTATTATAAGTTATAAGCTATTATACCGCAGTGCTGCAGAATGCTCGAATCTGATCCGATGATTCATGTTCTACAACAGCACAGCTCTGACAGTAGTTCTGGTTGCAAAATTTATATGAATTATTTGAATGCGTTTCTTCTAATATGTAATCATTTCAACCTTAACAACTAACATTCGTACTTGTATGGTGGACGCGCTGCGTAAACGGATTTTTAAAACGTGCATAGTTGCTGGTATGGCGAGGTTTTCTGTGATGAGACATTTAGTTAACGTTTATGAAAGATGTCTCCAGTGTCAGCACTTTATAACAGTCAGAGGTACTGTAAAGCTGTAACTTTTTCGAGTGTTTTTCGACATGGGAAAGCCTTCAAAATGCGGTTTCTTGGTAACATGACAAGCTTCTTTTTTTTGTCTTATTAACATCAACAGAAAAAAAGAGAGCCTGGTGAAGGAATGTTATAAGAGGAACTAACTTGTTTCACAGATTAAGCAGAAATATAAATGGATAAAAAGCAATACATGTTGTCCTTAAATAGATGATCAGGTGTAAATTGTTGGCAAATTGCTTCAGTATAAGAGGAAGAAACCACTTTAGGACACGCTGGTTTTGGAACTAAAATATGGCTAAAGAATGTGTGGCATTGTAATGATGACGACATAGAGACAGTAAATACGACAATGAGAATCTCACTTCTCACTATGTATTCAAAGAGATATCATGAACTTACCATAGGCAGCAAGGGTGTGTGTTTGTCTGTTTAACAGGCTGCCACCTCAGTGCACACTCCATCCGAGTGCTAAATCAGACCACGTAGCAGAGCTCAGACACTCCAGCTCCAGTTTTCAGCATAGACTTTTTATGGGACTATATAAAGAGCTCAGTGTAAAATGTGTGTATGTGTGTTGAGTGTGATTTATAAATGGATGGAGTGATGGAGTGACCTATATGTATCTGTAATCTCTGATTACTCAGAGACATGAGGCACAGTCCCCTCCAAAAGTATTGGAACAGCAAGGCCAATTATTTTGTTTGTGCTATACACTGAAGACATTTGGGTTTGAGATCAAAAGTTGAATATGAGGTGATAGTTCCGAATTTCAGCTTTCATTTCCTCATATTTACATCTAGACGTGTTAAACAACTTGGCACAACATGGCACCTTTGGTGGCAGCCCAATATTTGGTTGCATATCCGTTGCTTGCAATAACTAGATCAAGCAGGTGAGTCACTGATATCACCAAACTGTTGCTGTTTTCTTTTGTGTTGCTTTTCCAGGCTTGTACTTTAAAAACTTTAAAAGCTACTACGCTTTAAAATGTTTTTCTAAACTGAAGAACTTTAGAACTCTTTCACAAAAATCACTTACATTGTAAATATAATAAATATAATAAAGTATAATAAAATTGATCCTAATAAAAGAAAAAAAGTCAACCTTCTTTATATGTCAACATTTCCAGTTCAAAAAAGAAATTTATTTGCCAAATCCAATTCCAATCTTTGCCATTTGTTACAGGATCTGATATCCGATAAACTTTCTCTAATATCTGGATGGTATTGGCCCCATGCTGATAATGGGTATCAGATCAGTGCCATCTCTAATAGAAAGAAAGTAATCTTATTAAAGTAAAGCCACATTTATTAACATGGAAGCGTATTGGACATGGTGCTGCTGCGCAATGTATTCACCATATTTAGTGCAAAATGGACCTCACTAACTGCCACGTTACCAGTAGCCCCCCCACAGTGGAAAAATTCAACCTTCTAAACATGAGTGAATGAGTGGAAGAGTGAGTGAGTGGAAGAGTGAGCGAGTGAGTGGAAGAGTGAGTGAGTGAGTGGAAGAGTGAGCGAGTGAGTGGAAGAGTGAGTGAGTGAGTGAGTGGAAGAGTGAGTCAATGAGTGGCAGAGTGAGTGAGTGAGCGGAAGAGTGAGTGAGCGAGTGGAACAGTGAGTGAGCGAGTGAAAGAGTGAGTGAATGAGGGAGGGAGTTACAAGTCAGTTCTGTGAGCCACTACTGAGTCTATGCTTCAACCCAGCAATCCTTTAATAGTAATTCACAGGATACCTTAGAAGGAAGTCTGGCAGCATTTCGGGTAATAAAAAGCCCCTTACTGGAAGCTACCAGGTATTCATATTTTGTTCTCCACAATCTCTTTTAGCTACGAAAGTTAAACTTAGTAAGCTAGCTGGCTACCATTGATCACAAAGCTGCATAAAGCCTTGTGAAGTGAGTACACTTACAATGCAAACATAGCTCATAGATCAAAACAAAGATAATCCTTTCCTCTTCAAGAGTTTTCATCTAGCTAGCTAAATGTTAGCTACCTAGCTTGCTCTGTTTGCTCTGTGCTAAGTTTTGAAACCACAGAACAAGAACAGTTACACAGTCCATAGAGGATTTCGAGTTTTTTTGTGATTGTTGCAGCCAAAAATGCTTGATTTTGTTGCGGCTTTTTCCCCTCAAAATTTGCTATTCAATTTGCGTTTCAAATTAGTTTTTTGTGCTTTTTTGCGGGAAACTACTTGAATTGGCCTTTTTGACGCACGTGAATCGAAGAGGGCTTTGGCCGAATGCACGTTGTGATGAAGTCACATGACGCACATTTGCCCAAATCTGCAGAAATTTTGAAAAATTGCAAGCTCCTCCGAATATTGCAGAGTTTCCTTGATTTTGCGGTAATTTCTGCGATCGCAAAATTGCTAAATCCTGGAGGACTGTTTATGGTGCATCAGTGGCGATTAGATCAACAATGCACAGAGTACGGAGAGATCAGAATGGAGCATAAACATCAGACAGACTGAGCTCAATAGCTAAAAGACAAGTTTTTGTTAAAGGTGTGTGTCCTCACTTTTTCACCTACTAATCCGTAACTGTGATAATCACATCGAAACACTTCCATAATGCTAAGGTGCAGATGATAACAGCAGCAGATAATTAAATCCTTATAGTCTCTAGTTTGGCCGCAACCCAAACCAAATACTACTGCACAACACACTCACATGGATTAATCCACATGGTGGTGAACAGTGCAGCACAACCCATGTTATTAAATATTTTTCTGCAAATACAGTTACAATCAAAATTATTCAACCTCCACTGCAAATCAGGTTTATTGTTAAAATTTAGAGACTTTCAGCTGTTTGCAATGAACAAATCAAACAAAAGCAATTGAAATATAACAATTGCTTGAAAAGCAACACAACAAATACTTCAAGTGGTTTCCCCATATTCAACTGAAAATGAAACTTATAATGATTTCTCCAGTTTCAATATTATTCACCCCTATGAATAGCATCCTTCAAAACAGCACAAATATGCAAAACAGGTGTTGTCTCAAGCACATTACCTGAACTAGCTAGGAAATATAAGAAATACCTGGATGGGGCAGAAAAAGGACGCTATCAACGGCTGAAACCAGATTTCTGCGAAGGAACATTGTGAAAAACCCTCGTGTAACTGCAAAAGACCTGTAGCAAGACTTAGCAGACCCGTAGCAACAGGCACTGAGGTTTCAGTGAACACTGTAAAGGCACGTACTAAACGTAGAAGGTTTCCATGCCAGAACTCCACGACGTACACCACTACTGACTCAAAAGAGAATGAAAGAACCCTCTGTCCACAGTCAAGCATGGTGGTGGCTCGGTGATGTTCTGGGGCTGCTTTGCATCCTCTGGCACTGGAAACCTG
>JANDJT010000012.1:20372558-20399355 GCA_024331685.1 Stegophilus panzeri
CAAGTAGGCATGAGAAAACTTGAGCTTGTCAATTATGACAGAATTTAGGAACATAGTGCGTGATCAATAAAAGATGGTGGTTTGTGAGATCGGGAAGTTGAGAAAAGCAGATGATGTACAGAGTTACTCTCTTCATCATAATGGCTTCTCTGCAGTATTTCCTCACTTGTTCGGTTGACTGAGGTGATGAAAAGCAGTGTGAAAGTAACTGTTGCGCGGTGTAGATCCATTTTGGACTACCTGTAGTTTTTATTCCGATTGTATTATACCCCGAACTCCGAACAGGTCACTCACACTGGTGCAAATAAATATTTATTCACAGTCGCACAAAGTACTTCAGCCGCAAACGGGAGTGAAATTCTCACACTGTAGAGCCCTGAGTTTTTTCCCGTTCAGCGTGATGAGGTTTAATGTCCCCGACAACCTCTGTAGTGCCATTTAGCATCGTGCTAGCTAGTGTCATGATTTCCCCTCGTGCAAGTGCTGGAGCTCGCAGAGAAACTGGCGCTAAAATGCTAACTCCGTTCCCGGGTTTTGGCACTACAAAATGACATCATCCCTGCGCCGCTCTATGCAATTGGCTGTAAGTGTAGGAAGCGCATGATTTGAGTGGAGAAAACAGCGGAGTTTTCTGTGAGCAGAGGACGAACTTTAAACGTCAATATCGCAGTTGATCATGTTTATTTAATCGTGGGCAGTCAAAATCGTAATCGTGATCGATATCCAATTAATTGTGCAGCCCTACATCAGTCAATATTAATGCCCTGCGAAATACTGTCACCTACCTGCATAACATCCTTTGAGACTCATACACATGTATGCACATTTAAACAACTGCAGTCAGCCTGTCTGATAGCAACTTAACTAATTCATTGGTGTATGAAAAATGTGGCACGGAATACTTGTTTCTCAATACAAGAATATGTGTATGTGTGGGTGTGTATGTACGTCACCTGGATGTTTCCGTCTGTGTGTTTGTGTGTGGCGCTTCCCACATCCCACTGGCTGAAGGACTTAGGGGAGCTGGATGGACTTGGCCTGCTGATGTGCAGTTCCCCGTATGGGTTCTGAGGCAGGTGACTGGAGCTCTTGCTGCGTGGTATCAGAGACCCCGGAACCTTGAGGTGACCTAAAGTTGAGGCGGTTGTAGAGATGGGCAATGTGGTGAAATGTCTTCCTTGTGTGCCTTTTCCTATGCATGAGTTCTTAAAAGCAAAGTTACTGTTCAGGTCCTCCATGGAACGACAGAATTCTTTAGCAGGTACTGACCAGGGAGAAGACAGAAAAACAATTAGAGTAAACTTAGAATAAAACACACATTTAAAACAGAAATGTCAAGACCATAACCCGTTAGACCCACTACTCAACCCCACATTTTCAAAATTTACCAGTATAACCAGATTTCCAGGTGGTAAAGAGTATTTTTCTCAACAACACAACACTACAGCCAGCGTCTGTATGGTGCTAAGTAAACACTCCTGAGTGACCAGGGTGGTATTCAAATCAGCAAGCTCCCAGTGTAGTGTCCTAGCCTACTGATTCTCATTGGTTGCTACTCAACAACCAGAAATGAGCTGACTGAAATCTGACGTGTTCTCAATCCCCAAAAACTAACCACATTAAAAGCCCTGCCTTATGTGTAACCTACATTACTTCCCCTCTAATAATGAAAGCACAAACTCTCGATAAGGTAAAATCATTACATTTCGTGTATATTCTGGAGTTAATCAAGCACTCTCTTCCCCAAAAGTGAAGGTTTGATGCAGTCTGCATAGACCAAAACCAAACCACAGAACAAGACATATATTCTTTGTACTAGAACAGAGTGCAGAGGCCAAAGGCAATAAAGGGATTGTGACCAGAGCATGGTAGTATTGATTACAGTTGTTTATTTTGAATACATTCTACTAGGGATCACAGGTCATAGTTTTACATTGTATGTTTCTTTTTTTTATTCATTTTCAGCACATTTTAATGGAGTACTGTCCTAATTAAAGGATGTGGGGGTTTTCTGGCAATTTTTTAAATAAATCATACACTAATTCATGATTTTACTTCATGCTTTTCAATTTTCAAAAGCATGAAAGGCTGAATTATTACAAGTTGGACATCTACAAAAATTAATTTGTAATAATAATTAAAAAAATACAAAACATGAGCCTTGACCAAGATTTTTTTTATTCAAATGTATTACTAATAATATATTCCTGCATGTTAAAAAAATAGCCAGTCTGTACAAAAAAAAACAACAACAGTCGTGTCCAAAAATTGCTGCGACTTTTTAAAAAATTTACGATGCAACTTGCAAAACTAAAGTTTTCTGTGCTTTTTTCATAAAGCTACTTAAATTGGCAACATTGGCAATTGCACATCACAGTGATGTTTGTTGGTAAATGAGACCTTTTAGCTGTACTTAATGCACTTTGTGAAGATGTCACATGATCCGCCTCGGCCTAAATCTGGTGAAAATCTGCGATAATACATTGCGCATTTTTGTGTTCACAAACTCCTGGAGGGACTGATTAGAGTATACTGCTGCTCTAATGTTTGTGCCATCTGTGACATTGGTTCGATCATGACCTCGAGTTACTGTCTGTGCGGACTTTTACATGTTCTCTCGTGTTCATGTGGGTCTCTTCGTCTAGGTTTTCCAGTTTCCTTCCACTGTCTAAAAACAAACTGGTATATGGATTGGCTATGTTAAGTTGCCCCTAGGCGTGAATGAGTGTGTGAATCCGTGTGTGCATGGTGCCCTGCGATGGACTGGCATTTCATTCAGGGTGAATTCTTTCACCTTACACCCAGCGTTCCAAGGACAGGCTCTGGATTCCCCATGACCCTGACCAGTGCTTACTAAAGATGAATTAATGAAATCAATAACATTTTAAGTAATGAAATCTTTTAAAGTATTTGACAGACAACATGTAGTGCTAATGTTAGAAGCAAATCATTTTATGCCGAATATTCTTTCACAGACGAGAGGTGGAGGCAGCCTTTTGTATGACATAATGCATACATTAAAATATTGATATCATTACTTATGAAAACTCCTGATGAATTATGGATTCTGATTGGATAGAAGGAAGATACATTTTCTATAACAGCACAGCTCAGACAGTAGTTCTGGCTACACCACAAATCACAAGTTTATATTAATGCACACGTTCTAATACATTTTCATTTCTATAGTAAATTACACAGGGACTACGGCGTATTAAAAACGTGTATTTAGTATTCTGTAAGGAGATGTCTGTTTAACATTTATGGGAGGAGTCTCCACTGTCAGAGATAAAGCTGTTCCTTTAGGTTTTCTAACACTGGATTGGCTTCAGTGCAGGCTTTGAGGTTTCTTGAAAACATGACAAGCAGCATTTTTATGTCTTATAACTAGGTTTTCCAGTTTCCTTCCACTGTCTAAAAGTAAGCTGGTATATGGATTGGTTATGTTAAGCTGCCCCTAGGCGTGAATGAGTGTGTGAATCCGTGTGTGCATGGTGCCCTGCGATGGACTGCTATTTCATTCAGAGTGAATTCTTTCGCCTTACACCCAGCATTCCCAGGATAGGCTCTGGATTCCCCGTGACCCTGACCAGTGCTTACTAAAGATGAATTAATTAAATCAATAACATTTTAAGTAATTAAATCTTTTAAAGTATTTGACTGACAACATATAGTGCTAATGTTAAAAAATATTACCTAGTTAGCAAGCAAATAATTTTATGACTAACATTCTTTCACAGACGAGAGGTGGAGGCAGCCTTTTGTATGACATAATGCATACTAAATAATAATATTTTAATATATTAAAATATATATTAGATTGTTTTGTCTCCATTTGTTCACATTAAATAGTTTGTTATGACTTTTACTTAAGGTCATTATTTTTTCAAGTAATACCTTTGTTTGAGTAAGGTTTTGAGCTATTCTTACTTTTGCTTTTGCTTCTAACACCATCACAGTAATTTTGGCACTTACACTATATGGCCAAAGGTTTGTGGACACCTAACCATCACACCCATATGTGCTTATTGAACATCCCATTCTAGACTGAGTTCTCCTTTGCTGTTATTATAATCTCCACTTTTCTGGAAAGGCTTTCCACTAGACTCATTTTAGAGCATGGTTGATGAGATTTTCCCATTCAGCCACCAGAGCAATAGTGATGTCTGGCACTGAGGAGGCCTGGGGCACACGTTTGGCCCCATCCCAAAGGTGTTCAGTGGGGTTGATTTCAGGGCTCTGTGCAGAACACTATCAATCAATCAATCAACATTTAAACAACATAAGTTGATCCAAAGTGCTGTACAACAGAAAAAGGTAAAACAATAAAATCAACATCTAGTCATTTTCAAAGGCTTAAAAAATAAAAATAGGAGTTAAGGGGAGATTTAAAAATAGCTAGTGATGACGCAGACCTCACATGAAAGGGGAGACTATTCCAAAATTTGGGTCTGGCCACAGAAAAAGCCCAATCACACTTGGATTTTCATTGACAACAGGGGACAGACAAAAGTAATTGATTGGAAGATCTGTGCACTCTGGATGGAGAGTAATGGTAAAGAAGGTCACTCATGTACTTTGATGCAAGATCAGACAATGCTTTATATACAAAAAGAAGATTTTAAAATCAACCCTAAACTCAACAGAAAGCCAGTGAAGAGAGGCCAATATGGGGGAAATATGATCCCTCTTTCTAGACCTGTTAAAAGTCTGCCAGCCACCTATTGAACAATTTGTAATCGAGATAAAGCAGACTGAGAAAGTCCAATGTACAGCGAATTACAATAGTCTAGCCGTGATGTAATAAGAGCATGGGTTACAATTTCCGAATCTTTACGAGAAAGGAAATGTTTTAGCTTTGCAATGGATCGGAGATGAAAAAAAAGCTTCCCTATATAACAGCACTAATCCGTTTCTCAAAAAGAAGTGAAGAGTCAAAAATGACTCCAAGATTCTAAACTTGCTTTGGATCTAGCTGAGCTTCCAGGGCAGGGGAAGAAGACGTGGGACGGCATAAAAACAAGCCTATTGTCTCGCACTTTATCAGAATGTCAAATGGGCAGTTAAGTGTCTGGTCTGACTGGAAGGTAAAACTAAGAGTCATCAGCATATCAGTAATTAGAAATATTATATTTCTGAAAGATATAACCAAGGGGAAGCATATAAAGGGAAAACAATAACGGACCTAAAATGGATCCTTGCGGGACACCACAAGATAAGGACCAGAGTGCTTCCTCTCCAACCTTGGTAAACCATGTCTTCATGGACCTAGCTTTGTAAACAGGGGCATTTCCATGAAGGAACATGTTTGAGCTAGACTCTTAAGTTGCAGTGAAGGGAAATCTTACAAAGACATCCTCTACAATTCCAACTTTGTGTCAACAGTTTCAGGAAGACCCACATATGGCTGTGAAGGTCAGCTGTCCACAAACCTTTGGCCAGATGGTGTATCTTATGCATATACTTATATATATATATTTATTATATATATTTATTATATATATCATTGATATCATTATTTATATATGCTCCTGATGAATTCTGGATTCTGATTGGTTAGAAGGAAGATAAATTTTCTATAACAGCACAGCTCAGACAGTAGTTCTGGCTACACCACAAATCACAAGTTTATATTAATGCACTCTTTCTAATACATGTTCATTTCTATAGTAAATTACACAGGGACTACGGCGTATTAAAAACGTGCATTTAGTATTCTGTAAGTAGATGTTTGTTTAACATTTATGGGAGGAGTCTCCATTGTCAGAGATAAAGAGACACTGGATTGGCTTCAGTGCAGGCTTTGAGGTTCCTTGAAAACATGACAAGCAGCATTTTTGTCTTATAACTACAAGAGAGAAAAAAATGGAGAAGCTGGGTAGGGAACTGTCCTGAGTATTTTATAGTTACATTAAATGTTGTGGAACACAAAGTATGGGGTGTCATTCTTAAATATATATATTTTTAAGTATAATTGACAAATTGCTGTGGATTAAAAGGAATAAAACACTTTGGGAAGTTCTGGAAAATAATCACCTTTGAGTTGATAACAGTCCTCTGACCATCCTGATAATAGTACATTATTGACCTTCTTCTACCAGAACGCTAGAACCTTGTAATCAACCTCTTCTATCTCTTCCCTATTGTCATACTAAGACAAAGGGTAATCAAGCCTTTTCTGTAGCTGGTCCCAAACTCTGGAAGTATCTCTTTTCACGTGAGGCCAGCTCAGTTTTTAGCCATTTTTAAATCTTCTTTCAAATCTTGTTTTTATTATGCTATATGATGCTATGTATAGCACTTTGGATCAACTACTGTTGTCTTTAAATGTGCTTTAGAAATGAAATTTGACTTGGCTCTACTTTGTGTCAGGATGCATGATTATTTTCATGTAACAGCACATTAAGTTTTATTCCTCAGTTATGAAGCACTTAACACAAACTTTGACTTACAGTGATAAACAAATACAAATTCCACTTATGTATTTGTATACTACAATTCTTTAAACACTGTATACACAAAACTGAATTACACCCTTGAGAGACAGACACACACAAAGAAACAAATCCCCTCCATTTCACACTTAGAACATTCTCACACACACAAACACACACACACTATACCTGAACACTGTATCTGAGAGTAGGGGTTGTGCGAGCGGTGAGCCACCAGACAGGAATGTTTTGGTGATGCTGCTGTTTGGCTGCTGGTCTGTGGTGAATGCAGTGTGTTTACTGGAACCTCGATGACATAGGTGGCGGGCACATACAGTGGCTTGGCTTTCTTGCCAACTCCGAGCCTCCGCACCTGCCACCAGTCAGAGTTCGTCTTTTTCAGCAAAAGAAAACGCTCACCGTCGTGTATGGAGATATTCCGTCCATCTGCCCCGCGGTATGAGTAGTCATACTGGGCTTCCAGAACCACAAGACCAGGTGTCAATGACCCCCTGCCCACTGGAAGGTTGTTGGTGGGGCTGCTCATGCTCCGGTACCAGCTGCCTGACAACATGACTCTCAGTGGCACCAGGTGGAAGGGCTGATACCACAGTAGCAGCTAGCACTGGTGGACAGTGGGAAAAGACAGCGTGATGCCCATTGTGCCATGCTCTGAAACAAATGGTGGGAAAACAGATGAGCACATCCCAGGAAGGCCACACACACACACACACCATGTCCAATATATACTGTAAATTGCAATGTAATTACACATGCTGATGATGCTAATCTGTCACGCTCAGGTCAATTCAGGTCACCATTCTCAATATTTTCTCCACAACAAAAAGTGCATACTGTACACAAAAAAGTTACCACCTTCAAACAAAGACCGATTGTACTGTTTAGTTGCTGTACTAACTTGTTTCTAACAGGGTTTTAGCTTGATAGTATTCTTAGATTCTGACCTATTTATACTAGAACAAGAATAAACTTTTGATAGCGACTACAACGAACTTCTATAAGTTGCTCTGGATAAACGCATCTACCAAATGGTGTAAATCTAAGTTTTAATACATGCATTCTTCACACAAGTAGTGCCCCCAGTGGCCAATTTTACACAGAACACTATAAAGACAAGAGATGAGCAAGTATTGTGATGATGGTGTAATGACAGCTGAAAACTGCTTGATGATGATGGGCATTTTTTAAATTGTCATTACAAATCCACTTGCAGATCAGCAGTCTACCAAATCTCAACTGTACTGAATTAGCAGGTTTCTGAGAAATTGTTACAGCAACCCATATTGATGATCGTGGCCCCAGATTCTTAGCCAGTCTCATCAAAATCTTAGCCTGAACATGGATTTCAAGTTGTGTGATAATCAACGGAAGCATTCATGAGTTACAGGCAGTTCAAATCATCTAAGCTCCGGCCAGCTAGGATTGAATGGTGGCAATATTTTTTTACTTTCAACATTTTAATAATTATTGAGTTTTACCCTTTTCTGAATATTTTGAAGCCAATTATGTGATGGTACCACTACAAGCCTTGGACTAGTTCACAAAAGTTATTTTGGAAGATTATCCAAAAAAAACCAACCCCTAACTCTTTAAATGCCAAGGAATCTGTAGGAGAACGAATTTTAAGATTACACCTCAGTTCACAAGAACCAAGACGCTTTTTCATTTTGAAAATGGGA
The DNA here is from genome assembly GCA_024331685.1 of Stegophilus panzeri. Classification (NCBI taxonomy): domain Eukaryota; kingdom Metazoa; phylum Chordata; class Actinopteri; order Siluriformes; family Trichomycteridae; genus Stegophilus; species Stegophilus panzeri. Next base: position 20,380,693 of record JANDJT010000012.1, read on the forward strand.
GTTGCATCCTAGTTGTCCATTCTTGTAGGGGTGGTAAGTTTTAAGATAGCTCAAAGGTAATCATGTGAAATGCCTGCTAAAAGCTGATAGTGGCCATGCTTTTCATTTAATAACGTCATCATTGGAAATCTTCTTACAGACTAGCACAAAGATGCAGTATGCCAAATTTCAGCTCAACCGAACAAGCGTTTCATGAGAAAGTTATCTGAAATATTACAGAAGGTTACAGCACGGCCTATGTATGACCACACACTAACCTTGGCAGACATCCTCAGAGTCTTGTCCTGAACATGTCTTTTAACAGGTCATGTTTTGTAACGATCAATGAACTGGTTTAAAACAAGCTCCAGCCCATTAGGATTTATTGGTATGTGGCAGCCGTATTGTTTATAACTCTCAAAATTTATTAATTCATCTGTGAGTTGGATCTGGAACCCATCCCAGGAAAACAATGGGCGAGTACACCCTGCATGGGACATGTTCTTAAAAATTATTGAGAGTTAGACACTTCTGAGTATTTTGACACCAGTTGTATCATATGAAAAAAAAAAAAAAAAAAAAACATTTCGCAACAATATGTTTAGCATATTAATCAACTTAACTGACCAAAAAGTGGACAGAGCTGAATGACACTTAATTCTTTTTTGGCTATCTTGAAATCAGGCAAGAAAACAATTTTCACTCCCTAAGTCATGGGCCAAAATGTAAAAGATTGTGCTACAGCACTACCATCAGTCTGATCAGACTCATCTGTATTACCTCAGTGTTGGTAGGCAGTACTACTTACTGACCAGCTTTCATGTCTGTATGGCATATGATTTGGTCTGCACGAGTCATTTTAGAAGAGAAAGAATAATAATTAGCAAATTTATATTTAAAAATCACCTTCTAAAATCTTGTTACACACCTCTCAGAAGAAATAGTGCTAAACGCTAGTTAATCAGATTGATGTAATATACAAGAAGTAAGGTTGGTGACAATATGAGTTCCATGTACATTTTCTACTATATACTGTACAGTGACGTCCAAAATTCAGAGACCACTAGTGAAAATGCTTCTTTAAAAAGTTAAATCTTTGAAATATTTACAAGAATTTCAGAGTTTATTAGTATTTGGTACGTCCCCTTTTTGCTTTAATGACAGTGTGCACTCGAGCCGGTATGGACTGGATGTTCACGCAAAACCTTTTGATCAAATCCATCGGAGTGTCATCTGAACACGTGCTTCAATAGAAGAGATTAGACATGAGAAAAATCTGACCTTTTATACAAAGTAGTTAACATGGTCGCTATATCAAATTTGCTTATATTTAAATAGGGACCCAGGAATATTATATATTCGAAATACTGAACCTTTACTTTCTTTGTTTTGAAAATTAAAATTTATTTCCAAGAAGGAAAAAAAAAAATCCCAGATATTCAATGTGGACTCAGACTTTTGGACCCCCCTGCAGTTTACCTAAACCGAAATATGTTGCTCTTTTGCATGTATCTCAACCCTATGTAAAGTTTTAACATTTTAAAATGTTATCCCTGGTTACCCCCAAAAGTGAAAAGGGAGGAAAACTGCATTTAAAGATTCCACTCCAGTTTCACAGACAGTCACACCACCTACCTCTACATTTGTAACTTAATCTACTTATGTAAATATTCATGTTAAATTACTGCTAAACTGTCAAGAATTAGGTTTATGATGGGAAATCAACATCATCAACATCAACACATCAGCCTCTGTCTCAACACCTGAGGTAAAAGTCACTCACAGCATTTAAATACGAGCCTCATTGCCATCTCTTCCTACATCGGTGGGGAAACAATTGCTGTACTGCTTCTTTTATTAGTAATGCACTTTATACATTTAATACAAAGGAATTAAAAATCTTCTAAAAACTTTGTCTGCTCTAATCAGAGTATGTGAGCGCTCTTCTCTGGTTTGAAGACGTAACTGTGCAAGTGTATCATGGACAAATTCACAGCCGTTATCTGATTATACACTTGATTAACCTTATGTCTGTTTCACTATGTCGTTTTCTTTCCTAATCACTGCATTGAGCTCCCTTTGCTATGGCCTTAGATAGTCAAAATAAAAGACAAAAAAGAAAGACACAACATAGCAGAGAGAGGGAGAAGTAGGTATGTTTCTCGCCACTTCCTAGTACTAGAATATACATATATAAAATTTCGATTCCTCTCACTCCTAAATATACTTACACTGATATTTGTTTCAAGGACCAGACCAAAATGACATGCTATACTATAAATATTTAATTTAAATAATTACCTACAACTAACATGTTTTAATGGACTGAACAATAATTTCTAAATAAGGTAAACACACTGTGAACAGCCCCATTTCTGCACAGCTGGCACTTTCTAATCAGCATCTAATCTAATGGTTAGCTCAGGCACTTGCAAAATGTGGCTTGTTTTCTTATAAACTGAGGACATCAACAATAAAGCCAAACTCTGCTCTCAGAGAAAAAAGACAAATATTTGGACTCTTGACTGATGATTGAAGAGTCTCCTGAATTTCACTCCTCTCATGAATGCACTGAGAATAGTGTGTTAAAAAAAGAAAAGTAAACAGCAAGCAGGTTAATGCTAGAACAGTTTGCTATAATAGAGTTAAACAAGGTCACAGCCTGGCTTCCGGCATGTGTAACAGTGTGCGTGCGTGTGTAGGGCAGGAAAATGGAGGAGTCTTAATCCTCACTTCAGTGTAGTGTGCTTGACTGATGCTTTGCATGGTTTATGTTAAAAGTAAACCACCCTCTCAGCATATGGAGCACACGTGCACTCCTCATTACACCCAGTGACACACATATCAGGTACATACACAAAGAATTTTAGCAGCTGTGAGGTAGCATTTGCATTTTGATTAAAATGTAAACACAATAACCAAAGAGAGGTGCACAATGAACATTTACTTAATATGAAGTCTCCTCTACTGCTTCTCTATCAGATAAATAGTCTGTTTAATGAATACGCTTCTGTCTCTGCAGGAAGTGAAGAGAAGGTTTGAAGTGAGCACAAGACGAGAAAACAGGAAACCACAAGCATGATCACCAAAGTCCAACTCAGAATCGCTGATGTTTCCCCAAGTGTTGTTTAGTTCTTTGCCATTTGATATAAAGGGTTTGTACTGCCGATGCGTCGCTTTTAGTTTCAGCCCTATCTTCACATATATGCAAATTAACCACACAGGCACCAGCATGTATTTGCTTTCATTTAGTAGCAAAGTCAGGGAGGTGCTGCGTGCAAACCGTGTGCAAACTGTGAAGGGAAAAAATATTAGAGAACGGGAGGGATGCCATATCCCATATCCATTTTTTTCTCTAAAAAAAAAAAAAACCCACCTTAAAATTAACTTTAGAACATGTGCATAAGTATTGAAAAACATTTATAGAATACTGCATGGCTATATCACGATAATCACAGCTTGGCAAAAGGAAATAAAAAATTGCTTGGCAGAAAGGGAATTATCGATTCTTTCATAACACTGACTGTATTTCTACACTGTACCTTGTAGCTGATTGGCTGTTACAATATATTTTTGTACCAGATGTTTCATTTTTACATTCAGCTTTACATGTACACATCTTCATTAAACTCATAGTTTTTCATAGTTTACCTTCCAGTCCTTGGGGCATGTAACCATCAAGGATTATTGTTAAAATCGTTTTTAAAAAGAATTATGATATAATTATGAGATTTTTGCCATATCAGCCACCCCTGGCATAAATGAAAAGCTGTAAAAGTTGACATGAGATGTTTTAAAAGAACATGCACATGTGTGTAAGCATTTTTAATGACAGCCATATAACTAATATGTATGTGCACTTTAGTTTACATTTATTCATTCATGGAACTGGCACTGGGCCAGTCTATTCTTAAATATGTGCCTTTACATGCTTTGCATTTTTCCCATATAAATAAAGTACACATTCAACACATTAGTATAGTGGTTATCATATTCCATCATGAAGATGCACTGATGAGAACAAGGCTTCTTGAATGTGGTATAAATCAGGGTGTAATATAAAAGTCTTATACCATAGTCTTTCTGAATACTTGATTCTGATTGGCTGGAAGGTGTGCGTTCAAATCGTATAATGCTCAGGTAGTTCCAGTCAGTTTAATCACTGTTCTAAATGAATGTACTGCCTATAAACAATTGTAACCATAGCAACATACAATTAGAGTTGCAAACAGTAATTAAACTCACAGTTTCATTATTAGTAGAGATGCAGCACAGACACTTTCTCTCACTCTCTCTCTCTCTCTCTCTAATAACTAGGCTATTTATTACAAGTCATTCAAATAAATGTAATATTGTTGCACTACTTTATCTCTGTGTATGATTTAGAGCAGTATGAATGGGTGTGTGAATGTGTATGTGATTGTGTGCCCTGCGATGGATTGGCACCCTGTCCAGGGTGTACCCCGCAAACAGACATAAACTGCACATCGTTACAAAATATAAACTGCCACATAACAGCAAAACAGCTTGTAATAAGTCAGTGGTCAGATGTCCATATCTCACACTCATTAATCCTTGGTGAATGGCCCTGGATCCTCCTCGTAAGTCCAAGCTCACTCCTTTACCTCGGATTCTGAGCGGAGTTTAATCAGAGTTGCATAAACTCTACACACAGCTATGCACAATTTCTCTCTGTTACAAAGTCAGATTGATTTAGCTATCGATCCATGTTTCTTTGCACACAGTCGAATCAGTTGTCATGGGACTGACACTTATTACACTAATAGGTCACTCCAGGCTGGTGCACATTCAGCAGAGACTGCTGTTGAGGAAACATGCTGTGCTCACTCGTTTTAAGTAACCTTGGAGAAAACGCGTGCACTAAAGAAACCTTAACTAAAGAATAATTCATATGGTAACATTAAAGTGGTTTTCCAAATTATACATTTTATGAATGTATTACTCTTCCTACTTACAAAATATTACATGTAAGCTATAATAAAAATTACATCACGAAATTTGGAAATCAGTTTCATCTCTAAGTCAAGTCAAATATTTTTATTTTTATCCATATCTAAGCATGAAGTGTCATATGAGGCACAATCCATATACACAATGTGGCAAGATCCCTGGAACAAAAGGCAGCAGACAGTGTTATAGTCAGTGCGCCCGCAACAAGGCCAATCAATTCACTCAGCAGTCCAACAGATGATAATGAATCACTGTATACTGACCTAAAGCCACCCTCCTGTTCAATTAGCCAAACCATACAATCAACACTCCTACTATTGACTGGTCAGGAAGAACAGATAGATGAGCCAAAAAAAAATTAGAAAAGCTAAAAATGTAATCAAATGAGCAGTTTTCATTCTTAATCCAACTCAGTTTACAGCTTTAACTAATATATCCGAAATACCGAAATTGTCTTTCATGCTTCTGCTATCTTGCTAAGCAAGGTCATGCTACTCCTCACAAGATAGCTCCACACGATAACACAGATAACAGGTTTTACAAACTGAGTCAAAAGGAAGCATACCTTGTTGATACAAACAAGACTAATGGTGTTCATGATCAAGTTTGTTACTCCAGACATGTTATTGCATTATAGCTATAACTGACAATATTATATTATTACAATATAGCCTAGCGTAATAGCATGTAGTAAATACATTTTCATGCATAATATTATAGAATTAACATCCTCTCATACAACTGCATTTTTAAAGATGCTGATCTGTTTTACATGATAATTGGCGAGGCCAATACTAGCAAGTAACCTTATAACCCTGAAGTTACAGTAAAAAGTCTCACTCTTGCATGATTCACAAAACACTTGTGTGACTGTGGCAAGCCTATGAAATACTCTGATATCCATGAAATATCCTGCAAAAATTCCTCATGAATACATGATGCCAGACTTCAACGGCACGAATGGCTAATCAACTTTCACTGCACCGCATTTGAAAGTGTGGTGCTACTTGAAAAATGCAACAATCTTTGCATCACACAGGGCAATATATTTCTTTCTCCCGCAGACAACCAATGAGCAAAGCCCACCGAGATCTGAAAGAATTCTATTGGTCCAGTTCATGGCAACGGAAAATACAAGAAAGAACAGTGGAGTTCTTTACAATACAAGAAAGAACAGTAAATCTGTGGAGCAGAAGTGGCTTTCAAGAACATACTGACAGAGCTGGCTTTTGCAAAGCATCCATGCACTCTGGCCGGGTTTCACAAAGCACATATGTCATTATTCAAATATGACATGTAATAGGAAACTCTTAAGCGTAATATGCTGTTCCTCTCCCATTAGTTCTATGCCTTGCTTTACGGCTCCGGGTTGCAGTGTCATTTATGACAGCAGGACTATGCATCGTCATTTACAAATCTATTCTACTTTGCATGCTCGTGGTCGAGAGGAAATACAGCAGCACTAACAGCTGCAAAAACATGGTATTCTGTCCCACTCCTTTTATCATGCTTTTATCACTCACTCTGCCATGCACTGTGTGGAGGAAGGAGACATGTGTCAGTGTGATTTGTCTATTACAGTCTTGAACACACAGATGAGGCCTGATACACATCCAACCTCCACATCTCCTGCCCTCACCTCACTGATCCAGAGAGAGCGAGAGATACTTTTTGACATGTAAACAGACAGTTTTTACTTATATATTGAGAAACTGACATGCACTAGCAATAAAAAAAGGCTGCCTGGGAAACAGACATGAGGGGATGGAAATATGGACTGTGTAAATATGTGCTTAGCTGGACATAGAGAGGTCTATAACTAACAAACACCTACACACAGACAAAGAGGCTGTTAGTGTCTGATTTCTGACTTCTCTTACAGAACAGCTAAGGTGCTTTAAAAAGCATCACAAGGCAACTTTACATAATACAACATATTAAAAATCAACAGCGTGAGTGTAATAACCTTGAACATTAACTTTAATAGGAACACATGTACACCTGAACATTTATGCAGTTATTCATCCAATAAGACAATCATGTGGCAGGAGCACAGTGTAGAAAATCATGCAGATACAAGTGTAATGTTCCCATCAAACATTAGAATGGGGGAAAATGTGATTTTGACCGTGGCATGTTTGTTGGTGCCAGACGGGATGGTTTAAGTATAAAGATTCAAGGTTCTTTTATTGCCACACAACACTGTTGGAAGTAATTTAGGTCGGTACAGCTCAACAATCAACAATATAATTGCATGAATTGCTTGAAGTGCTTCTATTAAAATGGGCAGTGAGTGCATATTACTATAATAAGAAATATAACAAAAGGAAATAAAATGAAAAACTTTCTTTTTTTATTGAAAAAAAAGCATAGTAAAGTATATAATAAATGAAGATGAAATAAATAATAATAAAAAATGAAAAATATATTTAATTGAGAGTAAAGGAAAAGAAAAAGGAATTTCTGTGCAGAAATGACACAGCATCTGCAATTCTGCGGTGTATGACATTTGTGTGTGTGTGCGCATGCGTTACAACCTCGTAAAGGCAGAAGGTTTGCTCTAAACTTAACTGCTTGCTTTTCCACTAACCGTTACAGGCAGAGCGCATTAAACAAAAGCGTGACAGCAAACTCAATCAAACTGAAAAATAAAAAAAAGACAGAACACCACTCAGTGGCCAAAAAAGCATATGCTGGTTCATCATATGAGACACCAATGAATTCAAACTGTCACAACAGCCACAATAGACCCCTTGTATCCCTGCTATATAGCCTACTGCTGGCCATTAACTACCTTTGGTTTATCAGAACAAATGGAGCTCCAGTGTTATAATTTGCAGGAAGTGTCACAGCATCGCAGCTCCAGCCCTGCTTTTTAGAGAAATGCTTTCATTTCATAAAATTCAATTCAATTTTATTTGTATAGTGTCTTTAACAATAGTAGACATTGTCACAAAGTGTCTCTGCAGAAAGCTGGATGTAGCTTTAGATCTCAATGAGCAAGCCAGAGACAACAGTGGCAAGAAAAATCTCCCATACCTTGAGAGGAACCAGACTCAAAGGGGATCTAGTGGGGTAAAGATACAGCATATTGTATTGTTCGATCTTACTGTTCAATCTGTGACTCAAATAATCCAGTCACACTGCATAATAAACTAGGCTATTCTTTATAAAATACATGAGGTATGTAGTCTGCATCCAGAGAAACAGAGTGTTCTGGACAAAAGTCCTTCATTAGCTTTGTTTCTCTCACATGTTTTCTTTCATATCCTACAGCTACAGAAGCACTTTGCTTGCACAGATGATGAAATTGTGTAATAAACTGACTTTTTTTTTTTTGCATCATCTACAATTATTACTGAAGTACACTGCAGTTGCTCAACTTAAGCATTTTTTTTTGTCACCACCTACGGCCTTTAAGATATTTTTACATCTCCTTTACCGGAATGGTAAAACAAGGAACACTTAACTTAAGGTCTGGCCTGTTAAATTGTAATAGACACAACAAAAACTGCTTTAATCGTATCTTCTGTGGCATGAGTGCTGAGACCTCCAAGCACTGTTTGGAGCTGTTTGCACATCTGAGCGGAGCAGAGCTTCCACACCTCCTAAATAGTTTATATAGAAACACCAGAAGCGTCGCATCCCAGGTTTAATGGTAAAACAAAAAAAGCAGACAGTCTGTAAACAGGTTCTTTCCATCACTTCTAAGAGCGCTGGGGTCTGTGGGATTAAAACCTAGCGAGTTGTAAATGTGAAACAACGGCAACCACATCCTTTTTCCACATCATTACGTCAGAAACGTCCAAAACATGTACTAGAAAAGCCTACTACATAATGTGCTGAAACAGTAATGTGGTGTTTGACCTTGCCTGCTGTTTAGTTCTGTAATATACTGTATATACATTAATGCTGACGTTCAGAGAGACTTTAAAGAAGGCATTATGTTTACTACAAAATCCTACTTTCGGCTTTGTCTAATGATTTCTTTTGAAGTCGTAAGTTGCAAAAGCACTGATCTGTTACTTACCACTTCCTACTGACTGCATGGGAAAAGAATACTGAGCTCATATTTAAGTAATCTGTATAATGTCATGCTGGTTCAGGACATTTATGCCGAGGTCTACTTTATTACTGTGGAATTATCAGAAAAAAGCTTCCAGCATAAAACTGTACCATTCCTTGTGGCATGGGTGGTACCCTCAAGCAAACATCAACTGGTATGGATATAGTCCAATTAGCTTTTTTGAGGTCATTAACTCAAGGGTTCACATACTTTTTCCACAAACACTATGAGGTTTTTTTGGTTGTTCTCAATAAAGACATGAAAGATCAGAAATTTTTTTGTGTTATTATTTTAGACACATTATATTTGTCAATACCCTTCACTTAAATGAAGATCAGATCACATTTTATGACAAATTTATGCAGAAAACCATGAAATTCCAAAAGGTTCACATACTTTTTCTTGCCACTCTATTTCCAGGTGATGGATACATATTAAGATATGTATATATACTGGGCACCAACCCAGTGACAAAATAAGTACAGTTTAGTATCCTTTATTTCTGAAGAGTGCAGGAATCATATCGTGAGAGTGTAAACTGTATAGGGCGCATGGTGGCTTAGTGGTCAGCATGTTCGCCTCACACCTCCAGGGTTGGGGGTTCGATTCCCATGGTGGAACTGTGTGCGGAGTTTGCATGTTTTCCATGAGGCGGAGGTTTCCTCCGGGTACTCCGGTTTCCTCCCCCAGTCCAAAGACACGCATGGTAGCCGGGTTGGCATGTCCAAAGTGTCCACAGTGTATGAATGGGTGTGTGAATATGTAAGGAGCCTCCCCTGGCGCACCCTGAGCAACGTTCAGTATCATACTGCTGAGCGGCTAATCCTTCCACCAGGATGGTTCCACTATGAAGTGGAACCTCGAAACGAAGTGTCTTCACATGCTTTCAGTATGAAATTGCAGATAGCATGTTTTGACAGTCTTGTTATTAGATTGCTTTCAATATGAAATTGCAGATAGCATGTTTTGACAGTCTTGTTATTTGATTATAAAATACGTCCAGCAGTACAATACGTGAAGAAGCATGGATTTATCAGTTTGCCAAACTGAAGTGCGCATGCGCAGAAGCCCTTCGACAGGTGCGACGTCGAAGATAAATCGCTTTTAAAAATATGTATATATTTTAAAGTCGCTTTTGGAAATATTTCCTCTGAGCTTATTGTGATCTGCAGGGGGGCAAATGATCAGGATAAAAATACTGCTCTATCTGTACAGTAGAGAGAGGCGAGGAAAGCAGTGTAAACTGTAATCTAGTCTGAATTTCTGTTTTAATTAAAAAAAAAAAAAAAAAAAAAAAATTACTCCGATTAGGTATGTTATCTGCAGAACTTACTGCATTGTATTTAATCCATATGAATTAATAAAAAAAAAAAAAAAGTTTCTCAAATAGTCATCAAACATAATCGCAGTTTCTTTGATTTATGTCAAACAATTAAAAATTCGTCGCATGCTCTGTAAGCAGCCCAGATCAAAATAATAATAAATTAAAATAAAAACTAAAACAATTAGAAATCAATTTAAGCGATTAAAATATTCAAATTACTTTAACACTATAAACAAATTGGGTTTGTCTCACCTCTTGCAGGTGCATCCGGGATTTGTAATCCAATTATCCTCAAATCAGCCGAGCATCATTTCATTCATCAACTCAAACTCCGCTCCAGCGTGTACACACACACCGCCATGGGCGTGGGGGCGGGGCCTCACTCCCCGGTCACGTGCCCAAACTCCGTCCAAATGAACCGCCTCCTCCCTACACATGAACACTACATAGGGAGTGAGATAATGCCTTTGAAGATTAAATGTTGAGCCAAAGTTTAGTGCGGGCGGCTTCTTTATCCAAAATTTCAACCCAACATTATATGTTAGAATTATAACTAGATAAACATTTAATTTGTATGGTTTTTCAACAATCTAATTTATTTATTTATTTATTTATAAAGTTGCTCAACTATCATTGACACACCGGACACTGCGTGTGTGATTATATATATATAAATTAATAATAATAATAATAATAATAATAATAATAATAATAATAAAACCCAGAAAACTTTATTGAAATAAATTAAAAAGGTGAAACAAGTTTTAATATTCTTAGACGATGAAATATTTTGGATGTACTGTTGGACCTCTCTTCTAAAAACAATAAATAAGGGATTTTGATAAGTGAAATTACTGCAGTGAATGTGAAATTTTGCAACAATAAATTAATAATAAATAAAGTATTCATTAAATTGAGCTTTTTGTACATTACAGAAGCCAAACACTACATCCTTAAAAAAAAAAAAACCCAAAGAGAAACCCGGAAGCACAGTGCAGTCAATAAACTTAGAAAACTCGATCCAAAATAGCTGCGTGTGAGGACAATCCCAGAAGATATAAAGAACAGTTTCATCAAGGACACCACAAAAAGAACAACTTGTGTCTATATCTGACTTAAACCTTAAAAAAAAAAACAAAAAAAAAAAAACAACTTTAACCGGTTAAAAATTGTGTAATACTTTGAATGAAATTTCTCTAACCTTGTTAGTTGCCCAATAATATAAACGCAGGAAGTGCAACGCTTTTTACGACATATTGCGTTGTTTATGGGTATTGTAGTCCAATAGGCACAGCGTGTCACAGCGCACCGCCTCCATAAAAACTACAGCTTGCCGAGTTGCAGTTATCCGGTGCCTAGTTGCATCAGCTTATGAACGTATAAAAGCCTGTTGAGTTGAATGTTTTAAGTTTCTCTTCAGAAGTCTTTCGAGGTGTCAAGTCGTAGAGTCCTTGCTGACGGCTAGAGAACCGGAGACGGGTTGAGATGAAGCTGTTTGTGAGTGAAGGCAGTCCGCAGTGTGTGAAGGTGCTGGCCGCGCGCGAGCACACCGGACAGCAGTGTGACGTGCAGCTGCTCGGCTACGAGGGTGAGAAAGTCCTTTAATGTTACTTTCTGTAAAAATAATAATAAAAACGAGCACACGTTGAAAAGGTTCAAAAGACACATTTTGTAGCTGAAGTAGTTTCCGGGGGGATATAAGTTGTTAATAATAGCAGCAGGACTTTGCATAAAAATCTGAAAGTGAGAATGAGAGAGAGTGTTTATTCTGACAGCTGAGCTGTGTTTAAGTGAACTATCAGCTGTGCAATTGTATTAAACGAGTAAACAACCAATACATACATGGATGGATATTTTAATGGTTTAAGTCTAGTCATAAGGACAATATTTGCCCTGCCCTGTATCTGTGGTGCAGAAACCCAGGGGATGGGGCAGGTGTTTGTGTGTTTGTACAGTATGAATCCGCCTTAATCTCCTATTATAACAAGTCAAACTTTTAAGCATTCTTTTGTTCTCCATGTTTTGTTTTACTCATATTCCACCTAAATTGTGACCTGACCGGTCGGGAGGGTAAATAAAAAAGAGACATTTACGTAACTCTTTCTTTGTTTTTGATCTGACTAAAAAAATAACTCTCTAGCAGTGCTTTCTGAGGGCTGCAGCATTGTGTGTCTATATTGTGAAAGCAGAGTAAGAGTAAGACAACAACACAACGGGCTGAAATCCAGTCAGCTGCTTGTTGCTATGCAGTTTCACTTTTAACCCTCCTGACCACACTGGCACTAAATGAAGCTGTTCTATGACATTAAATCGCTCTCTTCTTTTTTTTTTTTTTTTTTTTTTTGTGGTTAGTTTGTTTATGAATCAAAAGGTTGGTCAGGGTTCCTGAGGTACTGATAGTGCCCAAGGACATGGTAAATTGTCTATCATAATAAATTATCACCCGCTATTTTTTACTACTTAGCCATAAAAGGCGTGATCCACTGCCATAATAGTAAGCTGATTCATCCTTTTGTCTATTTGCCAGACTGAGAAAGTATGTTTGTTCATGTTACTTTCTCTTTCATTTGCTTCTCTCTCTCTCTCTCTCTCTCTCTCACACACACACACACACACACACACAAATGTATAAAAGACATCTTATTTTCTAGCTTAGGTATTTGTTACTTAAAATAAAAAAAATAAATCTCAGCTTTTTATTTCTGTAACACTCTGAAAATGCGAATAATGGCATGTGATGCTTCTGAAAGCTGTTTAAGTTCATTATTATTTCAAAGTTCTGTTTGTCATTTTAAAAATCTTTTTTTCTTTCTGTGCGAAGTTAGGCTGAACAATGACTGCAATCATTGCCAGCAATCTCAGACATAAGGGATAAAGGTGCAGTGTTTGGTGTCTAAAAACAAAACCGAAAGTATTTCTCACTTCCTGTTTTTTCCAGTTCAATGTTATGGAAAGAGAAATCCAACAGAGAATTAGTAGAGAAGCCAAGTATGCTTGATACGAAGCGCCAGAATGCAATACAGATGTAATGATATATTTTGCGAGTTATGACCTAGACGTGGCTTGGATAGTCAGTAATGAAATGACTGGCTCAGTGGTGCTGTAGATCACATCTTGATTATAGAGATTAATATGCTGGATATACACTGACTGGTCATTTAATCAAGTCCACATACAGTATAGAACCATATACTCTTGGTCCTAAGTTGGTGCTTTTCTTTTAATGGTTAAGGTAGAAGAGGATGTACAGATTTGCTTCAGTAATTGTAAACCTACAGAATGGACCTGTATGCTCCATTCTGTACCATGACCTGTAGGTCTATGCGATAAATATCCAGTGAATATATTTACTGTGTGTGTGTGTGTGTGTGTGTGTGTGTGTGTGTGTTTCCAGAAAGGGTGGTGTCCTTCCTGAGTCGCCCTGTCCTGCCTGCTGCGCTGTTACCTAGCGGCAAGCAACTTTTCAGTGCTAATGCCATCTGCCAGTGAGTATTTCCTAATACGACTCTTAATTTCCACCCTGTTGATTTCTGTGGAAGTCTTAAATGTCTGTATCTCCACAGATATCTGTTTGAGGTTGGTGGGAAAGAGATCACCGATACTAACAGGCAGTTATTGGAATGGGAAGCAACAGAATTGCAGGTCTGGATCTGCTGCCATGGAGCAATGATTGTTTTGACTGTTACCCTAAAATCTAAGGCCTGCTACTGTATTAAAAAAAATGCTTGAAGAGATTTTCCTGATAGATGGTTGCCTTATCTAGCTTGTCTGTTTGCATACAAGTGAACGAACAAAAATAACAGCTAAACTGTTTCACTTTCAATATTGGTCACCAAGCAGGTTTACAGGAATCTCTCTGCTGATTTCCTGTAAACCCAAGATGGTCGTGTGTAGGGAAACTGAGATGGCATAATGTGTAACCAAATGAGGAACCAGATTAAGGAGGGGAAGCTAAGGTTTATTTTTAATTTTGGTGTGGTATTAGGACAATAAGCTCGTGATAATTTCCAATAACCCTTGAGTCATACAGAGCAATGGCCAAAAGTCTGTACTTTGGAAATATACCGGAGATGTATTAGTATTTGCTATAAAAATATTGTGCAAGAGTCCTCTGCAATCTTCTGAAGTGATTTATTGCAGTAGGAAAGTAAATTGTAGAAATAAGGAAGATACAAGTGATGTTGGAGGTGGGGGCCCTGTAAACACTACATTTATTTTTTATATATATTTCTTTTGATGTTTCCCTAAATAAAAAATAGAATTTGGGTAAATATAAACAAGGATGGCTTTTTTTTAATTTATTATTATTATTATTATTATTTTAAGCTTTTTTTTCACCCACTCGGAAATATTTCACTGGTGTAGTTTTTGTGCTGCTTAAAGGAGTTCTTTGATGTCCCCTTTAATTATTTATTTAAAAAAAATATATAAACATTGGAACTGGTCTTCTGTGACCCAAAAAAAAAAAAAAAAAAAAAAAAAGCACTGACGGTGCTTTTTGACAACTGCAGCATTCCTATATTGCGCTCACTTACCTTAGGATTACACACAACACATGAGCTGTGAGTTGAGCTGAAAAATGCCTAGTGTGAAAGCAGACTAAGATAACGGTACTCCAGCCTGAAATCTAGTCAGCTGCTTGTTGCTATGCAGTTTCACTTTTATAATGTGACACCACTGACTGTACACCGAATCCTTTTTTTTTTTTTTTTTTTTTTTTTTTTCTTCTTTTTTTTTTTCTTTTTTATATATAAATGAATCAGAAAAGTTGTTCATTTGTTCTTGAGGTACTGGGAGTGCCTGACAATTTACACAAAAAAAGTACATTGTGATATTACAATAAACAGTGTTGCCATAGATGTAATGTAACATGATTCATCCTCTATCATTATACAAATGAATAGTACTTGCTAGGATGCTTTGACTGTAAAGTGCTAAATGTCAGTTGATTTTTAACTTGGCTAAGTAGACTTGGCATTAAAATATTGCACGTTGTGCACAAACATACCTTTTGACAACCTAAAATGTTTAAATCGTTATAGAATTGTATTGACGTTTGTTGTATGGTGTGTGTGTAGCCTGTGCTGCTTCAGGCCCTCCATTTGGCAGTGCTTCAGGGGAAGAGCAGCGAGGCTGGCACACTACTGAAAAAACCTCTGAGCTGGCTGGAGCAGTATCTGAGTGGAAAATCCACACAGTTCCTAACTGCAGTAAGTACTTAAACACTAACCTAGCAGAGCTGGGTGCATCATTTAGGATCACTTTGGACAGATCCAGCACTGACCTTGTAGTCTGCATAACATTCTTTTGTTTAAGGACCCATGTATCTTAGCAAATATATTGCTAACATTTATCAGCCAGACACGTTTGTGCTTCAGTTACTGCTGACCAAACTTAGTTCTGCTGTGACTGCGAAACAAAACACTCGCAAGGTTTACAAAATTGAGCATAAGTTGTGACTTTACCATATATAAGCATAGGTGTGTGCATGCATATTTAAAGCATCTACTAAAAATCAACTAGTCCTAGAGTGCACGTGAGCGGGCACGGTACACATTTTCAAATGCATAATTGATATTCCGTCTTTTAATTTGTGCCACTATTGTGTTTAATAATTTTTTTTGCCTCCTCCTTACTTTTGACAGGTAATTACCTCTATATTCTACCAAATGCAAGTTATTTCACCAGGCATACTTGTCTGTTTCAGGAGACAGTCGAAGTGGCAGACATCGTCTTGTGGGCTGCACTGTACCCCATTCTGTCTGACCCAGCTTTGGAAGCTGGTGAGAAAAGCAGCTGTTAACTACTGATGTGTGCTTGCTTCAGTGTGTGTGTGTGTGTGTGTGTGTGTGTGTGTGTGTGTGTGTTTTATATACTAAAGTATTTATCTCTTTTGATGGCTATTTTTCTCTGGTTTCAGGTGATCTGCGTTCTGTTCGAGGTTGGTTTGAGCGTGTAGGTCAGCTCCCAGCATGCACCAAAGCAGTGCAGAAGATTCTGCCAGGCAAAGATCTTAATGCTCTGAAGAATTTCCTTCAGAAGCAACCAGCTCCACACTCACAGCGAAGAGAAAACCTGACCAATGAGGTACACTATCTTCTTTCACTGGGTACAAAAAAAGAGGGAAAAGTGAAATTAATAAAAGGGGTGGGGGAAGAGAATGTGACCCTGACTATGAGCATGTTGTCTTTTAGACTGATGATGCTGAGCATGTGATTACTGAGGAGGAGATTGAGGTAGCTGCTCAGGCTTGGAGTAAAGGACTGGCAGAGTGTCATGATATCATGGAAAGGCAACACCCTATGTAAGATTATAATCCTCTAACATACACATAGAGTGGAAGATTACATTCTTGAGTAATGTGTTATTGAGGGGCAGAATCACCTGATCACTTTAAAAACATGTTTATGGGGTTGAAAGATGAGTTTCTTTGCCAATTGTGATGTCTGTCTGTTTTTGAACCGAATATGACATACTGTATCTTGGCAGATTGAAGCCCAAGAACTTTATCTTCAGTCAGCTCAACAATTACTGGCACCTTTATTATTATTATTATTATTATTATTATTATTATTATTATTATTATTATTATTGTTATCTTGTTATTATATTTTATTAATTTATTATTACAGTAAATTCACTTTTTAATTAAACTTTCGATTTCTTTCATATTTTCAGAGTGCGATTAAGCTAATTAATCAGAAACATATGGTTCCTGGGTTGTTGTGTGTGGGTTTTTTTTTTTTTGTTTGTTTTTTTTTTTTTTAAAAACCAATGCAGTCAGTATTTCTGGAGTTGACTGTAGCTGGCCAACTTGGTGAACAACCATCAGGTTTATAATCTTATTTGTGCAATGAAAGCAGCAGCAACAATTTAGAACTTGGAATACAGGCATATGTATCTAATAAAGGCAAATTAATTTGCTATTTCTCATTATCTGATTATTATAAAACCAGTACAAGATTATTAAACAGGTTTCTAATATTTGTACTAATTTCAAGCATTAAATTACGGCATTCTACTGGCAGATCATTTTGCTTCTTTTATTTCTAGAAAGAAGTGATGAAGATTTAATAATCTTACCTGGTTATTATATAATAAATAAAAGGAGTAATCTTAGATGGGTTTGTCTTTTATTAAACGTATTTAGACTTAAAGTCTTTTGCATGGATGGCTTCTATAATGTCCTGTAATCATTTAGTCAAATTTTAATAACCCAAACACATGTTTTAGATCGCTGCTAGTGTGCAACTCATGCATTCCTGCAAATCTGGTCTCATAAATGTTGCTGTAACATGTCGTGGTGATGTTTATAATGTGGTGTTGTATGTGATCTTTACTCAGCTTACCTAAGGAAGGGAAGCGTAATGTGCTGGTCACCAGTGCACTGCCGTATGTCAACAACGTGCCTCACCTTGGCAACATCATCGGTTGCGTGCTCAGCGCTGATGTGTTCTCCAGGTAACACGTCCCTCTGCTCTTCCTCCTTCTCCCAAATTTATATTGCACGCTTAATTTCCACTAATGGAGAAACATAATAGGCAGCAGAATTTGCTCGCATTAAAACAGCCTTGTGTAGCCACCTTCATGGAAAATGGTGAATGGTCTGCACTTATATTTTCTAACCTTGGTGGTTCCAAAGTGCTTTACACTGTCTCATTCACGTATTTACACACACACTCACAACAATGGTTGCAGAGCTGCCATGCAAGGCACTGACTTGCCATTCGGAGCAACTCGAGGTTTAGTGTATTACCCGAGGACACTTCGGCATGTGGGTCAGGAATCGAACCACCAACTCTACGATTAGTGGACAACCCGCTCTACCACCTGAGCCACAGCCGCCCCTGTTTCTTTTGTTTTGACTGTCTGTTTTATTAGACTCTAATCCCACGATTACTGTGGAAAAGAAAATGTAAAATTTTACATCTTTCATTTGACTTGATTGTTTTGTTGTTAGTATTGTATTGTTGTAACCCTTCTGGGCTGGGTCCAGAATGAAGAGGCGGAAGGCAGGCTGAGGACAACTCAAAAGGGCTTTTTATTCTCTCTTTACTTTCGCTTTTCTTAAGACTACTTCAACCACACATGCGTGCATGCATAGGTCTCTGTGCTGGTCATGTCTCTCTCTCTATCTCTCAGAATTAGTTTTGCACAAATGACAGTAAAAATCTGTGTTTTTATCAACATGATCTTTTGTGTTTGTGAACTTAATAGTTCAATAAACTGTGATCTCTCTGTGTGTGTCACATCCTGTCTCTCACTGCAGATACGGCCGTTTGCGTGGCTGGAACTTGCTGTATCTGTGCGGGACAGACGAGTA
>JANDJT010000012.1:20412080-20423752 GCA_024331685.1 Stegophilus panzeri
AAGAAATTTGGAGGACAACAGGTTTGTAAACACGTGCCACCAAGTTGGTTTGAAATCAAAAGCAAATCATTTTGATATTATTTATTTATTTATTTATTTATTTATTTATTTAATTATTTTTTTGAGGTCAAACCTTAACAGTTTGATGAAGCATGACACAGTGACCGGTTCATAACTTGGTTGAGGTGTCGGGATATTACATCATTCCAGAGTGAAATAACAAGCTCCAATCACACCTGTTGCAACATTTTTCGAAATGCGAGATGGGGACGATATTTTAAGCCCCATTCAGGAATTGCTGCACCATCAAGAAAGCATTCAAACCAGATTACAATACAGCCGAAACACACATTTACTTTTACTTATCCTCCGTTTTGAAAAATTCAGGGCTAGACCTCGAGCAGCCACGTTCCAGTCAGAGCTAATATAGTCTTTGTCCTGTCTTTTCTTACTTGAACCTTCTTTTCAGCCGGAGGAGGAGACCCCTACGGGAAAGGTAGATCTGAGTGAAAGCATTGCATGCTTTTGTGCCCTTGCACTGCCACCTCCACTGATGCCTTAAGTTTGATCTGCTCTAGCATCCTCAGATCAGATCAAAGCTCACTACTGCTGATCAATCTGATGTTTTAGTTTAGAGTTTTATGTTTTTGTTTTTGTTTGTTTGTGTTTTTTGTTTTTTCAGTTCAGAATTGTTTGCCTGTGGGCATGCTTGAGCAAAAAAAAGTTAATAGAAACTATTTTTATTTTTTTAAAACAAACTGCCGTCTGTGCAGAGTGTCCTTTTTCACTAGAATAAGAGGGTGGGCTGCTAATTTCACCGCACCAATGAGCAAAATGTCTGCATGTTTGTGGATTATTTTAAATGACTAGTTTGGATTTGTCAAATTATAGTGTTTCCTTGTACTTATTTAATTAGTTAACATTAACTAATGACAAATTTCAGCCTTAAGTCAATTACTATTCCAGTACAATATAATTAATAATAAAGTATATTGCACAATTGATTGTTTAAATGTTAATGCAGGTGTTTACTATTTAACAAATATTTCCTCTATGCATGATTTAAAATTAAGTCCACATCGAGCAATATAAACCAATGTCAAAATGAATTGGTTGTTGGTGATTAATTTGCAGAATCTATGTCGGGATTAGTGACGCAGAGAGACCTGACTTCAGTTAATTTTCAGCATTTGTTAACACTGGCAATTTAATTTATATGGCTGTATATTTAATCCCATCATTTACTGCAAGTCTGATTGCATTAGCTTTGCTTGCGGAGTATTAACACTGAAATATATGGTGTGTTCATGTCCACTAATACCGTTAGTCAGGGAACTTTAACATAGTGTTATATTGCCAATCGTTTTAAAGTATTAACAAACAAACATTTGTTTTTGTTTTTTTTAATTATATTTTCATACCTCAATAAAAGCATGGTTAAGTTATTTCTTTTCTCTGGCAGGGTCCCAGTGATGAGAAGAGCACAGCGGAGACCAAGCCTCCCACTGCCGCAGCACCTACTGCTAGTGTAAGTGCAGCCGATCCTGAGAAAGCCAAACAGCTGGCTGCTACTGATCATTTGTCTTTTTGATAGTGTTCTCACAATTTTGTATGATGCATACAATGTTTTCAATGTACTGTATTCGTAATATGTGCTGTTTAAGTAATAACTGCATGATTGGACATTGTGCCATTGATTTTCCTGAAGTCTATTATTTAGACTTGTTTAACAATTGTGGTATTATTAGTCTTGATACTCTTAGTTTATTATTTTCTAACAGTTCATATATGCTTCTTCCCCCTCAGCAAGGAAAGAAGTGATGAGAGAGAAGAGGAAGAGGTGAGGATACCATCTTCTGGGTGTACCAGAAGGAGATATCTAGTGCAGGGATATATATCTGTTATTTTTTTATTTTTATTTCTATTTTTTTTTTTCTTCTAAAAGGATCATTGTGAATGAAATATATATCCGTAACTAGCTTGACATGACTGCTGCCAAGACAGCCAAAATGCAACCACTGTACAACAATTAATAAAAACGCTTTAATGTAGTAAGGCAATACTTTTGTCTGTAGAGCAATTGTTTTGAAGGATTTATAGATCTTGGTCTGAATATGCATTTATCTGATTTATTTTTTTTCTATTTACTTTAAATTGTTCACATTCCTTGCATTACTAATCAAATTCACTTATTAAATAAACATTGTTCAAAATTCATATTTTGTTCAGGTTTTTATTATTAAATGTATACAATACAGTAAGTAAAGACAAAAAGGGAAATTCTAATGCATTTGACTATACAAATACAGCAATTTAGCATGCATATTTTACTTTACACAATACTAGTGTGAATAATGATTATATATAATGACATTACATAGGCAGATACAATAGAAAAATAAGCATGGATCAGCTTGAACTTTATCTAAATGGCTAATTTTAGTACCAAAAAAAAAAAAAAAAAAAGTATGAAAGTGATACATAATGATTACTAGACCCGCCACATTTCCCCTATCCATCCACGCTTAAAGGCCATGGCTTGAGCTGAGCTTCAGAAAAAAATTGCAAACACATTCTCTCTTTATATTTTATAAAAAAAAAAAAAATTAAAAAAAAATTTAAAAAACAAAAACAAAAAAACTAGAAAACAGTCCTGAGCTATTTCTGTGAACTAGGTCTACTGTAACATTTGTTTATAAGCCCTTTTAATTATTCATGATGATAATAATAATCTACCTCTATAATTGGGTTACAATGAAATGCACAGAGAATCCTTGCATAAAACCATTTTACACGTCTTGCAAATCTGTTTTAAGGGTACAACGGACAAATAAGTGCTTAATTTCTAGAGGTTGGTCAAAAGTATTTGCCAGTTACACCTGCCCTGGGAGTTCTGTTACCACTTGAAGACGTCTCCATTCAATTACGTTCAAGTACAAAAGCAACGTGATGGGTACTGCATTTAGGAAAATACAATAAACCTACAGTCTGTTTCTTTGTGGGGAAACCGTGTATTAAAATAAGGTGCCTGATTATTGAGGCTGATTCTTACAGTAATGACTCTAAACCTGGGGTCCTTTTCTATTTCTATAACCAAGTTAGACTTCATCACACTTTCTCACACACACACTCACTCTCTCTCTCTCTCTCTCTCTCTCTCCCCATCCTTCATACTTGGGGAAGACCCTTAAAGAATCGCTCTGTTCCCCAGTTTACACATGCCTTTCCCCCTCTTGTCTCTATGTGCATTTCACGGTTACCATTTAATTCTTCTACTTGTTCCTTCTTTCTTTCCAGCCTTTCTGTCTAGCCATTTCCTTCCCGTAACCCCTCACTTCCTGGTGTTGACGAGCCTCTCAATGAGCGCGCGGCGTGTCCGCTGAACCTCCTCACCAAGTCGCTCGATCTCGGCTTTAAGCCTCTCATTCTGGTCGGTCAGCTCCTGCACCTTCCTCTCATTTTCCTGCTCCCGCTCTTTTCTGCTCTTCTTCCCTGAGAAAGGTGAGGACAGTGCACTCCCTTTCTTCCTCTTGCCCAGGCGTGAGGAGGCAGGGGCTGGTGGAGGGGAGAGAGGGGGAGAGGAGGAAGGTGAGCAGTTAAGGGAAGGCGACTGCGAGGATGAGGACGAGGAGGAGGATGAGCAGGATGGGGAGGAGTTTGGGACAGTGGGCAGCTCTTCCTCACTGATTGATGGGGAGGCAGGTGGAGGGTTCGGGGGGTGATGGTGGTGGTGGTGGTGGTAGCCGTTGGTGACCATAACTGCCCCCGTTTCCACCAGTCCGACTCCTCCTTCACTCAGCAGCTCGAAGAACTCTGGGGGCAGAAGGTCTCCTGCAACAGAGCTCGCCGTCTCTCGTGCACCACGCTGCTCCTCCTGTGCCGGTGGCTGGCTGAGGAGCAGCGGAGGTGGTGAAGGCTCCTCCATCACACGCTGCACCCCCTCCCCCCACACCTGCCCCTCCGTCAGCCAGGTGAGTGAGCAGCTCTCCAAGACATCCAGGAACTCCGGCTCTTTCTGCATGGGGGAGATAAGGGAGAAACAAAGTGATGAAAATGTATTAAGTTAGCAGAGCAATATAAATGAACAAAAAATCAATAGACTTAAGTCACTATTAAGAAAAAAATCAATTTGTCAAAAACATCAAATGCCTTTACAGAGCACAGAAAGGAGGAGGGAGGGCGTAACATTGGAGGTACGAGAGCAGAGACGGCAGCCGTCGCTTTCGGCGTGACTGACCTCGGCGCAGGGTGGGGGGCGTGTGTGCTTGGCCCCACCTGCATCGGATCCCAATATATCTTGCAAGTCTTCATACCACGCCTCCAACTCTGCACCACACAGCGGCGCCACGCCGGGGGGGTACATCCACTCCGCAGTCATCTCAACCAATCAGCTGCTACGCACAGACACGACGACTCAACACGCTCCTACACCCAGCACACCAGACCTGGCCCAGAAAATAATTACTTTTTTTTTTTCTTTTTTTTTAATTATTTTATGTAAAAGGGGGGGGGGAATAATAAAAAGTCTCGAACCTTATACCTTCTCCCCTCCCACCACCCCCCCCAAAAAAAAAACAAAAAAAAAAAAGCCACACATGGTACAGGGCACTACTGCTATAGAGATTACCAAAAGAAAGTCAAAATTGAAGTGGCCAGATATTAACATGAAAATATTCAGTTGCCTAAGGACACTTAGTGGCCAGATGGAGTTACTACAGTGATCACAAGTCCACTAGATCATTCAACTTCCAGCAGTGAGGACTAAACCCAGGTGCGTGCACATGCCAGAAATGTCCTGTAATTATTACCTTCATATTCTAAACATCAACTAGCACAGCAATACTCAAACAGCAACTCAGTACTCTGCAATAAACCCATAGATCTGTAGGAGATTAGACGTGTCCAGGACAATTACAAAAAAAATAGAAAAGAAAGAAAAAAAAAAAAAAACACACACACACACATAAGCCAATCAGAACACGTGCTTACCTTAAAAGCGTTTCTTCTTAATCAAGTGTGGTTGTGAGTTGTCGGTGATATTGTGTCCCAGTAATTCTGGAAAATAATCGTTAAACAAGTTATTGTCGCGTACATTGTTGTATACACCGTTTGCAAAGATGAGTGGAAAGTGATATTTATTTTTAATAAACATAAGAAGAAAAAAAAACAAGCATTCTTAAAGAAACGAGTTAAATCAGAGGACTTAATAAATGAATAAATCGGTCACAGGAAACTTTTCAAAGCCAAATTTATTTCTAAACAAACTGAAACTGCTGAAGAGAAAATTTCGTTTAAAGAGTAAAAGCTGTAGAAATGATTCCGTGAGTAAAGGAAGTGTTTTTTATTGAGAGGTTAACAGTGATGTGTGATAATTCCGGTCACTGACTCTTTATGTAAACAATAGCGCTTCTGTGGCCGCTGGCGCCCCCTGTTACAGTCCGAGCTCAGGGATGATCTCCAAGTCCGACAACTCCAGCCTCACCGTCCCGAATAGGACTCCATGCTTAAAATATTACACATTTAGTAGTAGTCACCTATTGTTCTTGTATTCTTTTGGCGTTTTAAATGTTATTTAGTGTTGTCTGATGCATCGCCCATCTCAAGTTCATCTTAAATTGTGTCCAGAAGTTCAGCATTAACCCGTGTGCACCTCTCACATAACCACGGAGGCCTGTTAAAACCGCCCAAGTCCAACTGTACTTTTCTTCATCAATCTTAAATCGGGGGAAATATTGCGATATGACACACAGACATAAAAAAAAAATTAAAAAAAAAAAAAAAAAAAGAAACACCAAAACAAGTAACTGAGCTACTTCACACCATCTAATTTGAGTGTAAGTTGAATTAAGAGTTGGATAAAAAGCTTGTTAAAAATAGTCAATAATAAATTGGTGAGGTAAACTAAAAAATAAAAAATAAAAAAGTGTCAAGCGTTATAACTGACACATTAACAGTTATAAATGTTATAATAAATAAACTGAAGGCAGCCAGTTACATCATGAAGTCAAAGTACAGGACGGAGAAACAAAAGAAACACAAGGAGCACTGTAGGAGTATAACTCATGGCTTAACAGAGATAAATAAGAAAATTAGATTTGTAGTAAGAGTAAATAATAAAAAGGTAATTGTACTAGAATATGTGTTTAAAAATAGCTACAAAATAATAATAATAATAATAATAATAATAATAATAGTAATAATAATAATAACTTCGCTTTAATATAATGTAAAAGTAGATAAAAACCGAGATAAAATAAAGACATGGTCTTGGTTGTGATCTGACAGTGACGTCAGGTAAATTCCCTAAAACTGAAAACAAACTCGCCCTTTAAACCAAAACACAGGCAAGTTCAGGAAGAAAAGAAGTAAAGAAGAAGAAAAAAAAAGAATTAAAAGAAATTCCTTTGTCCGTTCAGTGAGAAATAAGAGATGGTTAATAGAAAGTCCTGACAAATAAGAAGTGAGAACAACTGCTGTCCAAAAACAGCTGCGGGGTCGCTGCCAAGACATGAATGAGCTCGGCTTTTCTAAAAGGGAAAAAACTGAAGTTCACCACACACCGGAGCGGCGGCGCCCAGAAGTTACACCAACTCCGCCGTGCTGGAGGGAAACACACACACACACACACACACACACACACACAAATAAAAATAAACTTACCCTTTTTCTTTTATTATGCCGTTTTCTCGACTGTCTTGGACTCGGGTTGTGTATATATTTTTGTTGCGATTGGTGATAGTTCATGTTAACCATTGTTCAGTTGAAGTCACCGAGTATGAATTTCGGAAACTCCCGGGGCTGTATATATAGGAGGCTGAACTGCAACCAAACTCCAGAGGAAGCGCTTCAGCTTCACCCCAACTCACAGCTGGGTAGCTGAGCGCCGACAGTCGTGCAGCTCACCCAACCCTGGACGGTGGATAAAACTCTTTTGCTTAGAGACATCCAATCAGACCAGGCCGTGAGTGTGGGAGGCGGGACTACATTGCACTGCTGGTTGTCTCGCTGTGAGCGGGTTTGTGTGAGCTGAAAGATGTGATGCAGTCATAAGGCAGCCAGGACGAATTTGGGGCGTAAGGGAGTCACATGAAAGGAATGATGCAATCGTTGGCAACCGGTTTCTAGTCGGAGATAAGACTAGCAGAGCCCGAGCATGTTTTATTAAACAGCCTTGTATTAAAAGAAAACCCAGACAAAATACCTTATAAGGACGTGAGAAAATATATCGATTTTGCTTGCGTTCGCAAAACACTCATAAAACGAAGCGATATAATATCCGTAGATGTTAAGACGCTTTTATTGCCGTGTTGTTTTTGTTCCCGGTCCCAATTTTACAGATAATACTCCAAGTGAGGAGTCGGACTTTAATGTTTTAAAATGAAAAGAAATGAAGCGTACAGTATTAGCTACTGCTTGGAATAAGCACAGCATACAATAAGAAAAAAAAGAAAGAAAAAAACAAAACAATAAATACCCCTCCTCTTGGGCTTGCCTAAAGATTCATTGAAATCTCGTACTATAACATTGTAAAGGGGTAAAAGAATATATACATTAATTACTGTGGGGTTTTTTTTGTTGTTGTTGTTGTTTTTTGGTTTTTTCTATTTGCAAATAGTATAATATCGTGTTCCTCCATCATAACGGCTACATGTTTGATGGATGTTATTGTCCAGACATACAGCCCTCTTCTTGGCCATGCGCCTCTTGATGCGGCGTGAAGACAAAATCATAAAACTATTATATTTCTGGCGGAGGGACCTCGCGCGAATGTTAAAATATACTCCTAATAATTATAGTATAATAATTATTGCAGGGTATCGAGCTCAGCGCGACATACACATCTATAAAATGTAAACTTTACTCATGAACAGCATCCTTCCGTAAATGTGTGGAGCAGCTAGGGAAGAGTACAGGTGTAACTTTGTTTCTGTTGCTGTTTTTTTTTTTTTTATGTTTGTTTGTTTTTTTGCGGTTTTACCGCACCATATGGGTGTGGACACGAGAATGACCCGTAACTTGTGGCCGTCTGATGTCACCCGGGGCTCATCTCGTTAGTATTCAGAAACTCTCCCGAGCTCAGGAGTTGAGCACTTTAACATGCACGGTGCAGAAGCGTGCTGCGTATTGCCTAGCAACAGCGCAAGTGGGCCGCGCGCACGCCTAGCGAATAGAAAGCTCAACTTCTGTTTCCAGGAGGCGCGCGCCGCTCGCGAGCAGCGCGCCGCGAAGACGTCACTGCCGCGCGGCTGTTGCTGTGTAGTCTCGCGCTCTCTCCCCGCCGCTAATGGCTGTCACCTGCACGCGCGCGATTCTATTGGCAGCTCAAGCTTTTATTCCCAAAAGTTGTGTTTACTTTCACAGAGCTGTAAAAGCGTGGCCGAGCTGTTCTGTCCACCTTCCTTCGCGATGTTTCAAAGAAATACTCGTCGTCTTCAGTATATATAGGCGTTTCTGTTCTTCAACCACCCTCCGCTGTCTATTATTCATTATACTTTCTATATGATACTACACTTTATAAAGAATATTTCTATTTTTATTACTTATTATATGTTTCTATCTATTTATCTATCTATCTATCTAGAGATAGATAGATGGTTTTTTACTGTCCTTATTCTTTGTTATTTGTATTGTCGAGCAAGTTGTCACCAAAATTCCTTCGGGATCAGTAAAGTTGATCTTATCTTATCTTGTTCTGCCCTTAAAAACGTTATCATTTCATATGGTTTTAAATAGGACACTGTAATTACCAGTGGTTGTACAATGGCACTTTATGGTAAGTACTGTTGTGAAACTCTGTGATAATCAAACATCGATGCTGTCCTGGTTTTACTGTAGTTTTTCATGGTATATCATTAATATGTTATACCTTGATAATGCCATGCCATACAACCATTGTAGTAACTATTTCTATTACATATTTAGCCCTGATTCTAGTATGGTTTTACTTTAGAGTAATTATATTTGTTACGTATTTAACCATAATATATGATTTTACTTTGGTACTTTATTGAAATGGAATTGTTCTCCCTAATATTACACAAAAAATGAAGGAGCTATTTTTTTTTAAAATGTAGACTAATATGGATCGATGTTGTGGCCAGTATATAGGTTAAAGCATTAGATACATAATGTATAAATGACCATAAAGGTTATAACAGTAAAGTAGCCCATAACAGAGTTAGTACAACAGTATAGAGTCTATGCTTTGTTTTAGCCACTCGTAGCCACGTGGAGGAAATTAGACACCGATCATAAATAAGAGTCCAGTTATCCAAAATACTTGGAGTCTATGGTTTTCTTTTTAAATGTATATTTAGCTTACTTAATCATTTACTTATAATAATAATAAACTTTCTTTTATTGCGCCTTTAAAGCTGCTTCTCAAGACACTTTACACAATAAGAAAATACAAAGAAAATTAAAAATACACAGATTAAAAACACAAAACGTACACCCCCCCCCCACCCCAACAAACAAATAAACAAACAAACAAACAAACAAAAACAAACAAACAAAAAACCCAGACTTGAGTACTTAATAAAATGTAATACTTTTAATGGACTGTGTCCTACCGAAAACAAGTTTAGCTAAACACTTTGCTGTATTTATGGTTACATTTATGGTAAACACTATATTATTAAATAACTTGGAAGAAAATAACACTCGGTTTAGTTCAAACCGAGTGTAGTTCACTCGGTTTACTGTTTGTTTATTAACCTAGAATTAGTCTTCCACATCGGACCAGTCACCGGGGCTGAGTTACAAACGCATCCATGTTATACATAGACTGTACTACACAGGCGGGTAAAAGACATTATCTGACACACTTTGTAGTGCCCTTATAAAGGGGATAAGCCGCTGTTTGGAGCTCTGCCCGCTTCTGTCGAGTCCAGACGCTCCCTTCAGCGCCAGTGCATTGTGGGTATGGAATTCCCTAGGCCGAAGGAAGCCAGTGCGCAGGTCCGAAGGAAACTCCATGATTTTTTTTGGCACGAAATCCTGGAGAAAATAGGAACTTGAAGCAGGGATTAATGTGAACGGGGCATTTACCTTGAAATGCAGTAAAGGTCTTAACTCGTTTTTTCCCCACGTGCTTAAGAAACTTATAACGATATTGAGGCTTTGAATGAAACAATCGTCTTGTCCGCGACCGACTGAGATCCGCTCGAAATTTAAGATCATTTTCGGCGACAATGCAACGGGCGCAATAAAAAACCCAGCTAGCGTTATTGCCCTTTGTTTTTAGGCAGGACGGACGGATGGCGCAAAGTGAGAAGAGGTAGGAAAGTGCCTGAAAAAGAGTTTAGTGCCGTCCACAGTGCTCACAGCAGCAGCACTCGAAGCTAAAGGCTATCCTAAAGGCTCCGCTATCTCTCGCCTCTGCTTTGCAACGCGGCTAACAAGCAGCAAACTTCGTAAACAGAGGAGGTATGTGTGTGGCTAAACCAGCCGAGCGAGCTAACACAGTCTGCCTAGCGTTCCGTGCACACCGCATTCACCACTTTAAGGCAAACAATGTCGCCTTAATCGCATCTTTTCCCATTTTGCTTTCTTTGTCAATGCCACAATTTTCCTATTATCCAACATATATATATATATATATATTAGTCGAATCGTTTCTTCATAGCCAGCGAGGCTAGCTAGCTAGCTAGCTAAGTAGTAGTATGTAGGCGCTAGCTAGCTGTTAGCCGTCTGCTTTAAACGGACTGATCCTCTCGTTGTTGTTGTTGTTGTTCTTATTATTATTATTATTATTATTATTATTATTATCAGCGCACGAATTCTTATTTGAACTTCCAAAAAAAAAACACGACAATGCTTTATTCATTCTGGAGACTTGTTAGGTAGAAATAATAAAGTCTTGTTTTTTCGCCGTTTGTCTTCAGTCCTTAACTTGTTTACTTATCTTCTGTCATGACACGCTGTAGGTTGGAAACCCAGAGTCAGACATTTTCTTTGTTTGTTTGTTTGTATGTTTGTTTTTGGCCAGTTTAACTTTTATAAATTTCTATCTAACATTTCAAAAAGAGGAATAATAATGTGGGTTGGGGAAATGGACTGATGGGGAGGTTTGAAACTTGTCTTTACGTGCAGCAGCTTTGTGTCTGTTTTGATGGTCAGATTATTAAATGGACATTGAAACCTTTCCTTCGGGTTTATACTGACTTGATAAATTCATTGATTACGCTTTGGTTTCTATCATTTGCACTGTAGTATTTGGAGAGCCTCTCCAGTCTGTACTTCAAACAGGAAATGTATTGACCCATTTCACGCCCTCCTTCAGAACAGCACTCTTCTCTATATGATTTCTCACATACCAAGGGTTCTCACACTTATTGAAGCCAGGGACACCTGGATTTTATTAACCTAATCCAGTGATTTTAAATATTAGGCTCATTATTTAAACGGTATTTTAATATTTTCTAGTTCTAAGTGCCACAGAGCTTTTTTTATTCATGAACGTTTCATCAACAAGGGATGGGCGATATCTTTTCGTTTGCGATATACCGGTAGAAATTCTCCCCACAGTACTAATTAGTCTTCGTGCGATAATAACGATAAAGCCTAGTTGATGAGGTATTTCTGTGTGCGACGGTGTGAGACCCGTTCGCAGCTCACGTGCAGAGCGAACACGAGTACGGTGGAAGGCGGACGTGAAGCTGAGGAGGAGT
>JANDJT010000012.1:20423818-20464788 GCA_024331685.1 Stegophilus panzeri
TTTTAGATCAATGTTTGTGTTTCTGAGGCTCATAAGACTGCATGCAGCTGTCACTTGAAGCCAAAAACAGTGGTGAATGATGTGATATTTATATCGTCACTGATATCGTTATCGCAGTAAATACCAGAAAATATCGTAATATAGTTTTAAGTCCATATCGCCCATCCCTATCATCAACTACTGCATTAAGTCCTACTTGTTTGTGAATTCTTGAGCTTTGGATTTAACCCATTCAATTAAAGTGACCAGTCAACTAAGACGTCGGTAATAAATGAAATATTTCTCATAATGGTAGATTGTGATTTCCTTGTGACAAAAATAAATAAATTGCATACCCTCTGGCTATGCTTCACCACTTTGCGTAGCGCTGATCTAATCAGTGGCTTTTTAAGTGCTTTTTTTTTTTTGTCTAAAACACACAAAACTCTCTAACAGTGGTCTATGAAGTGCAATAAACTAGAGTGCTGTTATTCAACTTGCACGTTTAATTTCAGATTGTCACAGAAATCGATCCAAAGCCGAGAGAGTCTACTGGAGATAAAGAGAAGCGAGGCCTGCCTGTTTCGGCCGGATTTGAGTTCGGTTGTGTTGAGCGCTGGCAGCACTACTTAGGATGTCTTCACAGGGGTGGATTTTATGGATAGTGCTGACCCAGGCTAAATAAAGATGAAAAGGTACAGTAAAATGTACACAATATGGCCAAAAGTTTGCGGACACCTGACCGTCACACCCGTAGGTGCTTTTCGAGCATCCTTTTCCAGATTTAGTCCCTTGCAGTTATAATAGTTTCCACTCTTCTTCAGGGAGCGTGGCTGTGGGGATTAGTGCTCATTCAGCAACAAGAGCATTAGTGAGGTGAGGCACCGGTTTCAGGTCGAAGAGGCCTGGGGCACAGTCGGTGTTCAAGTTCATCTTAAAGTTGTTCAGAGGGGTCGAGGTCAGGTCTCTGTGCACAGTCGGGATCTCGAGTTCTTCCACTCCAACCTTGGCAAACCATGTCTTCATGGACCTCATTTTGTGCACGGGGCATTGCCATGCTGGAACAGGTTTGGGCCCTTTAGTTCCAGTGAAGGGAAATCTTAATGCTACAGCAAACAGAGACCTTCTGTACAATTGTGTGCTTCTAAATTTGTGGCAATAATTTGATGAAGGCCCACATATGGGTGCGATGGTCAGGTGTCCACAAATGTTTGGCCTTATAGTATAGATTTAAAAGGCACTGGAGTGAGACTTTACCATGTTCAGTCTCATCATATTGGCAGCTGTTATACGTTTACTGTTTTAATAGTGTTTACTCATAGCTGTTCACTAAACTGTACATGTGTAGTTTGTTCATCTCTTAATTAGATTTCATTTGTATTGGAAGGGAGTTTTGACACGTGTGTGTTTTGGATCTACAGGAGCTGGATGCGTGCGAGGCAAAAATGACTGGGGGCAGTGAGAAGGCAGCAGGAAAAAAAGATGGTGGTCCGACACTCACCGCTCAGGTCCCTGTTGGCTGGCAGAGAAAAGTGGAGGATGGGGCTGTGGCATACATTAGGTAACTTTTCATCTGTTTTAAATTTCCTCCATGTTGTTTTGGTTCATCATCTGAAGGTAAAGTGTTTAGTCATAATCATGTGTAGTATACAGTGGTGCTTGAAAGTTTAGAATTTTCTGTATATCTGCATAAATATGACCTAAAACATCAAATTTTCACACAAATTCTAAAAGTAGGCAAAGAGAACCCAATTAAACAAATGAGACAAATTTTTACTTGGTCATTTATTTATTAAGGAAAATGATCCAATGTTACATATGTCAGTGGCATAAGTATGTGAACCTCTAGGATTAACAGTTAACTTGAAGGTGAAATTAGCAAGACGTGTAATAGTCCGTGAGGTCAGAAAGAAACCCAGGGTAACCTCTAAGCAACTAAAGGCCTCTCTCACATTGGCTAATGTTAATGTTTGTCACCATCAGGAGAACACTGAACAATAATGCTGTGCATGGCAGGGTTGCAAGGAGAAGTCACTGCTCTCCAAAGAGAACATTGCTGCCCTTCTGCAGTTTGCTAAAGATCACGTGGACAAGCCAGAAGGCTACTGGAAAAATGTTTTGCGGACGGATGAGACCAAAATAGAACTTTTAGTTTCAGTGAGAAGTGCGATGTTTGGAGAAAGGAAAACACTGCATTCCAGCATAAGAACCTTCTGTGAAACATGGTGGTGGTAGTATCATGGTTTGTGCCTGTTTTGCTACATCTGGGCCAGGACGACTTTCCATCATTGGTGGAACAATGAATTCTGAATTATACCAGTGAATTCTAAAGGAGAATGTCAGGACATCTGTCTGTGATCTGAATCTCAAGCGAACGTGGATCATGCAGCAAGACGATGACCCTAAGCACTGAAGTCATTCTGAAGTCATGTTTTGGAATGGCCAAGTCAGTATCCTGACCTTAAACCAATAGAAGTGTTGTGGAAGGACCTGAAGGAAACAGTTCATGTGAGGAAACCCACCAACATCCCAGAGTTGAAGTTGTTCTGTACTGAGGAACAGGCTAAAATTCCTCCCAAGACGACGTGCAGGACTCAACAGTTACTGGAAACATTTAGTTGCATTTATTGCTGCACACGGGGGTCACACCAGATACTGAAAGCAAAAGTTCACATAATTTTGCCACTCACATGAATGTGTATGACCAAGTATAATATATTTGTCTCATTTGTTTAATTGGGTTCTCTTTATTTATTTTTAGTACTTTAGGAAATCTGATCATGTTTTAGGTGATATCACATTCTAAAGGGTTCACAAACTTTCAAACACCACTGTATGCACCCATTAAAATGACCTTTGAGTGATGACTATGTTCTCTGTTACTAAACACAGATGTGTTAATGGGTTGTAGCAATTACCATTGGAAATCTTTACACATTTGTAAATTAGTTCTTAGTGTGTTTGCCTGATCAAGGAGAGGTACTCATGCATCTCCGATACCACAGTGTAACTGTGCTTGTGCAGGGGTATCATAAACAGCACATAACAAACAAAATGATCTAGTTGGCTAATGTTAGCTATCTAGTGAAAGGATAAGCTCTGGTTTACAGGAGAAGGGTTGCCCCTGTGTAATTTTTACAGCATGATGCATTCATCAGACCTTGGATTAAATGTATGGGCTTTCTCTGAGGTTCTATGCATATCTGTGGCTCTAAGACACAGCTAGATGTTAACTCTAGCTAGCAATTTAAAATTAAAATAACACTTGGTCATTTAGTTTTTTAAGCGATCCGTGGTCTCGGTGTATTTGTTCTCCTGCCTGCAAAAAAACATTGACAGTCCTGAAACCACTTCCCTGTTAGAAAATAATATAGGACTTTCTCAGTTCTGTTTGGTTTGTTTATGCTCTCACTACTGATTAGCTGCCAGGTCTTGTCAGTCACCATGTAGTTGGACTTTTTTGGGTCTAAAGTTGGGGCATGATGACATCGGACAAGCTGGTGGCATACAAATTTCCTATCAATTCTGAGTGACACCTCAGATACAGCCCTGACTGAATTACTGTTACAGAATAGTCAGGACAAGTATTTTTCCCTCTATTTATTCAATGATATTTTTTTTAAACAAAAATTCCACAAATTGTAGATTTAATGTTAGTATTAAAATGCCAGTATAATAGTTGGCTTTGTTACAAAAGAAATTGTGGGACAAGTACGAAGTTTGTGTGGGACAATGTGGAACATATTTCCGACACCCAAAGGCCTTCCATTTTGATGCCTATCTAAATGAATAAGAAACATGTGCACTTGGCCATTTATATTTATTTATATTTATGTCTCTTGTATCAAACAGTGCAACAAAGAGAAGCATTACTGCATAAAAAAATTAAGTGAAGGAAAAAAAAAAAAGGACTTCTATGGCTTGACCTCATGTGTGTCCAGTTTGAGTGAAAGCTGACAGCCCTTTTGATGCAACTATAGATCTCTGTGGAACATAAATGGGAGCTTCCCATTCAGTGGGCATCTTCAGACCGGATAGGCATTGTTCAACCATCCAGTCTATACAGTTAGGGTTTGGGTTATTTTAACAAATCAGGTAAAGCGGTGAAAAACCGCTTGGTTTGAAAACGCCCAATAATGGGGAAAATGCCTTTTTTGTTCTGCAGAGATACCATATTCCTTTGATGGCAGGCTTCAATACTTTCTTCCCAGCCATTGCATGAATGTCAGGTTTGGCCAAAACCCCCTGGGGATGATTGCTTTGTCAGTGATGTAACTGAAGTTTTCCGTCTATTTCAGTTTATAACATTCTTAAATATTATCGCAGAAGCATGGGGGGGGGGGGACTAAAACCTTAGTGTAACACTTTCCCAGATTCGGTTAGGGAATGAGGAAGCTGGAAGCAGGTTTGAAACAACTCAAAAGGTGCTATATTCTTTATCTTTCACTTTTCAGCGGTTTTCTTTTATAGACAAACACGTGTGCACACACTGATCTGTGCTGGTTGGCTCTCTCTGTCTTTCGAGGCGCCTGTCTCTACTGTTTTTTTGTTTTTGTTTTTTGTTTTTTCTTCATTCTCGCCTTAGCTCACTGCAACACAGAACGTTCGTTAGTGTAATTCGGCGCAGATGTGCGATCCTTACCACTCACCTTCTCCGACTCCATTCACAAACTGGTGCTCTAGCATGGCATGTTCAAGTTTGTTTTAACTCTTTCCTTCCAATCAAAATGCGGGACATCATCTCAAGTTGCGGGATGCAGGACAAAAGATTAAAATGCTGTGTGTTCCAACACAAAGCGGGACGTCTGGTCACCCTATTTTGAAGTCCAATGGAAGGCAAGGCAGCTGTGATTACACACAGATGGGTGTGACTATTCTCCAAAGCAAACTTCAGTCTCGCATTCAAACACATCCACTGAGCTGTTAAGCAGACACTGTGAGCACAGCTGCTTTAGCAGAACATTTATGCATTGACACCACCACCCTCCCCCAATCACTTTCTCTCTCTCTCTCTCGTTCTCTCTCACAGCCCAAGTGGTAAAGTTCTGTGTTCTGTGGAAGAGGTGAGGGTGTATCTGTTGACAGATGGCACATGTAAGTGTGGACTGGAATGCCCACTTGTCCTTCATAAGGTGAGATGCCTGTTTAGTTGTTAAAATGAACTTTTTTCTATCTTTTCCTACATTTTACAGCTAAAATAACATAAAAGATTTCTATAAAGAAAAGGCACAATGGGAGGTGCTTATTAGAATAAATGATTTCTCCATTTTGTAAGTGATTGGCCACCTATTATTATTATTATTATTATTATTATTATAATAATTTTTAAAAATAAAAAAATTACTTAATCTTGCTGTGCATGGCTTAGCGAATTCAGTAGTTGTGATATACTACTACTTTTTATCTCATGTTATTTGTGCTAGTATAAGGAAAGGTGTTTTATAAACCAGTCAAAGAA
Organism: Stegophilus panzeri; assembly: GCA_024331685.1. Classification (NCBI taxonomy): domain Eukaryota; kingdom Metazoa; phylum Chordata; class Actinopteri; order Siluriformes; family Trichomycteridae; genus Stegophilus; species Stegophilus panzeri. The sequence continues at coordinate 20,429,256 of JANDJT010000012.1, forward strand.
TGAATTCTGCACCACTAACCTTCCAGTACATATCAGATTATTGCTAGTGCATGTGCACATTATATAAATTCAGCATCTTAATATTAGAAGGGAAGTACAAATGATTGTCTAAACCCACATATTTAATTTGAAACATAATTCATTATTGAATCATTCTGTGAGTTGCTTGCACACTAGTTTTTCCTCAGTTTTTCTTTTTAAAACAATAGTTCCGATTTACGTTTTAAATATGTAAAATTTCCGGTACTGATTTTTCTTTTCAAGCAAGTACAGCTTTTTTATTTATATGTATGTATGTATGCATGTATGCATGCATGCATACATACAAACAAAGGCATGATCCTTGGAACTCTTTGTCCTTGCAGGTGTTCAACTTTGACCCTACTGCAGGGGTTCATTCTCAGAGTCATCAGTCAGGGAAAGTGGAAGAAGATATGACCAAACTGTGCAACCATCGCAGGAAAGTAGTTGCCATGGCTGCTCTGTGTCGGAGTATGCAGGTTTCCCAAATACCATTACCAGCTCATGGCTCAGGTACACTAATCTCATTGTAGCTCCACATATACATTGGTTGTTTTTGTTATACATCTTTAACACATTAACAGAATATATTGTAATGTCTGCTACCGATTTATTTTTGATTATATACACCTTTTAGTAATTAACAGTTGGGTTTGGTTCCTCTGTTTGGGCAAACCCATCTTGACATATAACGTCTCAAATTTGACTAGTTTTATAGTAAAGAAGCTTCTTCTGATCTATTGTTTGAAGATGTAGTGTGTAATTTGCTTCGCAGGAATCAGTTTTTTCATACGGTAAAGTGTGTATTTGCTTCTAGGGAGTGGTGTGTGTTCAGCGGACGGCAAGAATAAGAGAGGGTCCATAGTGGCTCGAGGAGATGTAGCCCAGCGCACTTATCCGACCCACCTGATACTGAACCAGGCCAGACCCAGCAGCAGTGGCAGCTTTCCTGTGCCCTCACCTCTTTCTCTTATTCAGAATGGATCTGTATCCCACACCACCTCCATACTGACTTCTGATCCGAGTTCACCTTTAAAGAAGACCTCTCCCCAGTCCCCAGGGCCCAGTGTAGCTGCTTATGGGAAGCAGCAGTGGAGCCCTCGCCCTGCCCTTACACAAACCATTCTCCAAAGAGCACCTCATAAGCCAACCTCTCCCAGCACTACAAAACTAGACGCAGCCCAGACGTATCAGACAGACTGTTCCCTTCCCTTGTTTACTTCACCCCCCTCTTCATCTTCACCTGTAATTGCCAGGGCAGGACAGCCTTATCTACAGGGAATAGTTATGAAATCTTCCCCTCCTCTCTCTCTCTGTTCATCCCCTTCTCGTGCTCAGGACACATTCTCCCCTCACCAGCGATCCCGTCACTCCTCCACCTCCTCTCTCTCTGAGGGAACTCCAGGATCCATGCTTGCTCAGGGGGTTAAACCTTCATCTTCCCCTTCTCCTCTGCCTCCCGCCCAACCTTGCTCTTCACCCAAACTCTCTGTACCCCCGGTCAGCCCACGCAGTCGTCTGGAGGGCATTTTGCAGCACTACAAAGACTGCAGCACCACCAATCCTGACTCTACCCAGCAGCACCACACATCGAGCAGCAAAACCAAACTTCACATGCTGCAGAACCCACAGCCAGTCCAAAATAATTCCAGTGATAAGAGGAATGGACCAGTACTAGGTTCTGCCCCAGGACTGATTGGTCTTCCTTTGGGTCAGATCCTGTGTCAGCAGAAGAGCCAGCAGCACATCAGCAGCTCTTTCCCAGCCAGTAGCCTCCTTTCTGCAGCTGCCAAAGCCCAGTTGGCCAGCCAGAAAAACCAGAGCCAGTCCAGGGCTGCAGAAACAGGTGCCCTTCCTCTTCCAGCCCTGGACAAGGAGCAGCAGTCCAAGGTATTAATTAGCACTTTAAACAGTAGCCTCAGCACCCCTACAGCCCCGACCCAATCTTTGACTGCTTTCTTGCTTCCTCACACCCCCTCTCTCCCTGTGTCAAACCCTGCTCAGTCTGAAAAAACATTACGCCGCAAACGCCAGCGTCGCTCACCCACTGTTCTTAGCATGCTGAAAGAATCGCAGATAAACCGAACTGTGGCATCCTCCCCTATCGTCCCTTCCCCTTCTTTATCGTCCTCTAGCTCTCCTCCTGTCACTAACTCAGAAAACCACCTCCAGCCTGCACGCTTGTCTGGCGTGCCTCCTTCCACCACTCCTGTGCCTAATAGTGTACTAAGGCAGACGGAATTGGAGGAGGGCAAGAGGATGGCTCTTTCAAATTCCCTTCCTCTCTCCTCACCCCCTGCTTCCTCCCAGCCCCTCTCTGCCCTGCTTCAGCTCCTCAGTATGCAGAATGCCCAGAACAACACTACAACAACGGTACCACCCAGCAGGCACACACCTTTGGTTACCTCTCATACGCCTCAGTATGACGGCCAGCTTGTACCACAAACACACATCCACATGAAACAGTCTCAGCCCCAAACCCTGGTGCCTGCTTTGGATTCTCTTACCCAGCTGGCAACTACTCAGCCCCTTTCTCTGACATGTGAAGACACAGAAGCAGTTGCAGTAAACCTCAAAACAACAGCAAATAGTCCAGTTCTGAACTTGAGCCTGCCTCACACAAGCACCAGTGCAGGAACTGAGCCTTCCATTAGCTACCATACCCTTGATGTGATGAGCCAGCTGTCCTCAGCCACCTGCCTGTCTGCTTCCACCATATCAGAGAAAACCTGTGCATCCAAACTAGGGGAAATGGGACCTGATCATAACATTTACCAAACAAACCAGCCAGACCAAAACCAGGCTACAGATAGTGAGGGTAAGATTTTAGTTTTCAGAAGCATATATACAGTTGCAATCAAAAGTCAACCTCCATTGCAAATCAGATTTATTGTCAAAATGTACAGACTTTCAGCTGTTTGCAATGAACAAATCAAACAAAATCAATTGAAATAGTTCAACACAATGAATGCGTCAAAAGTTTTCCCCAAATTCAACTGAAAATGCAACTTATAATGACTTCTCCAGTTTCAAAATTATTCAATCCCTTCATGACCAGCATCTTTAGTACTTAGGAGAGCACACTTTTGCTGTTATGACCTGCTACAAACGAGATGCATAACCAGACACCAGTTTCGTGAGAATATCTTATCCCATTCCTCATGAGCAATGGCCTCCAGTTCAGTAATATTCTTGGGTTTGTGTGCTGCAACTGCCTTCTTCAAATCCCACCAGAGATTTTCGATGGGGTTCAGGTCAGGTGACTATGATGGCCCTGTAGAATCTTCCAGGACTTCTTCTGCAACCAAGCCTTGGTGGAATTTGATGTATGCTTGGGATCATTATCCTGTTGGAAGGTCCAATCACGCCCAAATATCAACTTCCTCACAGAGGGCATGACGTTTTCTCCTAGGATTTCCCGATACTTCAATGAATCCATCTTGCCTTGCACACGCTGCAGATTTCCAGTGCCAGAGGATGCAAAGCAGCCCCAGAACATCACCGAGCCACCACCATGCTTGACTGTGGACAGAGTGTTCTTTCTTCATTCTTCTTTCTCCAGACATACCTCTGATCCATCGTGCCAAAAAGTACAGAATCCCAAAACTTTTCAGGCTTATTTATATGATTTTTAGACGACTTTTCTTGTGCTTTTGGGTCAGTAGTGGTGTACGTCTTGGGGTTCTGGTATGGAAACCTTCTGTGTTTAGTACACTTGTGCCTTACTGTGCTCACTGAAACCTCAGTGCCTGTTGCCACCAAGTCTTTTGCAGTCACTCGAGGGTTTTTCACAACCTGCCTTCTCAGAAATCTGGTTGCAGCCGTTGGTAGCTTCCTTTTTCTGCCCTGTCCAGGTATTTCATAAATTTTCTGCCCCAAGCCAGTTCAGGTATTTCATGTGTTCCAGCTCAAGCACACCTGGTGCAACTAATGAAGCCCTTGATTAGTTGCATCAGGTGTGCTCGAGACAACACCTGCTTTCTAAATTTGTGCTGTTGTGAGGGATTCTATTCAGGGGGTTGAATAATTTTGAGACTGGAGAAGTCATTAGAAGTTGCATTTTCAGTTGAATTTGGGGAAACCGCTTGAAACATTCATTGTGTTGAACTACTTCAATGGACTTTGTTTGATTTGTTCATTGCAAACAGCTGAAAGTCTGTAAGTTTTGACAATAAACCTGATTTGTAATGAGGGGTTGAATAATTTTGATTGCGACTGTATAATATATATTGAATAATTTGTTTAGGTTGTGAAACCTGCTAGCCTCAAAAATAAACAACTAGAATGAAATGGCAATTTCCTCTTAAGCTAAACAAGTGTGACTTATCTCTCTTCAGGTCTTGTAATGTCAGAAGAGCAGCACAATTTGGAGACTAAGCTACTTTCTGGCTGTGATCCTGACACTAACCTCTCCCTAGCTCATGCACCCGGCACCTCTTCAGCCGATCTCCAGAACTCTGCGGCTGACCACGTGAGCACCTTGCAGCTGGCCGAGTCTTTCCCTTTTATGACGCAGGAACAGCTCCTCCAGCTTCTCTCCTCGAATGCAGCCCTGCCCTCCCTTCTTCCCCCTTTTTTAGGTTCTCTGCCTCTTGGGCTCTGGACAGGCACTCAGGCTCCCCCAACCGGAGGCACCCAAAATCCGCAACCAGCAAACAACCTCCTCAACCAAGCTTCTCCACTCAACGTTCTGCCTTCCGCACTGGGACCTCAGGGGGACCTCCCTCTTAACCTAGTTAGTCTATTAAATCCTCCTGCTCCAGGGCTTGAGGCTGGTGAAAAGAACCCTGGACTACAGGCACTGCTCATGGCATCTTTGCTTCTTGGGCAGAACCCAGCTGCCATGCTCCCACTGCCAGGACTCAATTTAGACCTCCCTCCCCTGCAGCAGCAGGTATTTGGGGAAGGCATGTCTTTAGAGAAGACCCCAGCTCTGCTGGACTCTGTCTTGATGGGGCCAGGACTCTTGGATGCTCTCCAGGCTCTAGCATCACCTGCAGATGGCCAGTCGCTTTTGCTCTCTGCCCAGCTCACTCCTCCCCCTCCTCCTCCTGCCTTCCTGTCCCTGAACCCTGCACTGTTGGCTGCAGCTCTTGCACAGGCTGAAACCCTTCCCAACCACACACCATCCCCCCCAACTCATACTCAGGTACACTTGCTCACACGTGCTAACCACATGCGTTTTGTCTATTTAAAAAGGAAAAAAAAAAAAAAAAGATTTAAATAACACATTTTTGATTAACTACTAGAGGGGTCAAAAGCATCTTTATTGTTGCATAATCGAGGTAGTGGAAGTGTTTGCATATGATAGACATAATATACTCATAGACAATAGTGAATAGAAATATTAATCACCACAGCAAAACTTTACTGAATGCCAGCTCAGTATTTCTGATCACCACCACCGCAGAAATGAATACTCCACACGAGATATTTTTCTTTTTATTAAAACATAAAAATAAATTGCCTATATTGTGCAATCAGTAGCATAACCCACATTAATATTAGCAAGGGAACTAGTATGCCAGCTGAGAGATATGCTGTTATTCCACAAACTAATGTACAAGTTTTGAGCTGGTGTATGTAAGACAGTTCAGGTTAAGATATTGTGTTTTTTATTTTTTATTTTTTGCATATTGCAGGGGACTCTTTCCAGTCCTGCACTGGTTTCTACCTCTGTGTCGTGTACCCCACTGGTACCAGTCACTGGACAGGAAACATGTGACTCGCTGACTGAGCAGGAGAAGACCAACAGCCAGACACCTCAATTTCTTCCCACGATTCTGCCTCAAGGGGTCCTGAGTAAGTAAAGTACAACTGCTCCACATTATGCATTCCCCTTTTTGATTGCGTCATATATTTGTATCGATGCAACGCATGCTGTGTGTTTGTGCCATGTCTTGGATTATAGTTTTGACATGATTGTTGTACATCTAGATTGCAGGACAGATTCCCTTGCATACCGATATGTACATAGGCTGCTACTAGCAACAGTCTAATCCCGTACCATTTCTTCTGATGCCTTTTAAAATGGCTGGAAGCAGCCTGTGAACAGTTTCTGGAACTCCCGGTGCCACGGAATTAATTTTGATGTCGATCGGGATGGTGGTAAACCGTAAGCACGGGCCATATTGGCAAGGCTGGGTATCGGGACAGAGCAATCATAACGACCACAATTTGTATATTCATGTAAAATTTTCTAATGTGCTGATGATGACTGATTGGATAGTTCAAACCCTAGCATTGGCATCCTTACAGAAGTACCCAACTCCGTGAAGTGGCGGGGTTGTTTATCATTTAAAATACTTCTATCCACATTGGTACCTATAGTCCTTCCTGCTTATATGATTCGTTTAGAGCTTTTGGGGAATCAATTTTCATTTGCCCTTTCTTGACCTCAGCCAGCTTAAACTGAGGTCAGAAAAAAGTCAAGACAATATTGCTTGGAAATCTTGCCTTCTGTCAGAGCGACAAGGAGTGATTCCTGTAGTCGGTGAATATAGCCTACCTTTTTGAAACTGTCTGTTGAAATCATAAAGAAATGCTTATGAACGGCTTTCCATGCTTTTCCACAAGCAGGCTACGCGTTGAAGCCTGTGATTTGGGCATTAAGTCTGCTGAGGCCTTGGGAATAGAACAGGAAGAGCCCAATAAACTGAGCAAAATTTGCTTTGTAATGTAAGTGTCTGCTTGGGTGTTTTTGTGAATCTAATTACACTAACTTGTTTCTTATTCTTTGTAAAGGTGACCTGGCAGCTTTGGGGAACATTAATAGTCTACATGGTTTACTAGCAGCAGGGCCTTTGTTGCTCTCGCAGGCTCCGTCGTTGGGAATGTCACTGCCACAGAACCAGGCTGCCCTTAACCCACTAACGTGCCTGCAGGTAACATTACGAACTCGGTGATTCTGTTCCCCTCTCCACACCCTGCCACCCAACCTTCTGAACTTTTACTTATATTTTGTAGTGTTGTGTCCTGGAACTGAAATGGACATAATTAGGTTTTTCCATTTGATTTATACAATAAAATAACATAACAGTTGAAGGTGCATGTCAGTCTATTATGGGCTGTTTTGTGTAGATTCATGACGTACAATCTCATTTCACTTTCAGGTTGTAGCACTACAAAATGGTGAAAGTTTTATCAGAGTGTACACTAACACGGGGCACTGTGGATAAATTGTGCTGGAATCTGTGTTTTGGTTTTTTCACAGCCTAAATTATACAGAAATTGCAATCATGTGCTTCCACTTTTTTTTTTTTTTTTTTTTTAAAGCTGTCTATGGGTCCAACACTAATGGAGGAGAAACCACTTGCAGTACATGAGACCACACCTGCACAAGAAGACCTCCCCCCTTCTCAACTGTGCCAGGATTCCCTGCTTAATCCTGGCCACCTACAACCACCTACACAGCAGAGGGAAGAGCCAGCCGGGGCTGAACCAGGGCTCATTGACCCATACGGCTCCTTTATGGACACTATCTACACTTCCTTCCTGCAGGTGAGTGGGCGTGGCTCAGAGGGAGGGAGCGACTCCACCCCACTCTCATACCCGGAGCTTGCACCCTCTCTTAGTCCTCGGCGAGCATGCTCAGTGCACAATCCTGACCTGTCCCGCCTCAGCATGGAAGCAGCCCAGTCTCCGGCCCGTGGCACACCCAAACTCAGCGAAGACCCGCCCACCACGCCACCCTGTAAACCTGCAGAGTCTCACCCACCAGATGCCCCCCTTCATCTCACATTTATGGAAGAGGCAAAGACTGACTGCTCAGCCAAGCTGTGTGTCTATAGCAACGGTATAGGTGCAGGAGCGAGAAGAGATGACGACGGTGAAGAAGAGCGAAGGCAACCACCAGGATACTTGAGCCCCAGAGAGAGAGTCAACACTGACCCAGTGGATGATACCATGGGTAACGTGGACGCGGAGCAAGGGAGGGTGAGTAGCTCTGTAAAAATAAACTACTTTGTTGAATTGGTTTTCTCACAAAGCTTTCCAAGCATTAAAGGTGCAGTTATTCGTAACTGTTTATAGACCTACAATGATCATACTATACTTTAAAAATAGCTTGAAAAGACTGTTTTAGTATTCTGTTTTCTGGCTAGAAGTGAACTCTACTTCCAGCTGGATCAGAGCCATTTAGTTCTGCCCATTTTCCCTGAAAAGCAACAGGCCTCATTTATTAATCTTTTAGATTTATTTAGACTTAAAGATTAGATTTTTTAAAAAAAATTTATTTGTACTCGTGTGTGCGTACGTTGATGAATGCTGATCACCCCTAAGTGCCGAACACGTTCACGGCACAGCTAGTTTGTATTTACTGACGCTCACGAAACTCCATCAAAGCAAAGGTAGATGAAAGAACAAATTGCAGACAAAATGGTGAAAGAAAAGGAATTTCTCAAATACAAAGTTGATGCATATATACACCAATAAAAATATTACACTGCCTGGTCAAAGTCGAGTCAAGTCGCACGCTCTAAAACTTAGTTGCGTCACCTTTAGCTTTGATTACAGCGCGCGTTCATTGTGGCATTGTTTCGACAACCTTGTGCAACGTGACAACATTTATTTCCATCCAGAGTTGCATTTATTTTTGGCCGAGATCTTGTATTGAGGACGGGAGAGTCGAACCACTCTGTAAAGTCTTCTCCAGCACATCCTAAAGACTTTCAATGGGGTTAAGGTCAGGACTCTGTGGTGGCCAGTTCATATGTGAGAATGATTCCTCATGCTCCCTGAAACGCTCTTTCACAACTTGAGCCTGATGAATTGTCCTCCTGGAATATGCCTGTGCTGTCAGGGAAGAAAAAAAATCCATTGCTGGGATAACCTGGCCAGTCAGTAAAACTGCAGTCTGGACATTCAGGTACTCAGCTGACTTCATTTTATTGCTGCATAATGTTGCTGAGCCTAGACCTGACCAATTGAAGCAATCACTTCATGCGCTTCCTTTCTTACCCTGATTCAACCATGGCTTTGGAATAAGGTAAATCTGGACTCCTCAGACCTCATGACCTTTTTTCCATGGCCCCACAGTCCAATCTTTATGCTCTCTAGCTAATTGAAGTCGTTTTTATTTGATTAGCCTCACACTGATTAAGCCACACAGCTGTTTAGTCCCAATCCTGTACAAATCCCGGTTCTGTAATCCTACAGAAATGCTCTTACTTTCACTATTAAACATACCCATGAGATCTACTGTCGATTATTTAAAAAATTTTTTTTTTTACGATGTGACTTCACCAAGCATTTTAAAGATCTCCGATCACCATCAATCATTTCTTCCTCAGAGTTGACACTTCACTACTCTCCTTCCAGGTTTTAATAATGTGTTGGACAGTTCTTTACCTAATTCCAGGGATTTCAACAACCTCCTTGATTGTTTTCTTTGCTTGATGCGGGCCAATAATTTTCCCCTTCTGAAACACAGCAACATCTTCCGACATGGTTGTTTAAGAAATGAGGAAGCCGCACACTGCATCAGATAGGGTTAAAAGAATTGTTGCCAGCTGAAACATTAATTACTGCAGTAACGATCCAATCATAAGCTCTCATTTTTTTTTTTTTTTTTTTTTTTAAATTAATTTTTGGCCAGGCAGCGTATAGCAGTGTAACATCACCTGGAGACAAATTACAGAAAAGGTGAGCTGTGAATTATTTGAGGTGAAAAGACACGTAAATGGACAAAAAGAGAACGCTTGCACTGTACCCAGGTGATCATGGACGCCAAAGTACCTCACACAGGGAAAGTGGGAAAATGTTCAGTTGGCCAGAAGTCTCACACTACTGCACTCTTTGGCCTATTGTGCACCAGTGCATCCGACCCCGATGCCTCGAAAACGCAGGGGGAATGTGTTGTGAAGAATCCTGATGTTTTCAGGAAGAAGCCAGATGATGAAACAGCACACTAAGGAGTATATGGCATAGTTGAGACATACTAGATCTCTCACTTATGCTCTCTTCAAAACTTGCGAGTAGCAAGAAATCCATAGATTATAAAAACTTTCTTTAAATCAAATGTATTGCAAAGTGCTTATTGCAGTATTTACAGTTTGAGTGATTTCTCAGTTTTTGATCTTTTCATCCTGTTCCAGGCTTTAGAGATGCGTACAGGAGCCAGGAGGGGGAGAAAAAGAAAACAAACGTGAGTATTTCAGTTCCTGAGAGAACACAAACGAATTGATCTTTTAATTAAGTTAAAGCCAATGCCTTGCCATCTCTTTACACTAGGCTGCAGAGAGGGCCAGAGTTTCCTGGAGATATTGAGCGCATCATAGAGGAGCCAGCAGCTACAGTGAGCCCAACACACAAACATCCCAGAAACACGTTCTAGCCTGTTAAATGCTCTTGTGCAAATCTTTATCACAGTCAGAGGACATTCCGCCTGACTATAGCGGGTGTATATTGTAATTCTTTTCTAATCCCGTACATCTTGTGTGATGCAGATAGCACTGCAGAGGCCAGCGAGAGGGAAAAGGCGGCGTGTGGTCAGATAGACGTTCTAACAGAAGCCCTTATCCTACTGTACTTTACACACCAACACCAGCACTGTCAGTATGGCAAACCCACAGCGCGCAATTGAGCTGCGCTGTGCTGTCCTGCAGAACGCACTCCATCTTTTTTTGAAAGCCTAGTTACCTCACTCGCCTTCTCCCCCTTTCATCTTTCTTTCCCTCTCTTGTGGATTGGACCCGTGTTCTGTTACATATTTGTAGCCACAGTGATGAGAACAATAACAAGTGATAGAATTGGCTAGCCAACACTACTGCATAGGATATTTCCCCTCCTGTTTTATTGTCTATATTTAATATGGGCCTGTAACGCCCTCTATCTACCAACCACTGTTACTGCATTCCCTCTAATTCCCTTCCTACATGCCATGTATCATGCTGGAATAATTCTGCGATAATGTTCCATCAAAACTTTGACTGAAATAAGATATTTCCAGGCTTAACTTTGTCATTGCTTATGTAATGATTTACATAACCTCATGGGTTGAATCTCCTTTCTTACATAGTGTTGTGTGTATGTGGAAAGTATGTAGTGTGTGTGTGTGTGTGAGTTGTGGGGGCCGGAGTCCAATACTGTGAGCTGTGGCAGATTCTGCATGTATAGTCAGAGCTGTAACTCACCCATGCCGTTGCGTCTGACACCAACTGCCACTTCATCAACGTAGGCACAAAATATTAAATTAATGGTTTAAAGTAATAACGAGGATGATTATGCAATTTTACTAATGAATTTATGTAAATATGTACAGTTTTAGTATTTTATTTTGTACACTTTTTTAGGGAAAAAATGATCAATTTGTAAAGTATTTCCTCCTCAGAAAAAAAACAAACCCTTTCCTTTCCCATATTTACGTTGGTTTTGTAAAGAGAATACTTTGTGAGCAGTAGCATTTCTTTGTTTTTATGGGAGCCGACTTTTATTTAACAAATTAAAATGTTTACCTGTATCTTTGTTGGTAGTGTGTCTTTTTCTTGGCCAGCCCTATGGTCACGTAGTGGTGTGAAAAGAACAATGCAACACTTCTCAAAGCATGTTCAATTTATTTTCGCATCTGGAGAAAGACAATATTTTAAACAATTTACGCATATGACAAAAGCAGAGTAACCTGCGCCAATCCATCTTGGTCATAATACAATGAGTTACAAGCGACTGAGAGTGATTAGGTAAAGATACTCTCAGATGTATAAATACAGTATGATTTCTTACTCAATGAGCAAACATCCTCCCATTAACATTGACCAAAGGCAGTGGCTCTCTTCATGTGTAAATTTTATTCCTTTATGGACTGATATTTAAAACACAGACGCTTCCTACCCAAGGACTAAATTACCAACCACAAACATGGTCTTTCAAGTGGAGTTAAAATGGCAGGGAAAAAAAAAAAAATCTCAAATCTGGAATTCGTTATTTTATAACCCCATCAGCATTTGGGAGTGGAATTTAGGCAATGGCTTGAGATATGAGATACACACCTATCTCCAGAGTAAAGATCACTACAAGTTTGTGTATTTGGTCAAACCTTTGTTTTAAACTTTTTCCTTAACACAGAATGTTAGAAATAAAGTTTAATGGAAGGAGCAAAGCACAGGATATCAAAATGTATGAAATGATATTCTTTTTCCCCCATGTCCCTCAATCTCCTGCTCTTCATTGCTCATTTGAGAAAGAAAAATCTTATTTGGAGAGTTTCTTCATCCTCTGGTCCAAAGCAGCAAAGTTCTCTTCTACTGAAACCAAGTTCTCTTTCATGGTCTGCTGCACCTGAACACAAACAGAATAAAGGCATGTTAGAACAGAAAAAGGGTGTGAGAAACTTACACCAAAATACAAAAGAGAGCAAGTACCTGTCTGAGCAGTGTGCTGTTGTCCTTCAGTGAGTTGTTGATCATCTGCTGTGTGGTGTCCAGATGGGCTAGCAGCTGCCCAAACTGCATGGCTGAGAAAAACACAAAGGCACTTCCTCTCACAAACAAGCCTGACAAGTCATACTAGCAGTTTAACACGGGCCAAATGTGTGGAATTTGGTGGTCATGTGTCATTTTACCCCATGAACCCATTCAGACTAAACACCAACAGTATCACTGGCATGTACAGTTGTGTTTTTAAAAAAAAAAAAAAAAAAAAAAAAAAAAAAGTAGTACAACATGAGTAACCTGATGAACCACTGTTAGTAGTAGTGATATTTCTGCATTGCACCTCATTTACTTGTCGATGTAGTAGTGTAATAGAAAAACAACAGACCCGACTGTCATCACATGCACGCTGCTTGTTCTGAGTAATTGTCTCGTTCGTTGAAAGGGGCGTGTCCTCAAAATAATAGCAGTGTGGAGTTTAACTAAATTCATTCAATCTGTGAAAAAACAGGCGTCATTAAGTGTCCTTTATTAAGGAACAAAGGAAGCAAATGTTTTACACATTGCTATAAAATATATTTCCTTCTGAATTGTTAAATAAAATGGACCGTTCCAAACATTGTTCGGAGGAATGATGTAATTTGATTGGAGAAGGGAAAATGTATAAAGTTGTTCAGCAAATTACAGGATGCTTAGCTAAAACCATCTCCAATGCTTTAAAATGGCAACAAAAACTGGAAAAAAAACAGATCGAAGAATAGTCAGAATGGCAAAGATACGGCCAAGAATTAACCTCCAGAAAGATCAATGATGATCTAAAATGACCTGGAAGTACTGTTATAGTCAGAATACGTTTGATCGAAGCTAAGCTATCAGCGAGAAGCCCGCATAAAGCAACGTTGTTGAAAAGAAGAAGAAGAAAAAAAAAAAGAAAGAAAAAACAACCCACAAACAATTGGCAGATGCAGAATCGGATCAAATTTGCCAAGGAACACATCGATCACATCTTTTCGGGTCCAGTGGTCATCGACAGTACGTCAGGCGACCCACTTGTACTGAATTCAAGCCACAGTACACTGTGAAGATGGTGAAGCATGGTGGTGCAAAAATCTTGGTATGTGGATATTTTTCATACTACAGTGTTGGGCCTGTTTATCGTATACCAGGGATCAGTTTGAATACATCAAAATACTTGAAGAGATTACGGTGCCCTATAGCAAAGAGGAAATGCCCCTGAAATGGGTGTTTCAACAAGACGACGACCCCAAACACACAATTAATTGAGCAACATCTTGGTTCCAGACAAAAAGGATTTGAGGTAATGGAGTGGCCAGCTCAATCCCCTGACCTCAACCCCATTTAAAACTAGTGGGGTGACATTAATTGTCAGTGGTGGCTTGGCGGTTAAGGCTCTAGGTTACTGATCAGAAGGTCCGGGGTTCTCCCAAGTTGCCACAGTTAGGCCCTTGAGCAAGGCCCTTAAACCTCTCTGCTCCAGGGACGCTGTACCCTGCGCTCTGACCCCAGCTTCCTGACATGCTGGTGTATGCGAATAGAAGAATTTCACAGTGCATATGTGATCAATAAAGACTCATCATCATTATCCTGGGCTGAAATACCCGTCTCTAGGTGCCAGAAGTTGGTTGACTCGATGCAACACAGATTAGCAGTTATCAAAAACAATGCTTATGCAACTAAATATTAGTTCAGTAATTTAAAGTAAAGTTAAATCCTGAAAAAGAAATGTCGACTGCTATTTTTTGAACAGATTAATATTCCTTTGCTTCCTGTAAAAGAATAACACAGACTTGATCAAATTTGTTAATGCTTTGATTTGAAATTGAATGTGTAATATTTCCACATTTAAAATATGGAAATAAAAGATATAAAAAAATATTTGCACTTTATTCACTTTTATTAACAGCACAGCTATTTATTTGAACACAACTGTAGGCGTTGCAAATTATTTATTTAGAATTCATTCACACCGGTTCAAAATGTGCACCACTTCCTACTTTCTATTTACCCAACACATATTCATCCTCATTTGTATATGTACAGAGAAATTATTTGTTTATAAATAAATGATAATGTATAATTATTTACAGAGGTGGGTAGCAACGCGCTACATTTACTTCGTTACATGTAATTGGATAACTTTTTTGGGGGGAAAAAATTACTTTTAAGAGTAGGTTTAACTGGCCATACTTCTACTCTTACTTGAGCTCATTTTTAAATCACAAATGTACTTTTACTTTGCTACATTCGGTGGCGTTCCTCCGTTACTGTTAGCAGCTCAGTCCTGGAGAGGGGGACGAAGCGAGCGTGTCAGCGGAGGCAGGACCCCCGCGCACACACGCACAATCTTAATGGGCCTTTATGCTGTAGAGGTATGTGATGAAGGACACAATCTCAACAAGCTCGAGGTAAAAGAAAAACCATGTTAACCGTACCGAAGTCTCATAATGACGCAGAGTGATTTGATGAACCTGTTAAAAATCAAAACAAAAAAAATCTTAAAGCATCCGATGACTGAAACTCGAGTTCCCTAAAGCATCACTGGCATGGTACCACGTACAACCCAAGAGAGATGTTACCTTGCTCGTGTAGCTCTTTAACAGCTATCAGTCTCTGGACCACCTGAGGGAGGGAGGTTGCCATGGCATCCCACTTCTGCACCACATCGTACAGCTGTGCCACCTAAACGGAGCACAAACCAAACAAGCACCAACAGTATAATTTAACAGCACACAGTGTCACCCTAATAACTCGAAAACACTTTAACTCCACTCTAAACATGAGTCTAAGCTTAACGCCCTACTACCTACCTAAATCGTAAATATGGAACAACTCATCCTTTAAAAATGACCATTTCTCTGTTTGTAAACATTTAAGTGGAGACACAAACTGAGAATAGGATACAGAATACCTTTACATCTGAGCCATTGCATGACACTAAATATTTGCACTTGAAGAAGATCCACCATTAGTTACATGAATCAATGACTGCTGCACCTTTCTACACTAAATACAGTGCACTAAAACTACTTAATCTTTACTTAATAAAATTTACTTAATAAATTCAAGGTAATTGTTTTCAAATGAGATAAATAATTTATAGATGTAGAAAACAAATTCTGGCTATATATATAAAAAAAAAAAAAAGGAACATTTTTTTTTAGTTTAGTCATAAGCTGCATATCCGGTGGTGTACTAAACATCATACGATATATATTATGTACTTCGAGCTACACAGGATGTAAGAGTTTGGAATTTAGCCCTCTCTTTAGAAAGCCACTCACAGAGGAACATTTCTTAACACTAGTTGTACTATGGTCTTGTCCACCACACAGATGCACTAGCAAATAAAGCGGCAGGCGACTGTTCATTGTACACAGAAACAGAGTGATGTTCAAGTTACTACAGTACATTCAGGGCATGTGTGCACAAAACGCTATACACTTTCGTGCATTTTAGCAGACAATTTCTCAGTTACATCACAAACAAATGCTGAATGAGAATGTACGCCCACCTTGTTTTGGGTTTCAGCATCTTCAATCGCTGCCTTGTGTTTTGCTATTTCATTCATCTTCCCCAAAACACTCTGCAAGCAGAAAGCAAAACTTCCACTTAGTTCTTGGAGCATTACACACAATAATAAAAAGATTCAAAAGAGGGCTTCTGTTTATGTTTGTATAAAGATCTGCATACTAATCTATAATATGCAAAACTGGTAATGATTGTACTACTATAGTGTTATTGTAACTGCTGCCAGAACCTTCTATCTGTTACTTATTCTCAGTAGGAAAGCTTAAATGCCAGAAGGTTTACCTGTAGTCTGGCTTCAACCTGGTCCAGAGTGGCAGCATCCAGAGCACTGACGCGCGCCTGCAGCAGCTCCATAGTCTCCTACAGAGACAGGGGGGAAAAAAGGGGGGGAAAAAAAAAAAAAAATGTCAAGAACATGAAGTGGAGCAGACTCACAGTCAAGCACATTAGCACTGATGTACCAGTATGCTACTCACCACTAGACTGGAACCTTGTAGTCCAGCACTGAGGGGACTCTGCAGTACACACAACCAAAACACAAGACTGTTTCAACAAACTAGCGAGCCCTCACGACTTCACACAGTGATTCAGTTATAACCAAAAACTGGGAAAGCACAACTGCATACTGAGATTAGCTAACAGAAAAACCAGTTGGGATCCCATAAACATATTTCCCCTGCTTACTTTACTTTTTAATCTTGCCTAGGCTGTGCTACAAAGACCATGTTAGGTAAGGAGCCTGAGAGTTTAAGGGTTTATTCACACAGGGAACGTCAGGCCAGGTGCCACAGAGAAAAGTACTTCAGCCTGATCAACTCAGTTTGTAAACGGGTGGTGCTGTCAAGACATCTACTGCACAGTCTGAATGGATTCTTTAATTGCAATTCTCACTTTTTGACCAAACTTTTGTCACTTTTAGTTGTGATTGAAAGAAAAATAGAAACAAAAAAAAAAAAAAAGGAGAAAAACAAACAAACAAAAACAAACAAAGAAGAAAGCCTAGTAGTAAGTGCCAAAATTTCACCATGTGAAGGATTTTTCTAGGCCACTACGCAAATATGTTCCTCTGATCCACAAACAC
This sequence comes from Stegophilus panzeri, assembly GCA_024331685.1. Lineage (NCBI taxonomy): Eukaryota > Metazoa > Chordata > Actinopteri > Siluriformes > Trichomycteridae > Stegophilus > Stegophilus panzeri. The sequence goes on from JANDJT010000012.1 coordinate 20,446,272, forward strand.
AGTAGATGTCAATAGTCGATTTAATTCCAAGGTAACACAAAGTTGTTCCTAGATTTAACTCGGAACAGATTAAACACAAGTTTAAACACAAGATTAAACACAAGTTTAATCTGACTGAGGAGAATGAGAAAGTGTAGGCAAGTAAACGCACCTGCTTATCTAATCCAGAACCTACTGCAGTCTCCAGGTCCGCCAACCTCCTCTCCAACTCCGCGATCTACAGATACAAAGACAGAGGACAAGGTCAGTAACTGCAATTACTTTACTTTGTCCCGAATAAGCTTAAGAAAAAGGAGGCAACTACGTTTAGAAAAACGCATTTGTACCTTGGCAGACTCGGTGAACTTCTCGTGTTCAGGCCGGCTGTGGAGTTCATACAGCACAACTCCATCCGGGCCTTTGGGTGCTGCTGATTTCCCCTCTCCCCCAGCACTGCTACGCACACCCCGTGCCACTTCCAACTGAGTCATCAACCGCCTAACACACACACACACACACACACAGTGCTTGTATTTAATAAAGTAGAAACTGTGTCCCTGTTTCATGCACTCAATTTCTCTCGTTCTCAAAACTTCAGGAACACACTGTTCTCATGGTTGTTAATCTCTTTGTTTTGGGAGTAGTTTAGCTCATCCTGCAGCACTGGCTAAAAAGACACACTGCACAGAGAACATTGATCCAATATCAGCAGAAAAATGTGTCATCTAGTCTCATTACAGACCAATCTCCATTGTTCCTTACTTGGCAAGCGCTCCATCTGGGTCAGCCAAGTTGATGTGGGCGTTTGGGCCCAGCAAGGAGTCCAGGTGGGCTGAGACCAGCTGCTGTTTGAGCTGGGCCGCCTGCTGAGCCAGAACCACCGGCGTTAGGCGCTCCTCTGCACTGCTCTCTTTAGTACTGGTCTGAAGGGATGGACACACGCACACAGCCAATAAATGTTAAATGCTCCACCTCACCCTATCCAAAAAATAAATTAAGGAGTTACATGTTCAGAATGACAGTGAGTAACTCATGTGAAGGCCTTAGTTATTTCCAGATTATATCACAAGTCCAGTCACCTAACATAACTTATAGCTACTGTACATTCCAAATGGTCTGGGTGCCTGAACAAATTCCCAGACATTTCAGAGGACAACGAATATGAACACAGATTAACAAGAGAGGGATCTCTGGAAAGCTGGTGGTAGATGCTCAGATGTCATTTTTAATACTCTACTGTAGCTACTGAACTCCATGGCTCCTTGGCACTTGAAAAATTAAAAGTGGCTGATTCACAGCTGCAGTATCCAGCAAAATAAAATTACAGAATTTATAAAGGTGTAATGTTTAAAATAGATGATTCAGTGTTGCAGGGGGAGGACAGTTCATTAATATAAAAAGCTTTTTTATATTGGCATAGGTCTGTAACTTCTGCTGACATATCCATGACATTGTTAAATCTCCAGCTCTCAGCCTCTCACTGAACAGAGTAGACACAGAGAGAGGTGAGAGTGCAGTGGGAAAGCAAGACCTCGTGCTTGCAGGACAGTACTGGTGATTTTTGGAAAGTCGCTAAAGTTTGTCCATAAAAGTTGCTAGATTTGTCGATAGGTGCAACAACCACTTTCACAGGTTGAGAACCATGGCACTAGAGTAACAAACTTAATATGATCACAGTGCCAATGGTTATTTATAATTATCTTTAGGTCAAATCAGATATTTTCATGTTAACCTATATTTACTACAAAGGTGAATTGAAACAATCACATAAATGCTTCAGGGACATTTTTAGTCACAGTGTATACCTGGAACTTGTACAACATGACAGTGCTATTCTCTGCATCAAAATTTTGCCAGAACTTTTCTTTTTTTTATATTCCCCCCACTCACTGATTGTTGTTGACATATGATTTCAGTATTTAAATACTGGCGCCTTAAACACTAAACCAGGTATAACCATGCACTTCCCCAGCCTAGCACTGAATAAGTAGACTATGGTACTCGGTTCAATTGATAGAATAAAAATTCCAGCAATTAAGAGAAAGCGTGCTATTGATCACTTAAATGAAACTACCAAAATATTCAAACAAATCAAAATGTGTCCTTCTAAATGTCTTAAGTTTTCTTAGGAAAAGAAAAAAATAAAATAAAAATGAAATAAATATAATATAATATAATATAATATAATATAATATTATATATATCATTCTGTTGTACCAAGTCATGTTAATGCTCCACGCATTTTGCGGCACAATTATTTTTTTAATGGTATATTTTATAAATGTGCAACTAAGCTGCGTGACATCTCTTAGTTGCTGATATTTTTGCTCTACTGATAGAACCAAGTAGTATAGTCTATTTATTTACAGCATTTAGTATGTAGGGAACTAGTCACCTAGTATATCCGCCTAGGCAAAGTAACTGTTTTTGTTTACAGGACTAATCATTATTAAAGCATGTAATTTCACTACATCTTTCAGGTTGATAATTTATCTGTAATAACAACTAAAAAAAAACTAAAACACCATCAATGTCAGTTTGCTGAGAAGACAGCTGCATGAGGCCTGCTACTTCATTCCTTGATTGGTCTAAGTGTTTGTATTTAATGTCCTTAAGAAATGAGCAGATATGATTTCTGGTTCAGAAGAGTCAGTAACAAAATGACTGAATAACATTTAGCGATGACTCATCTAAAGTTAAAAAAAGAGGACGAAGAGAGCGTCTGTGTGTAGTGATCCCTAACCTGAATGTGTTCCACTTCCTCTGTGAGCTCCTGAATCTCATTAACGAGCCGCTGGTACTTCTGCTGAGGAGTCTCCTTAACCCCGCACCCTTCACCCAGCTAGAGGGAAACGGGAAGAAAGGTGGAGGGACTCATTAAACCAAACACTTCAACTGGCATATGCCTAACAGCGAACCTGAGGGAGAACTCACAAGCTCATAGTCTCCAGACTCATAGCCAACTCTGCGACTCTTGCTGATGCGGTCCGAGAAATCTGTAAATGTTTAGCTCACAGCAATGAGACCCAGACAAGGCACACAAGCATTGACATTTCACAGAACAAATCAGATATATACACCCAGCAGTCACTGTACTCACCCAGGCCCTTAGTGCCGACACGCTTGTCTTTGAACTTGTCGTAGGCAGCGTTGGGATTGACAACAATCCGCTCCACACTGTCACTGCACAGCTCTTCCTGTTAGAGGGATGAGGAAAACACGTTAACAGCTGCTTTACAAGTCGGAACATCTGAGGCTGCTTTTTACACCTGAGATTAAAATGGTATTTAAATGGCAATAACTGCTTGCAGCTGCAACTAACCCTTAATTAATGTGCATGCTAACTGTTCCAGTAATGTTCAAGTAGTTTTTTTTTGTTGTTTTTTTTTTGTTTTAAATCATGTTTTAAACTATACTACTCCTGGTTTACACTCAACCAAGATTAATATTCTTACACAAGCAGTTTGCTTTTTAATGCCAGATGTAAAAAAGGTCCAAAAAATATAACACGTACAGTATGACACATGCAGGCTTTTAAAAACAAGTTGTACATGCAATGTTTTTGAGAAATTAAGACGGAAATGTCAGTGATCATTATTACTATAAGTACTGCAGAAAAAAAAATGAACAAAATCAAATGTGTACTTGGCATGTGAGATATTGATTTTTTCCCCTGCTTGTGATTTTCCTTTTATACAATTTCATGATGAAATGATTTTAATCATCAGGGACGGTGAATCTTTTTACAAACTGGTTGACTAATGTCCACATAACCAAATGTTTTACTCTTGCTGCTGTTCAAAGTGTTAAGCAGGACAGTGCCAGTAAAAAAAAGTTTTTAAAAATCACAGATTTAATCACTTTCTAATTATCATTACTGTTAACATTATCAGCCCAAATAATTCCAGATTCATCTGCTGATTGGCTCGTCTCATTTTATTGGAACGAAATAGATGTATTAGGCATATCTTTGAGTGACTAGTGTTTTATGGAGCGCCTACAAAAAATAAGTAATAGAATGTATATAAAGTAATAAAATAAGTAATATAATGTAGTCGGCGATAAACGTCACTGGATATCACGGCAGCGTAATATCATGTAGGGACGGTATATCACACTAGCCTAGTGTACACTAAGCCTATAGAAATCACTAGAGAACTGCAAACTTACGCAGTTTGCCAAGCTAAAATGATCTAAAAATGCAATCACACAGGATTAATTTGTTGATTTCAACTTCACATTCAATGTTATTCACTCTCTCAAACACACACACACACACACACACACACACACACACACACACACACACAATTTGACAAAGACATGATGTGGGCAAAATACAAAACTGGATTCTTCGATTTTATTAACTGCCTCCAACTTCATTTAGTTAGTTTGTTAAACTATTTCCGTAAATTCATGTTCCAGCCAACTGACATGGTTTACTGGATCCAGTTTCATACACCCACTATGGGCAGCAATTAGAATCACACACACATTTCAGATGGCTTAGAGAAAAACCATTGGTGTGCTACTGGAAGAGTGTGATTGCACAGATATTATATGGGTTTTGGCTTTGCCTTTCAGTCACTTCCAGGGTAAAGCAGTGTTTAGTGCTATGCTGCCTAGTTAGCGCAGGATTTGTAAACAGCGTTATATTGACAGGAAGGTGCACAACAAGGTAAAACACTCAGTCAAACACAAAGTCCATTTAAAACAGACAAGGGGTTGATTTTGATTAGATGGGAGGAGTGATGTTAGGGGGAAATCACATAAGCTCTTACCAGCTCCTTGGGTTCCCAAAGAGAGTTAGAGGGGGTAGAAGTAAAGGAGGAGCAAGACACAAAGAATAGTGGGAGAGAGAGAGAGAGAGAGGGAGAGAGAAGGAAAGAGCAAGAGAAAGAGAGAGACATATTAATGTGGTTATCACATGACATGCACAACAGGAACTGGTGGCAAAGGCAAAAAAAAAAAAAAAAAAAAAAAGGCTGGGTGGTTTAAGCACCCGTTTTGTGCTGTCTATTCAATCAGGCTATCTCTCTTTCCCGACCCCACAAGGCCATAAGACAATCATTTCAAAAGCTTCTCACAGCAAAGCTGTGTTTGAGTTTATGCTCAATTTTTAGACAACACTGCAGGTCACAAACCGGACTGAGTTAGAGTGGGAAAACATGGGCCGCACGTTGTGGTCGATGTAGGTTAGGCGACAAGCGATTCAGACAGCTGTGCAGGAGAGTTTCTCTCTCAGCCTGAAGGTGAAGGATGAAAGGGCTGAAGCACCTTCTCCTTCAGATCAGAGAAACAGCAGGTGTTCCACACATATGGAGCTCACACTGGAGGCACACAGCAGTTACTTCATCACTTTTCTACTGACAAGGTGCCTGATTTGGATCTGTTCCACACTTTTCCACCACAGTTTTCTGCCAGAACAACTGGTCCAGTTCCAGAGTCAAAACACTGCGTGTTACTGATCTCAAACCAACAACGAGGTACATCAAACACTCAAGGCTGGCGGTATTTTGTGGCTCAAGGAGCTGAAGTTATTCAAATAACTGCTCTCTATATACCATTGTAGGAGAGTTGGAAAAATAGTGTTAAAACAGTGCTGAAAACTGGAAAATTACTATTAAATCATAGCTGGAAGGAAGAAGCCATTTTAGTAGTTATTTCAACAAATTAAAATGTTGAGAGCTATGTTGCTAATGCTTGCAAAACTTTGAATAGCGACACTTAAATTATTAAAAATAAATAAATAAATAAATAAATTTAAAAAAAGAAAGAAAAAAACCCAGGGGTGGACAAATCAGTAGCTCAGACATCTGAGTTTAGTATCCAGGCTCTTATTATTATTTTTATTCATAGTTGCCTGGCAGACTTTTGCAAAACGAAGCTTTCCATTTGGCAGGTTTAAACTAAATGTGCTTCGTGATTCAAAGATGCAACACACCTTGATGCTGAAACTAAAGGGCATGTGTTCGAAATCCCAAAGCCTGCCTCACTACACACATCAGCTTGTGGCATAATCTGACGGTCTGATGGTAGAAAAATCTAAAATTACTGGGCAAATTAATAATCATGCATGGATGATGATGGATGGCCTTTTGGCAGGAATACAAAGTATGTTGAAAATAAAGTTTAACGCAAAGCGAAACATTACTCTCCTGCTTACTACACAGTCACCAGTCAAGAGAAAGACACGAGACATAACAGTATTTACGTGCAACGCGGGGATAGATCACCACTCATAGACAAAACCTTAAATCAACGATAGAGGTCAAACAATTGAGTGGTTTTGGCACCAATAACGGACTGTTGGAACGGAAAAAAATCCACACCGAGTTTTTCCTGGTTGCGTCTGTTGCGGGGAGCTGCTGCTGTCATTATAGAGTAGGACAGCGGCCTCTAGAGGTGAAATAAAAACTATCACTGACAAATTTTGTTGTGTTATTTGTTTTATTTTTATTTTGGATGTCTATTTTTACAGTTTGGACATATATCTTTTATTAACTTTAATATGTATTAACACTTACTATATATAAATTTTTTTATTAAAAAAAGTACAGTACATTTTCATGGTACAGTCAGTACTGTTTATTTTTGGAATAAAGTTCAGCAATATTTTACTTTGAGTGTTATATTTTCATTCAGTATCAATTTTAAAAGTTAGGCAGGTAATGCCCAATTTAGTTATCTGTATCAATAAAATCCACTATTGGTCGACCTCTAATCAACATCTTGCTGACCTTTTACCAAGCCCGCAAACATGACGCTATGCTACATTAGAAACTCTGCTAGAACTGGATAATGATCCATCTTTTCCCCCTTAACTACTGTAGCTAGCTCACCATACATTGTTATTTTAAAGTATCTACCACTTTTTAACCTGGTCAGTTAGTTTCTAGGCATCCAGAACATGGGACTGGGCAGCACACTGGAGCTTTTACTTGAATTGTTAACTAGCTAATGAATTTATCATTTGTCCACCCCTGAAAAAGATCTTTAATCATATGATATAAATCATGGATTTTTGTGGCACTGAAGAATTTTACTGTAGATGAATTAAATTCTCAAAACCAGAAGTAAAACTTGCACAATCCTCCAAAGTTGCTCTTATTATTACCCCACTTATCAAAACTCACATTTTGATAGCGTAATGCATTGGCACTTGAACTGCTGGAAACCAACACCAGGTGCAAGATCGAGATTGTGTTGGTGGAAAAGGAGTGACAGTCCATTAAAGCAATGTGTGTGCATGCAGGCACTCTCTATTTCATGCTCCATGAAAAGCATTTGGTCTGAGATTTAGTATATAGCTAGTGTGATCTCAAGCTACCATATCTCTATGAAAATATCTTGAAATTGCAATGATAGGAAAATTTTGCCTTGGTGGCTCTATGGGATGTCCTCCAGTCCAGCCCATTAGCGGTTCAATTCCATCCCATGCTTACATTAAGAAGAAAAAAAAAATCAAATCAAGACAGATGCCAAATCAGGAAAAAATAAATAAATAAATAAATAAATAAATAAATAAAATATCAGAAGGTCCCACAGCTCTAGGATATGACTGTTTCTGATTGGAACCAAGGAGAAAGGGAGTAAGAGTCCAACCCATGCATTTACTCCTGGAGAAAAAGGAGGGCACCTTACTTGCACAAACTAGTGTCCGAAGTGGTTCATAACAAGGAGAGAAGGTGTTGTGACAGGGAAGGTAAAGCACTATTATGTTAATAGTGTGTCAGTAATTAGGCCAGCTCTAATAAAACCATTAGATCATAAGATCTTGAGATGCACAAAACTGATAAACACTTTGTAATAATTAGTTGTAATTATTATATGCTATATGTAATTGCTCTTATTTCCCCTTGGGATCAATAATGTGTTATTTTATATGCACATGCAATCAATATATTAACAGCACAGTGGTGAACTTTTGATGTGACAAAGTTGGCTTACTTTATTTTGCTAACCTTTTTTTTCCTGCTCTGGGTAATGAGTCATCAGAAACTCTCATTAATACTCATATGAAAAGGCCAGGATCAAAGACTGTATACACAGAGTGCAAAAGTTTGCATCCCTCACGTGTGTTGGATATAAAAGGAAAGAAATAATTTCATTTTACAATTCAATGAAATGCACCCCCCCCCAAAAAAAAAAAAAAAAAAAAAAGAGAATATAAGGAGTAAATTTTTTTGCTATGACTCTTTATGTCTCAGGACATGACTAAGAAGGTAGTGTATAAAATCTGGCAGAGTTCAGACAGAAATTGTTCACTATTAATATCTTAAACTATTTGGCAATTTTGGACTTGAGATAATAAAGGAAATTTCTAAGAAATCTAACACACTAAATGTCTTGGGAACAAAAAATATCAGCTCAGGAATTTGCTTTAAAGTGGCGCCCTGTGTCCAAAATAACAATTTGTCCAAATGAAAGTACCTCAACTAGTATTATGACAGAACTGCATTAGGTCCAATATACAGGGTGTCCCAAAAGTCCCCATACATATGGGGAAACTAACACTTTTTTAGCAAAATGCCTTCCACAATCTTTTAATTGAGGGGAAACATGAATTCTGCTCTCTACCAGAAAATCCTAAAGGAGAATGTCCGGTTTTCAGTTTCTAGGTACAAACGCAAGCGCAACTGGGTTATGCAGCAAGACAATGATCCAAAGCATAGGACTAAGTCCACCTCTGAATGACTATAAAATTTTTATATATATATATATATATATAAATCTAAATTAAAGTTTTGGAGTGGTCTAGTCAAAGTCCTGACTTGAACCAAGTGAGATGCTGTTGCAGGACCTTAAACAAACAGCCTGAAAACCCTCCAGTTTGGCTGAACTAAAGCAGTTCTGCAAAGAAGAGTGCGCCAAAATTCCACCTAACCCTAACCCTGTGAAAGAATCTCCAGTTATCTCCAGTTATCAGAAGCGTTTGGTTGCAGTTTTTGTTGTTGCTAAAGGGTTAGGGATTTTAAGTTTAAGTTTTAGATTGTTCTATGTGACTCAGTTTGTGTACAGCATCCCTCTTCCTCTGCTGTAAACAGTGCAACGTGAGTAATTGAGGACAGAATTTTCATTTTTGGGTGAACTACCGCTTTAAGTGGAGGCCTACAATGAGAGAGATAGAGATGTGAAGTTCGGATCATTTTACTGACTCAGATCTTTGAATCTCTTTCAGCAAAATGAACGAATCTTTTTCCGAGTCATTTCGTTCATTTCATCAGAATATAAGTAAAATGTTACATGTTAAATTCCCCAAGACATGTAGTACTTACGCAAACACTGACCACATCTGGAATATAAAATAAATTATAGGCTAATGTAACCAAGGCCAAATTATGAGAAACAGAAATGGTTAATTAATTGCTTAGCTGGGACTTCAAGCTAAGCAGTCTGTTAGTTCACCTCACCCCCTGATCCGAGTCGTTCTTTTGTCACGTCACATGTCACGTCTGTTCCCCGGAAACAGAAATGATTAGTTCACATCTCGAGTCTTTGGGTTCGAGTCATTTGTTCATCCCGTGACCACCCCATAGCAATGCACCATGCAGTACCAGAAACAGAAATGATTAGTTCAGCTCTCGAGTCATTCGGTCATCACGTCCCAGCCCCACTGCATTCAGCCAAAGGAGCTGTGACGTGATGAACGAACGAACGACTCGAACCCAAAGACTAGAGAGGTGAACTAATCATTTCTGTTTCCGGTACAGAACCTAGGGGGATGTTGCAGCGCATGCACGTCGACACAAAATTACTCGTTGCTCCCGAGTCATATTAAAGATTAGATCAAAATGAACCGACACATCACGAGATAAAGAGCAAGAGAAAGTGGCCCACACAGAACTTCTTAGTGGCCGGTCCATCCCCAGCATATCAGGATAAAATTAACGTCTTTGTCTTTTTAATTTTGTTGTATCAGAATACAAACTTTTCTTCTGTATAGATACAGTCACTGGTCGGAATGCTCACACCCAAAAAAAAAACAACAAAACAAAATTACTTCCCCCAAAGAACTGCATTGTGAGAAGTCCATGTATGGAGCAACTCACCGACTCAAACTGCGCCTGGTCGTCCTCGGGCAGATCGCTGGTCTCATACACATCCGGCTCGTTAGAGGCCTGTGGACACATGACCACATTAGTGTTCACACACAAACAGGATAAACACGCTGCCTGGACACGGGTCTCGGTGCCGGAGAAAAAGCTGAGCATGAAGCGCATTACAGTAGCTGATGGTGTACTGGACACTGCAGGCCGACGCCCTTCTACAAAATGGACGGAGAAGTACAGGACAACTGCCATACACACATTCACAACACCCACAGCAATGAAATTACGGATTTTTGCTTCGTTGTATGTTTTATTGCAAACTTAAGCACCAGTCTTGACACTGTCCCTCCTCCCTACTAAGCCAGTGCAATAAAACTACGCTTAAAATGAATCATCATGCTAGCTAGCTAACGTGTAACATCAACAACCCCTAGATATCTAACGTCACGTAGCAGGCTGTAAATATGTTCGCTAAAACATCACAGGACCGCTCCATCACTTTTCTAGCTAGCATTTCTTGTTTGTATTAACAGCTGAGGAGGATGACATTATTATTATTATTATTAGTAGTAGTAGTAGTAGTAGTAGTAGTAGTAATAATATGATCATGGACATTAGCCGGCTTTTTCGGTGTTGTGTTTACGAGTTCACTCGGCTACCTCTCTCTTTAACTGTATCAGCCATTAGCCAAATAATGTCTGTAAAATAATCTCCAAAACGACGTGTTATTATAAAATCGCATTTCTTTAAAAGAAAGAAAGAAAGAAAACGCTATCCGCATAACACTATAGCTAGCAGTGAGTTTAGCTGCAAGGCGCTAATATGAATACTGTGTAGCTAACTAGCTTCTGACTGTCGCTAGCATGCTATATATGAATTATAGAAACTTACGATGCCCGGCAGGTTGGCGTACTTCGGGTCGGCCATTAGCACACAGATAAATACAACAGAATCCTACCGAATATCTGATATTTTTTGTTACAGAATTTCCAGTTTGAAAAGCAACTAACGCGAGCCGCCTCGGTGACTTGCAAGCTGCTGACAACAGTGCAAACGTCAGGCATGAACCCAGCGGCAGGGTTGCCAGGTCTCTGAAAAATAAAGGGAAACACTTTCTCACTCCCCAAATATTAATAATTCATATATATATATATATCAGGCGATACCGATAACTGATTATTCAGAGTGATATCGGCCGATACCGATAGTTCCGCCTTTTATGCCTTCTTTTAAATTAATAATAATTAATTCCACAATTCTGAAAGAAATACAAATAAAAACTTTATTCTCTCCATTTCAACAAGTTGTTTCACAGTAACTGGTTTCCATAGACAACACATTACTCTAATTAACATTAACACATTAACTAAATTCTGAAGATTCTTAACTTATTGAATGTTCATATTCATATTAACATGGTCTGAATTCTAAAAAACCTCCTGTTAGGCTTCACATTCACTCACCGCTAACAAAAGCATTTCTACTTCATCATTGACATCAAACTGGTAATATATAATATAAACTTTTTTTATATATTAACATTAACTGGATATGAAATACACTACTCTAGAAATATATTTTTCTGTGGAATATATACTTTTTTGTCAATTCATCTTCATTTAAGTCTTTCAACGGTGTATTGGCCTTTTAATTCAGCTTGAGCAGCTCAGCAAAAAAAATAAAAATGATGCATGTTGTGTGCATTGTGCGTTGTGTGTATGATTATGATGTGATTTGCAATTGTGTGTGGGCTGCAGGCCCGCCATCACAGTACCCCCCCCCCCACCCAACCAGCTCCAAACCTACTGTCCAACGTGGGTTGTACCCAGATAGGTTCCGGAGGACTGATGAGCTGGTGAGGATTTGTTTGAGGGCACCTGCTCTGCTTGCTCGGTCCATCGCACCCGGTCCCGTAGGCCCTTCTTGGTTAGATCTTAGAAGGGGAAAGCTAAAGAGGAGAAGTTAGGGATGGATCTTCTGTAGTACCCCGCCAGCCAGAAAAAGGCATGTACCTGCTTTTTTGATGTAGGCCGCGGGTAGTTTTTCACCACCTCCAGCTTCTTCTCTTGTGGCTTTAGCAATCCCCTGCCGATTCGGTACCCCAGGTACTGTGCTTCAGTCAGCCCCAGGTGACATTTTTTCAGGCTGGCCGTCAGCCGGGCCTTCTGGAGGCTTGGACATCAGCCCCACCTTCTAGAGGCTTTTTTAGTACTTCGCCGAGGTGATAAAGGTGATCTCCCTAGGTGGAGGAGTGTATGACGATATCGTCCAGGTAGGCGGCTGCGAATTGGTGGTGGGGCCTCTTGACAATGTCCATTAAGCACTGGATAGTTGCTGGCGCTCTGTGTAGGCCAAAGAACCCAGTAATGTCAGTGGTCGCTGGTGGTGCTGAAGGTTTTGGCCTTTGCGTCCGGTGCCAGGGTGACCTGCCAGTAGCTCTTTGTGAGGTCCAGGGTGGAGATGAACCGGGCTCTCCCCAGATGCTCTATCAGGGGAAGCAGGTAGCTGTCGAATTCGAGATTTGGTTGAGCCTCCAGAAGTCACTGCAAATGCAGGAGCTTCCATTGGGCTTTGGGACCTCCATGATGGGGCTGGACCAGGGACAGGTGGATTCCTCAATGATCCCCTCCCATAGCATGCGGCTAACTTCCTCCTTAATAGCTTGATGGCATGCTTCTGGGACACGGTAGGGCCGCTGTCTGACCACCACCACCCACCGCGGTGTTTTAATTTCATCTTGCACCAGGTGGGTCAGGCCTGGGGTGGACGAGAAAATGTCAGCAAACTGGTCCACTAGCTCCTTCAGCTTCTGGCACTGCGTGGGGGTGAGATCACTCATCGGGGTCTGTAGGGAGAACAGACAGGGCGAAGAGCACTGGGGCAGGCTGAACCCATTTCTTCACTAGGTTTATGTGATATATTTTTGTGTCAGTGCGCTTACCAGGCTGTTGCAGCCGGTAGTTAATTGGGCAGACCCTCTCAAAGACTGTGTAGGGGCCTTGCCAGCATGTTAGGAATTTGCAGGCAGCGTTTGGGAGCAGCAGGAGCACCTGGTCACTGGGCTGAAATTCTCTGGGCTGTGCTGGGCGGTTGTAGGCCTGCTGCTGTTGTAGCTGTGAGGCCTCCATGTGTTCGCACACTATGGTGGTGACCTGGTTGATGTATCGTCCAAGGAGCGGAATGGGGAGGGCTGTTCTTCCCAGGTTTCCCGTGCTACATCTAACAGTCCTCGAGGGCACACTAGAGGGCCTCCACCATCTCCCTCGGACCCGTTATGTTTTCCATCCTCACCGCTATCCGTTCATCGGGCAGCAGAGCTTGCTTCTCGGCAAGGGTCTGGGAGAGGGATGGAGGTGACGGAGCAAGGTGTCTTCTTTAGCACCAGCAGCTCCTGGGTTGCAGCGTGCAAGCTTTGGGCCAGCTCCTGGGTCACCGCCTACTGTTGGAGGTTTGTCTCCAGAATAGGGTCCATCCCCCCCCCCCCTTTTTTTAAAGGTGTGTGTGTGTGGGGGGGGCGGTGTTGGGGCTGTGTTCTTATACCCGCATTCTCCACCAGTGTAGCAGGTCAGGCAGAACACAGACACTTGGGAGGCAGAGCTGGTGAAAAAATGTGGTGATTATTTATTTAAAGTCAGGTGCAAAAGTGGAAGTGCACGGGTGTTGAGCAGGTGCGCGTGGGTCGCTGTCTTCCTGGAGTGGGGCACAATGAATGGGCTGGAGCTGCCATGTGGTGGGATCCAGGAGGCCTGGCGGAGGTCGAGAGGGCCGGCGAGAGGAACAGCACAGCTGGGGAGTTCCTCTTCTGAGCTTGGTGTCATCTTCGTCATCGTCTGCGTCTGCAAGCAGAGAGACAGAGACGAATCACTCACTTTGCTTACGGAGCTGGAACTCACCACACCGTCTCTGCTGCGCCCTTTTATAGCTGTTCCTCTTCTCGCCAATGGTGAGAAAACGCTGCTCCAATCATTGGCTGCCAGCTATGTGTGTTTCTGCCATCCTGCCCTGCAGCCATGTGTGCTCTTACTGTCCAAAACAACCTGGGTGCTGCAGTGGCTCTGTCCATTCATCAAACCATCAGCAGTTGCACGAGAAGCATGATGCGCATTGTGTGTGTGTGCTGCAGGCCCTTCTTCACAATATATACTCAGCAAAAAAGAAACGTCCTCTGACATTCAACTGTTTTTATTTCCAGCAGATTTCTTAACATGTGTAAATATTTATATTTACATAACAACATTCAACAACTGAGATATAAATTGGACAAGTTTCAGAGACATTTGACGAACAGAAATGGAATAATGAGCCCCTGAAAAAGGGTGGGTCAATATCAAAAGTAACAGTCAGTATCTGGTGTGGCCTCCAGCTGCTTTAAGTACAACAGTGCATCTCATCCTCATGGACTGCACCAGATTTATCAGTTCTTGCTGTGAGATGATACCCCACTCTTCCACCAAGGCATTTGTAAGTTCTCCATCACATCTGGGGGCGACACATGGTTACACGTGGTTTGCCACTGCAAGGATGATCAGCTGTCCTTCCTGTCTCCCTGTAGCACTGTCTTAGGCATTTTACATTACAGACATTGTACTTTATTGCTCTGGCCACATCTGCAGTACTCATGCCTCCCTGCAGCAGGCAGGTGAGCATTCACCCTAGACATCTTTCTTCTGGTGTTTTACAGAGTCAGTAGAAAGGTCTCTTGAGTGTCCTAAATTATTGCAACTGTGACCTTAATTGCCCAATAACTCTAAACTGTTAGTGTCTTAAGGACTGCATGTGCAATAATTGTTTATGGTTCACTTAACAAGCATGAAAAACATTGTCTAAACCCTTTCCAATAAAGATCTGTAAAGCTTATTTGGATTTTACAAAATTATCTTTAAAATACATTCTCCTGAAAAAGGGAAGTTTCTTTTTTTTGCTTTATATATATATATACACACACACACACACACACACACACACACACACACACACATATATACATAATATATGTACTGCTAAAACAGCCATAAGGTGGACTGTAAGATTGAAGTGCTTTTTTTAATCGCCTGTCATGTAATGATTTCTGTAAAGCTAGTACTAAAAGTTTCAGTATATCATAAATGGATGTGTATATGTTGTATATTCCCCGTTACCATGTGGGTTTCCTCCAGGTTCTCTGGTGTTCTCCCACCTCCCAAAGAGTGGACTGGCATATATAAAATGTCCATTGGTGTGAATGAGTGTATGTATGGTGTCCTGTGATTAGCTTGCATCCCATCTAGAGTGTGTACCCATCTAGAGTCTGTACCCGGGATAGGCTCTGGAGCCACTGTGACCCTGACCAGGGAAAATCTGAAGATGAAGTTGATCAAATGAATGAACAGTTCAAATGTAGATCACTTACACAGGAAAACCGCGGACCTGGCAACACTGGAACTCATCAGTCTCGCGAGAACAGCATCCCAGCGACAAACACGAGCTCAGTCTGAAATGAATCCACAATGCTCTCTGCCTAAGTATTAAATAACTGGTTCTATGCCATATTTTGCTCACCATAACAGATGTTGTCTATATATTTAAACTATTGTTAGACGAAAATGTAGTCCTCTATATTTATATTTTAGTATCTACATATATGTAGGGCTAGGCCTATTAAAGTGTCTGAAGGGATGGACTAGGCTATTACCTTTTTTAATGCGTTTGTTATAATTGGTCTAGTTGTAATTGTGCAGTAAGCTGTATTTAAGTTGTTGCATTTTTGGTCATGTGAGATCAGTGGTCCTGATGCGAGCATCACTTCACTGTCACAGCATCAGAGCACAAGCCACGCCCCCTTGCTATTCTCAAGCTTTGCCGAGCACGCAGCATCATACTGCACACCTGCCTCCCCCGGTTGCGCATGGAGTGGACAAAAGAGCAAAACTGTCAGGACATCCCAACATTCCAAAACATTTCCGTCATTTTATGATAGATAAAATCAGTTTTGCTTATAGGTTTTCTGCTCTGCAGAATCTTTTTCGCTTTGCATTCTCTGTTTTGGTTACTGCACGGCTCACGGGAAGGTGCGAAACTGCGCATCTGTCATTCAGCCAAGTCAAACGGCGCCTGAGCGTTTCGACTACTTAATGCCAGCTGTCTACTAATCTGTTTTAAAACCAGTATCTGCGATCTTTTTTTTTACGCGCCTATTAACGCAGGGGGACCGGCACAAGAAAACGACCTCCTTTTAAACACTTTCCACACCACACAATGGCTGAAACCGGCGCAGAATGCAACATCAAGGTGCTGTGCCGTTTTCGCCCTTTGAACCAGTATGAAATCCTTCGTGGAGACAAATTTCTCCCCGTATTTCAGGGGGATGACACTGTCATCATGGGGGTAAGTTGCGTTCATATCGACTCTCTTTTTACTCTGAGGATTTATTTATTTATTTATTTCATTTAGAGAGTGACGCAGAGTCTCAGACCTCTCCGTAATATCTTTCTTAAGAAGTTACTAACAGTCTATAATAAAACTATGAATATATAAAAACACTGTGCAACTGCCTATCACTTAACTGTAAGTGTACATATAGGCTATATTGACTGGCATGTGTCATAGGTTGGCAGGTTTTCTTTAGAGAATTGCTTAAGATCTGTTTATTGAGGATATATGACATGTATAAACAAGGCCATGTTAAATTAGGCCAACAACAAATCATGCCATATAGCTGAACCAGACTAGGAATTGCTCAACAAGCCAAGTTTAAACACACACACACACACACACACACACACACACACACACACAAGAATATTGTATAAGGATGTATAATGATGCATAGCTTTGGCTACCTGTCACAAAATGTGTGGAAAGGATTCTTTGTGTGTGTGTGTGTGTGTGTGTGTGTGTGTGTGTGTGTGTGTGTGTCCTGCGAAGCTGAAAAATTCATCCTGGGAATACAGACATGCACATACTCTGTATAGAGCACTAGTTTCTGGTAATAAAGTTGTCTCCAGGCACTGTTAATGAGTCCTACCACAGTTCATTCACACATGCAAAGACACGTGCCATGCTTCAAAGTCACAGAAATTCACTAAAGAGATTGTGATATCCTGTGACAACATTTAGCTTAATAATAAACTCTAAACACACAATTGCAAAATTATGGCTAAAGAGGCAAACAGTAGAAAAACACACACACACACACACACACACACACACACACACACACATTATTGATAACTGTGTGTAAGGGGGCAGCAGAGTGAGACTAAGGGACTCACACAGCAACCAGAGTGTGGCTAGTAGTAATAGGTTCATAATAGCTGTGTAAAATTGAATAACAGCACTATGGGATATTCAAAACTGTATTTTGGAATGTTATAATTACTAATAATCATTGATTCTAATTATATTCAATAACATTTGTGTTCATGTTTTGGCCAAAGACGATTTTTAAACACTAACTCCAGACTATTGTTGATATTCCACTACTATAAAAGTTGCTGAATCGTACCAAAATTAAAATCAATTCAAGGGTTCTTCATGGATTGAATAATTCATAAAGGATCATAATCAAAAAGAATAATGGGGTCAGGAGATTTGCTCTGCTGATTTTAATGAATTTTCTCTTTTCCTTGCTTGTATCTATTTTTGTCTTAATTGCAACTACATAATTTATGGTACACCCACTCATGCTAAATAAATCCCCTTAACAAAGGGAGAAAGAATACGGCTGTCCGATTAGATTAAATCTGGTTCCATCAGAACATGAAGAGCATAGAAAATACTCAGTACTAAGCTAAATAAATAGTAAGCTGGTAATAAAAATAAAGCATCCAAATAAGTTCTGCTATCTGTATTTCTCTGATTATAGTAAGTCACATTGGTTGTTTTCTGATGTTTTGCAGCATATACATGGATTTAAATATGTACACAGATAAACTAATAACTGAGATGTTTCTAGCCATGTTTTGTTCTGCCAGGAGCATTAGGCTGAATGAGTTGTGTTTTATTCTAACAGCGAAGAGAAGCTGTCAGTCCCAGTGGGGCACAGGTTTTCCCAGCTTTCTCCATCCTCTCCTTCTGATAAACATGTTGGTGTGTGAGTCACAGCAAGAATTAATCAGTTGGGCTTGACATTGAGCATATGTGACTGCTGTATTCACCCGTCTGTCCTCCCATCCTTCCATCAATCCTATTCTTCATTCTCGCTCTCTCCCTTTCTGTCTATCCCCTTATTATATTAAGAAAGCATCCTGAGATTGGTGTGCTTCAGGCAAAGAGACTTGAATAAAATCAAGAGAAAAAATAGAGAACAGCAACACTTTACAGTTACATTATTTTCTTCATATCTGTCTTTTTAATTATTAATTAATACAGAGATTGAAAGTATTCTGGCTTAATCCAGCAGCTTACATACTTACATACATACAGTGTATCCGGAAAGTATTCACAGCGCTTCACTTTTTCCACATTTTGTTATGTTATAGCCTTATTCCAAAATGGATTAAATTCAT
>JANDJT010000012.1:20476257-20501340 GCA_024331685.1 Stegophilus panzeri
TCTCTCTCTCTCTCTCTCTCTCTCTCTCTCTCTCTCTCTCTCTCTCTCTCTCTCTCTTTCTCTCTCTCTCTCTCACAGACAGTCACACTGCACTGCACATTCACAGCAGCAACGAAAACAGCTCTTTCATCAGCCAAAAGGGTTTATGTTCATTTGGATATGAGTAAATGGTATACAGAAGATTAGAGTAATTTTTTCATTATTATTTTCAACTGACAAAGCATACAGATAAATTTGAACTTAAATGTCTCTCCAGCAAAGACAGAAACAAAAGTGAAAGGAGGAAAAATAAGATAATTAAAAAAAACCCTATAATATTATCCATAATTTGTATGAGTTACGGTTACCATACATTATATAATACATTTAAAATATTCTAACAGCTTTGGTTGAATTGTATCCATTTCTATTCTATATACAGTTCACGCCAAATTTTTACATACACCAAGGCTAAGATATTCATTCTCAGTTTTTCCATTAGAGCCAGTTCCTCCTTAGGAGCAATTTCCAAACAACTGAAGGTACCATGAGCATCTGTACAAACAGTTGTATGCAAATATAAAAAAACTTGGGACCACAAAGACACTCCATCCAGAAAAGAGGCACAAATGATCTCCCAGGGGTGAGCAAACACCAGGTACCAGTATATGTACATCCACCATTAAGAGAGTCCTAAATCACCATGGGCTAAAATGCTATCATACAAAGAAACAGCCCCTACTCCAAGACAAACATAAAAAAAACTCCAGACGGAAGCTTGCAGTTGATCACCATCCTTTTGGAGAAGTGTTCACTGGTCAGATGAAAGAATAATCACCATCAGCACCATGTATGGACCATCTTCAGAAAATCGATGGCATCATGAGGAAGTAGGGTTACCTAGAAATACTGAAACAAAACCTCAAGACCTCAAGACAGTTAAAATTTATAAAGAAAGCAGAACAATGTTCCTCAAAGTGTACAAAGTGTACCTCTAAAGTTGTAGCACATTGGCTTCAGGATGACAAAGTGAAAGTTTTGAAGTGACCATCAAAAGCCCTGACCTGAATCCCACAGAATTTTTGTGGCATGAACTGAAAAAGCATATCTGAGCAAGGAAGCTCACAAACCTGACTATCTTACATGAGTTCTGTCAGGAGGAATGAGCAAAACTTTCAAGCAAAAAAAAAAAGTTAAAGCAGGTAAAAGGCAAACATTTGACCCACTGAAAATCTGATATAGTAAATTAAAGGTGAAATAAATCTTTCTCTTAGCTATTATTTTGAAATGGCTTCTTATGGCAATAAAGCAGATACCCTAACTGACCCTAACACAGGAAATTGATGGCAACATGTTATGAAAAATTGAAATGTCTTTATATTTTGTCCTTTCTCACTCAGATGTGCTGGATGGATACAATGGTACCATCTTTGCATATGGACAAACATCCTCTGGCAAAACCCACACCATGGAGGTAAAGGACAGCCAGCTGTATCAACATATTTAGTAGTTTTTAGCTTTCACCATGGCTGAAGTCTCTGTCTTTTTTTTTTTTTGATCAGGGAAAGCTCCATGATCCCGACAACATGGGTATTATTCCGAGGATCACTGATGACATCTTCAACTATATCTTTGCCATGGATGAAAACTTGGAATTTCACATCAAGGCAACAATAACACTGATCATTTTGAATATTTCTAAATAAAGTTCATGATTTAGCTATAAAGAATGTACTATGTGGCGTTAGCAAGACTACATACAGTATTGATCTTAAGCTATTTATGCATCCCTCAAAACCTTTCCGCCCTCTTCTTTTACACAGGTTTCATATTTTGAAATCTACATGGATAAAATCCGAGACCTGCTTGATGGTGAGAAAGAAAGAAACATTTTAACGATCAGTAAAATTATACTTCACCTTAAGCCGAAAGACTGAGACTGATAGTTCTGGGACAGACTGCAGTCAGTCATTTGAATTCCTGTTGAACATTTGGATTTTTATCACACAGACACCTAGACAGCAAGGGAGGCTGATCTATATTTGCAATCTGTCATTCCTGACTCATGCAAAACACATTTCCACTAGAGTTTGATCATTTTTTGTGTGTAAAAATCACACAGATTTTATAGATTTATATCTGCTATATATTAAATATTAACAGTTGGGGATTGGGCTGTGAGAATGTCTTCTGCTACCCTGTAGCCTAATTATCGTTCTGCATGCTCTTGTTTATATTTGTTTTTTTGAAAGGGAATTTCTAATCCCTTTCTGATTTATTCCATTTCCCCCCATCTAATTTAATGTACATCATATGGTTGTTGTTTTTTATTATATATTCTATGAATCTCTCTCTCTATCCCTCTCTCTCCCTCTCTCAGTGAGTAAGACAAACCTGTCAGTGCATGAAGACAAGAACAGGGTCCCACATGTCAAGGTAAGATAGAACAGAGTGAGAGCTGAACAACTGCATGTTCATGTTTGATTGAAATCGGCTGTAGTAAAAAACTTGTCTGGGTTGAGTCAGATAAAGAGTAGGGTCAAAATGTGCCAGTCACTGCCCTTGGCTTACCAATTATAAATGTACCTGCATTTTACAATTAACTACCAATAGGTCCCCAGACTTGTTTAAACTAGGTAGTAGTGTATGAGATCCTTGCAGAGCAAAAACAGACATGCTAGGAAGATCAGATAATAAGCAAAGAGATTTTAGGCAGGTACAAAGACAAACAATCTGCATACATGTTACTAGAGGATATCTATACCATATTCAGGAGGAAACTTTTTAATCACATGCAAGTAAACCTTTGAACTGATATCTCTAGAGCTCTATATTTTGTTACTTGTGATAACAAAGGAACATTTGTGAAAGATATGAATCCAGTGCAACCCTGGTCAGTTTAGCACAAGTAGAGTAGATAAAATATGCAAGTGTAGTCTGAACTATTATAGATACACATAGGGAAGTATGTCCCCAGTTCTCACTGGCATTGTACTGGCTGAAGTTCTGACTGACATAAATGTGCATTACTGCTGTATAACACAAAATTAAGGATTACTCATAGCACTGTTTGTGTGTGTATGTGTGTATGAGACAGGGTTGTACAGAACGCTTTGTCTCCAGTCCTGAGGAAGTGATGGATATAATTGATGAAGGGAAATCTAACCGCCATGTGGCTGTTACCAGTGAGTTTTCCATTTTAACAAATTTACAGTGACTCATAACTGTAGTATGATAAGGTTTTGTCTGCCACTCAATCTTAACCCAGATGGAACCTGATTTTATTCATATCATGGATTGTTAATCTCATATAATGCAGTTTCTCTCATCAGGTTAATTTTAGCTTTCAGTAACCTTAACCATTTTTTTTTGCTTCAGATATGAATGAACACAGCTCCAGGAGTCATAGCATCTTCCTCATAAATATCAAACAAGAGCATGTGGAGACAGAGCAGAAACTCAGTGGCAAGCTCTACCTGGTGGACTTAGCTGGGAGTGAAAAGGTGAGAACAGGGTTTGTGTTTATATCTGTGTTTGGGCTGGAAATTGAGTCGTGCAACAGGATAATGATCCCAAGCACAAAAGCTAATCAAAATCAAGGTGTTGGAATGGCCAAGTCAAAGTCCAGACCTCAACCCCATTGAGATGCTGTGGCAGGATCTTAAGAGAGCTGTGCGTAAACGAATGCCCTCAAACATCAACACATCAGAAGAATATTCTGGTATAAAGTGGAGTTCATTGTTGTCTCAATGAATCAAGTTTCCTAGGTCCTGTGACTGCAAAAGCCCAAATCATCACCCCTCCACCACCATGATTGACAGTTGGTATAAGGTGCTTGTGGTGATGTGCTGTGTTTGGTTTTCACCAAACATGGTGCTGTACATGATGACCAAACATCTCCACCTTGGTCTCACCAATCTGAAGGATATTTTTCCAGAACTTTTGTGGTTTGTTCAGATGCAGTTTTGCAAACGTAAGTCATGCTGCCATAATCTTTTTGGAGAGAAGGGGCTATTTCCTTCCATACTTGTTCAGTCTTTTTCTGATTGTGCAGTCATGAACATAATTTAATGTCCTTACAACAGAGGCCTGAATGTCACATGATTTAGCTCTTGGGTTTTTCTTTATATCTCTGGGCATTAAATGGTCTGACCTTGGACAGAGTTTGCTGGGACACCCACTGGTGAGAAGATTGGAAACTGTCTTGATGAATTTCAAATTATTTGGAGATGGCCTTATAACCTTTCCCAGATTGATGTACAGCACCAATTCCTTCTCTGAAGTCATAGCTGATGTTTTTTCTTCTGTGCTCCAGAACACCAAACTACCAAAAGTTCTGCTTTTATAGAGGTAATCACACTTCTTGATGATGAACTAATCGTGCACATTTTATTAGCAACACCTGGCTGCTAATTACTCTCTTAATGATTTTGGTAATAGGAAGGGTGTACTTATTTTTTCCCAACTGGTTTATGATTGTTGGTTTACGTTTTTGGGGTAAAAAGGGCTACATATTGAAATCTGTTGTGTGTTTTTGTTGCCACCTGAGGTTATTTGTTTGTTTATAGAAGTGAGATGAGGACAACATGATTGTTGTTTATGCCCTGATAAATAAAAACATAGAATTGAAGGAGGGTATACTTTCATTTTCACGTGACTGTATTTAAGCTAGTCATATAGAAATACATGCTCATATACAAATTCATCATCTCTCTCTCTCTTTCTCACTCTCTCTCTCTCTAAGGTGAGCAAGACAGGTGCAGAAGGGTCTGTCCTGGATGAGGCCAAAAATATCAACAAATCTCTTTCTGCGCTGGGCAATGTGATATCAGCGCTGGCTGAGGGAACGGTGAGCTCAGCAACTAAAATAGAGTCAATAAATCAAAATATCCATGTTCAGTACATTGCAGCATTTACCACTGTGGGCATACATAAAATATTCAAAACTCTTTAATGAATTAGAGCTTTTAAAACGTGCTCTTTTTTATCTTTCTTCCTGCAGAAGACCCACGTACCTTACAGAGACAGTAAGATGACCCGAATTCTCCAGGACTCATTAGGTGGAAACTGCAGAACCACCATGTTTATCTGCTGTTCGCCTTCCTCTTACAATGAGGCTGAGACCAAATCAACACTCATGTTTGGACAACGGTAACAGTGTTAAAAACAACAACAAAAGGACTGAACATACTAAATTCTGTTAATATTATACATACTGTATAGTCAAAACAGACACTCTAACAGAAGTTTCGTTCTGTTTGGCTCAAGTGCACTTATTCTAAACCATGACCCAAATTAGTGGGTACTTTTTAATGTCAGCATACACACACTCTTACTCTTTGCCGCACCTACCTTTCTTAGTGCTAAAACCATAAGGAACACAGTATCAGTGAATCTGGAGCTGACAGCA
The DNA here is from genome assembly GCA_024331685.1 of Stegophilus panzeri. Lineage (NCBI taxonomy): Eukaryota > Metazoa > Chordata > Actinopteri > Siluriformes > Trichomycteridae > Stegophilus > Stegophilus panzeri. The sequence continues at coordinate 20,481,647 of JANDJT010000012.1, forward strand.
GAGCAGTACAGGAGGAAATACGAGAAGGAGAAGGAAAAGAACAAGAGTCTGAAGGAAAGCATCCAGAGACTGGAGGCTGAACTTAATCGCTGGCGTAATGGTAAGGCCTTTAGAAAGTCATGTTCATCATAGACAGACTCACATTTGTGTATTTGTGTGCAACAATATTACTTCGGTATGTTTGGTAAGGCACTGCATGCACTAAAGCAGGATGCATGTCATCCTTAAACAGGGCCTAGGGCTCAGTTGCTTTGTGGTTAGATTGGACATATCCTTTTCCTTTCATTTTCATTACAGATTTTGGCATTAGGGCCAAGGAGAGGGGAAAAAGCTAAAAGAGAAGAACATATGGTCTTTACTCACTTTCTGGCATTAAAAAAAAATACTAACAAGGGCTGAACACTTGCTGACTAAAGCTGTTTGAACTAGGATACTTATTTTTTTCTTACTTTCCTTACTTTTTCCTAACAATAAAACAGATATATAGTTATTATTTCTAAAACCTACAGAGCAAAATTTCCTATAATTGAAGAATTTGGTGGACATTTATGAAGGCAATTACCTAATTCACCACCAAAAAGGATTCATTAATTAATTATTTTTAAAAAACATTTATTTTACTTAATTATTTGTTTGTTTGTTAATTAATTAAAAGTAATGAGAGCAAAAATATTTACTTTTGGTTACTACTAGGGTAATTTATAGGTTAGGGATGGCAGCATGTATCGACACATACTGTATGTCAGCGGAAGTACCGTACCTCATAAAGCTAGTAAAACTAATGTGGGTGTGAGAAAGAGAGAGAGCGTGCAAGAGAGATAGAGAGACAGAGAGAGATACAGAGAGACAGACAGAGAGACAAAGATAGAGACAGAGAGAGAGAGAGAGAGAGAGAGAGAGAGAGTCTGTGAGCATAGGTTAAATGGTCACAAAATGGTGATATTTCTGTTGTAGGAGAAGCGGTCCCTGAGGTGGAGCAGGACAGTGTGTGTGTTGTGGAGTCTGAGCTTAGTGCAGAAGCTGTTTTAGATGACAGCTGCAGTGGTCCATCCTCAGTTCCCCTCACAGTTACAGAAGAAGAGCTGTGCAAACTTTACAAACGGCTAGATGACAAGGTAGGTATAGCTTGGACACATACAACTGCTTGGTGAAGTCCTTAACAAAATAATTGTGCATTTTCTCACTGTGAAAGAAAGATGATGTGCTAGATAATGAACCAGCTATTCAGGGGTGTATAAGATCAAGTAGCACATATCTTGAAAAGATGCAAAGCCTTTGCCCCAGGAATATGGCAGTTTATAATTATGCAATGAACAAGACCTGAGAAAAGACATTGTGCTAGTGAAATTAGTCCTGACTGTCAGTGGTCTGTGAAAAGTTCATGTATATAAGGAATTCTTAAACAGACGAATTGGCAGCCTGTGATCCATACTGCCAATACACATCTGCATGTTCTGACATGCCAAGGATATGGAGAACATGTGAGGTGGGAATTCACCCTGGATGAGACATCAGTCCATCTCAACGCACCATGCTCACACACATTCACACACTTAATCACAACTGTCTTTGGGAAGGTGGGAGGAAACCAGAATCCCCAGAGGAAACCCATGTGAGCTCAGGATTGAATCAGGGACCATTGAGCTGTGAGGTTGCAATGCTACGCAGTTCACCAGTGTGCCCCCCTGAACCTGTACTTATCTGACTCAATTTAAAGTAATAAAAAAAAGGCTTTCTTTTATGCCATTTTGGACAACAACACATGTTTAAGAATAGTTCTGTTATATTTTTTATTCAGTCACATATTTGCCTGAAACTATACAAGCTCATATTTAAGACATCTAATATGCAGTACAATGTCAAATAATAATAACAGATTTAAACAGCACTGTTCCTAAGTGTCCATGTCCCAGAACTGGTTAAGTATTTATGGTGAACTGAATTTTCATATGACTGTGTTGTCTGTGTCATTTGGAGAGGATATCTCACAATGATGATGAACACAGTAACAAAGTCACACCATCACTGTAGTCTACTATTACACAGTCTGATAATGAAGAGCCTAGCCAGTGAATTATAATTCACCTATACCTTTAAGTCACCTATAATTATTCTATACTGACACTTTTGTACTCATTTCCATTCTTCCAGATGTAACCTGATAAGGAATTTGGCATTGATTTTTGTTGTTGTTGTTGTTGTTGTTTTAAATATATGCTACCTAAATCCTAACTTTTGCTTTTGTCTCTGCTCTCTTCCTGATCGCAGGATGATGAGATTAACTTACAGAGTCAGCTGGTGGAAAAACTGAAGAAGCAGATGCTGGATCAGGAGGAGGTGGAGAATTTTGCTGTCTGTTGTGTCTGTTCTCAGTTCTCTCATTCATTGTTTTCTGGTTTCTTTCCCCCCAATTATTTAATCTCTTTAACTGTGCCATTTTTAAATGTGTCTGCGGCAATGGCTCATATACTGTATCTAATATGACTATTTGTGCATTATTGTGTTTGTATATAGTTTTTGGCGTCGTCATGTGCAGACAGCGAGCGGGTCCAGTGTGAGCTGGGCCACCTTCAGGCTGAGAGTGAGAGTGCTAAAGCAGAAGTGAAGGACGTTTTGCAGGCTCTGGAGGAACTGGCGCTCAGCTATGACCAGAAGAGTCGTGAGGCCCAAGACAAGAGCATGGAGAACAAATTGCTCACCCAAGAGCTTGCCCAGAAAATGGTGAACCCTACTTTATTGCTGATTAAACTACTGTTTGATGAGGGTCCTTAATAGGGACCTTAATTTTAAAGTCTATTTTAACTGGCTAGGGGTAATTTATGCTTCAGACAGATTTGATGTGCTTGGAGACTGACTTCTCGCAGCTGCAGGAAGTGAACAGTCAGCAGAGGAAACGCATCACTGAGATTCTAAATACCTTGTTGAAGGACCTGAGTGATTTCAGCATCATCTTGGGCAGCGGTGAAATCAGACTTGTATGTGTATGCATGTGTGATTTGGGCACACCTTGGTGTATACATTTCTCATTAGTGATCTCACTCAATCACTCATTTGATCTCTGTTTAATTGGAGTCTTTCAAATACATCTGTTAACTGCCCACATTAACAGCAACTCTTTTTTTCCCCATTTTCCCCCACTCCTTTGACTGTATCTTTTTTTGATTTTATAGCCACATGATCTCTCTGGTGTGTTAGAGGGAGAGTATGCCATGGTGTGCGTTTACATTAGTAAGGTAAAGTCAGAGTTGAAGTCCCTAGTTAACCGCTGTAGGCAGCTAGAAAACTTGCAGACAGACAGCCAACGCAAAATGGAGGAGACTGGGAGAGAACTGTCATCTTGCCAACTGCTCATATCACAGGTGAGAAAACATAAATGCACACTCACACCCACAATGTCAAAACATTGTCTGTACTGTTCACTGTGTTTTTGGCATACATGTGTAGCATGAGGCAAAGATCCGCTCTCTGACTGAGTACATGCAGAATATGGAGCTGAAGAAGAGGCAGTTGGAGGAGAACTGTGACTGTCTTGTGACTGAGATTGCAAGATTACAGAATGCAGGCAAGCCTGCAACACTACCTACTGTATTGTGACTAACACACACATAACACCATGGCAGGAAAACTGTTGCATTTCAGGGACACTAAGTCCTTCACAAATATGTTGATATGCTGAAAATGTTTGTCCAAGTAAATATCAATCTACAATGAACTATAAATTAAATAAATAGTAATTAAAAAGCATAATAAAACTAATGTAATATACTACCACAGTTATAATGTAAAGTAGCAAAGAGCCTGTATTTAGCTAACCAGGGACATGCAATATACTGTATATTATGAGAGCCTGTATATTAAAGATAATTTCACGTTTGTATGACCAGAAACACAATTTGTGTTTCGGAATGTGTTCAATAATAGCTTCTTTATTTACAGAGAGCCTTCAAGAAAACCATCAAGACAACGAGGAGTCTGGGGAACCTAAGGTCAACACAAATATCTGTATATACAGTACTGTGCAAAAGTCTTAGGCATATGCAAAGAAATGCTGTAGAGCAAAGATGCCTTCAAAAATAATGAAATTAAATATTTCCCCATTAAAAAAAAAAATACTATAAAGAGCAGTAAACAGTGATAAATGAAACAAAGGCAATATTTGGTGTGATGACCCTTTGCTTTAAAAAAAGAAAAGTAGTCTAAGGTAGAATTAGTGCAGTTTTATAAGGAAATCAGCTGTAAGTTTTATTGAGCATCTTGCAGAACCAGTCACAATTCTTCTGGAGACTTGGACTTTCGCACTTGCTTTTTATTTTGGCACCAAAATCCAGCATTCATTGTGTTTTCTGTCTGAAAAGTGTCTCTTACTACTTAATATGCTGCTTTCTTTACTGACATACAAACAGTTTCCTGTAACATTTAATTTTGTGCTGGAAAACGAATGTTTGCAAATCTACTGACTCGAAAATTTAGAAGTAAAAATAAAAATAAAAATCGATAACAAAATTTGTACAAAATAAAATAGGGTGCCTAAGACTTTTGCACAGTACAGTACATGTATATATTAATTTACTACTACTGATGTGCTAAAGATGTTATGTAGCCATGCAAATGCCACAAATAATTCCATTTTAAACTAGTATTGATTTTAATGGTAGTAATGTTTCTATGTGAAACAGCACCGAGGCAATCATCTTGAATCACAGCACAAACAACTTGGACGCCTGCGCGATGACATCAACAACAAGCAGAAGATAATCGACGAGCTCACAGAGTCAGTGATACCAAAATTTTGCCCTCTTCTTTACCTTTTTTCCTCTCATCTCTGGAATCTTTTTGCTTTATTTTGTTTCCCTCCTTCTTTTAGTGAAAATCAGAGGCTGGTTGTGGAATTACAGCAGTTGCGTGCTGAGTTTGTAAGCCTGAAAAGTCGAGAGTATGAGAAGAGTGCCCGGTTAGAAGAGCTGAAGTGAGTTTTTACATACAAATACATACGATTATTGGATTAACCTTGATAATATTGAAATAAATCTTATTCTTGGGCAAGTTCATGATTTTGGACATATCAAGACTAAACCCCCAGAACGAGCATGCAGGCTCCACATAGGGTAGAGGTGGGAGTTGAGCCCCCAACCCCAGGGGTGTGATGCAAGCTAACTCTAGGCCACCATGCTCTCTTACTTCCATAATATTTAATTATATTATATATTTAGTATAATATTTAGAAAATTGTGTAAAAAAAGCACAAGATTGACCAGAAAAAAATAGCCATAGCCTGGGTATACACTGTACATGCAACCATGTTGAAATGGTCTCATAATGCATGTTAACAACCTCCTCTGTTGGCTCAATCCAGATTCAGATGTTTGCATAGAACAGCCAATCATGTGAGACTTTTCTCTGGTAGAACAAGCAATCCAAAAAACATACACTATATGGCCAAAGATTTGTGGACATCTGACTATCTTACACATATGTACTTGTTGAACACCCCATTCCAGATTTAGCCCTCTGTTGCTGTTATAACAACCTCTATTGAGCGTGGCTGTGGGTTTTTACCCATTTAGCCACAAGAGCATTAGTGAGGTCGAGTACTGATGTCAGGTGAGCAGGCCTGGTGTGCAGTCAGCATTCCAGTTCATCCCAAAGGTGTTCAGTGGTGCTGAGGTCAGAGCTCTGTGCAGAAGACTCTTCCACTCTAACCTTGGCAAACCATGCCTTCATTGACCTCACCTTGTACACTGTGACACTGTAATACTGGAACATGTTTGGGTCTCTTAGTTTCAGTGAAGGGAAATGTTAATGCTACAGCATGCAAAGACATTCTGCAATATACAATTATGTGCTTCTCACATATGGGCATGATGGTCAGGTGTCCACAACCATTTGACCATGTAGTATAAATGTGATGCCTCTTAAGCAATTAAGTAAATTAATTGCAGAATCTTTATGCTAAGTTTGAACATATGTAATATATTTAGTGTAATATGCTTAGTAATATATTTTACAAATATGTGATATGTAATGGCTAAATATGCAATAATTTATGATCAGTTGCTACAGTATAATATGCATTCAGTGAGTCAAATTATGGTTTGTTGGATATCTGTTTAGACTGTAATGAGGTCCTACATGCTAAATAATTCCTATTGATATACTGTTATGTTGATATGTTTTCATTTTATGTGTACTATAAAAAGAAAGAGACCCGATTACTCGAAGCAAATTGGAAAAAGAAATGGCCTGAAAAGGACTGATGCAAATCCACCACTGCCAGAAAATACTCCAGCAGAAGTCTAGCTTTCTTATGATTGGTCGTCTATAATGTTGGGGGTTCATAATGATCTGTACTCTGGATATATAGTGGTGCCATACATACACCCACACACGACCTAAAACAATTAGAGTTTCACACAAGTCCTAAAAGTAGGCAAAGAGAACCCAGTTAAACAAATGAGACAAATATTATACTTGGTCATTGATCATATTAAGGAAAATGATCCAATATTACATATGTGAGTGACAAATGTGTGAAAGTAGAAATTAGAGTCAGGTGTTTTCAAGCAATGGGATGAGTGAGGACCCTGTTTTATTTAAAGAACAGATCTGTTAGAGTCTGAACTTCACAAGACATGCTTATGCAAATGTATTATTGATGCGTTTGTTCTAATAAGCTATTGTTTCTATAGTAACAGCTCATTAACAGGGACTTGTACAGATGTTCCACATAATCTAAAGACTAACATGATGAACAGACAATGTTTTTTTTTTTTAAAAAAAACTTTAGAACAATGACTTTTTAAAGACAAATTTATAGAGTCTCTGTTATAAGCATTTAACTGCATTGTACCCCCTTTTTTTTACTGCAAGACTTCTCAATATTCCAATGACACTGCTTAAAACACTTTCAATGAAAACACCCAGAATCAGTTCGCTTAATTTATTGAAATAAAAAAAGTGAACCACAAAGATAGGCCATTCAAGGTGGATAGTATGGTGATATGAACAGCAATTTAAAGATGTACAGGCTACACAGTGAGGTCACAAACAGCAGACATTTGATATAGTACAGTGATTGGTGTAGTCGTATTAAGGGCATTTTACAAAGCTGGCAGATCACTGGTAAAATGAGAGCCAAGGCGAGTAGGTTTATACCGGTAATGCATGGGGCTAAATGGAAAATACATCTGATTGGAAGGATCCACAGATTGTTGAGAGTTACTGGCCACAATAGTGGGTGTTGTGGCAGTTGTTGCAGTTTTAGTTGTTGGAGCAGTAGTGTGTGCTTTTGGAGGAAAAACCAAAGGATAGCCATAAAGTATGGGCTTACGATGGTACGGCATGGAGCCAACTGGATGACGCATCTGATTTAAAGGATATGCGGACTGTTGGGGGTTACTGGCTATGATAGTGGATGTTGTGGCATTTGTTGCAGCTTTAGTAGTTAGAGCAATTGTAGTTTTAACTGGTGGAGCAAGTTTATTTGGAGCAGTAGTTGAGGCTTTTGCAGGAAAAGCCGAAGGATAGCCAAGATGATGTGAGGGCCTATGATGGCAATGCATGGAGCCAAATGGAGAATACATCTGATTGAAAGAATACAAGGACTGCTGAGAGTCATTGGCGACAGTAGTCAAGGTTGTGGCAGTTGATTGGGGAGTTGTTTTAGTGGTTGGAGCAGTTGCAGTTTCAATTGTTGGAGCAGTTGTAGTTGGGGAAGTAGTGGGTGCTTTTGCAGGAAAAGCCCAAGGATAGCCATGAGGCATGGGTTTATGATGGTATGGCATGGGGCCATATGGATAATACATATGATTGAAAGCATATGCAGACTGTTGGGGGTTACTAGCAGCAGTAGTGGCTGTTGTGGTTGTTGTAGTTTTAGTGGTTGGAACATTTATAGTTGGGGCAATTGTAGGTGCTTTTGCAGGAAAAGCCCAATTATATCCATGAGGCATGGGCTTATGATGATGCAGCATTGGGCCAAATGGATAATACATCTGATTGAAAGAATATGCAGACTTTTGGGGGTTACTAGCAGCAGTAGTGGATGTTGTGGTTGTTGTAGTTTTAGTGGTTGGAACAGTGGTAGTTGGGGCAGTAGTGGGTGCTTTTGCAGGAAAAGCCCAATTATATCCATGAGGCATGGGCTTATGATGATGCAGCATTGGGCCAAATGGATAATACATCTGATTGAAAGAATATGCAGACTTTTGGGGGTTACTAGCAGCAGTAGTGGATGTTGTGGTTGTTGTAGTTTTAGTGGTTGGAACAGTGGTAGTTGGGGCAGTAGTGGGTGCTTTTGCAGGAAAAGCCCAATTATATCCTTGAGGCATAGGCTTACCATTTGACATGGGGCTGAATGGATAATACATCTCAGGGAAAGGATACATCATATCTACCGTTTTACTGGTAGAGATAGTAGAAGGGGCATTTGTGGTAGGGCTAGAAGTGACCGATGGGGCAGTACTGGTTCCTGCAGGGATTGCCCAAGCATATCCATAATTACTAAAAGGATAAGACATGGGCTGTTCTGGATTACTGGCAAGGCCTGTTGGAGCAGTAACAATGTTTGTGGCCATTATACTATCTGTAGGAGAGGTTACATTAGGATCATGATTGTGGTAAGACATGATTCTAACGTGACCATAGAGATGAGGGTCCTGGAAATCAGGGCAGGAAAAGATAAATTCCTCATTGCCATACAGTATGGACAGAAACCTTTCACCACCCTAGGGAAAGATAGATATTTATAGAGAATGCAGACAAAAGATTAGGCAAATTTGAAGCTGCCAGGGATTACTACCTTAATTTGCCAGCAGCTGCTTTGGTATGGTGCAGTGATCACCACTCCATCCGTCTCAGACTCTGCAGTGATACCACATGTGCTGCTTGCTGGTGTAAAGGGGTCCCATTTGCCATTCACTGGAACAAAGCAAGAACCATGTTCAACACTGAAAAATAACATGGACATCAGTATCCAGTGCTGGAGGGCTACATTGCCATCAAGTTGTGTTCAGCTTAATTCATCAACCAATTGCCAAGCCAACTGCAACTACATTTTAGAGCAAGGAAATCCCATGCTGTTGTGCCCATCCAGAACCAAATTAAAAAGCCTGGTGACACTAGACAGGAATAAAAGCTCACCCTTTAATTTAAGAACATCTGTAGACTTGCAGCTTATCTTGGTCACCATACCAGATGCAAGGCAAGAGACAGTAGGGAGAGCATATGGAGCCAAAGGACAAGATATTTTCATGGGCATTCCCCAAAGATGCAGTGGCAGAACATGGCCATCTGCCTGTAAGGAAATAAATAAATGAATAAATAAATAAATAAATAAATAAATAAAAATTAAAACAGAGCTGCCCAACACCAGTCCTAGGGTTTTTGCGCAATTTGGTGATTTCCCTACTTAAAGACAATAGATTCATATTTAAACCATATTTAGTAAGTGTGTTAGATGAGGGAAATAACTCAGAATGTGCTGAGCTTCATACCCTCAGGACTGATAAGTAATCCAGTTTGCAGTTTTTTGGTTTCATTGCAAGACTAAACAGAAGTGTAACCAAAGCACTTTTGGAAGCTATACTTAACATATAGGGACAATTACCCCAGTTGCATATGGTATTGTCATATGAAGCCAAGTCTGTACAGTGTATTTTGCTAAATCATGCACAGTGGACAAGTTATTAGCTGTATAAGGAATCCATTCCATACATTGTTTTGAATAGATTTCAAAGAATGATGGAGTCAAATTAATAGTTACAAATAAAATGTTTCTTCCACAGTGCTATAGTATTTAGTAAGAACTATATGTTACATCATTACTACATGCTATAGTAACATCATAGTAGCATCTTACATTCATGTAATCAGTCCATGCAGAAGCATATACCTGTTGTGTAACATGACAGCCTTGATAATGTACATTAAAGACAGCATCCGTGGGACCCTGAGTCACTGAGAGTCCACAGTTGGCAGGTATCTGTGTCAGTGGGACTGGACCATCACCTGAGTAAAAATCTTGTCAATTTGAGATAGCATGTGTGCACAATTAAGCTGTTTTTACTATGATTATGAAGTAGAAACAATATGATGATCAGAATGCTAGATATCCAGATCAGTATAACCACCTCCATCAATCATAAAGTTGGGCATAGTACTTCCTTGAACACGCAGGGTCATGGCATCACTACCACAATACACAGTAGGTTTCAGTCGCCTCAGCTTTGACTCCACCACCTTATGCCATGCTAACATGTAGAATATACACAGTTACAGAAGAGGACAAGCATATACACACCACAATAGGCAATAATCTATACGACTGCCTGCCAATTATTACCTGTTGAAGCAGGTTGATCAGACTGGTATCCTTCAGTGTCCTCAAGCACAGCTTGTTGATTTGTGCTATTACTTTCCTTATTTTTATTCGAGATTAGCCTTGTCCTACTCCCAATAACTAACCTCCCAAGATGCCTGGCTACATTAGACATTTCAAAAGTAACATTTGCTTTTGGAACTATCTCTAGGCAAAATGAACTCAGAGTTGCATACACTATGATAAGAAAATTGGCTTGCCACATTGTGTTAAATTAACTTTGATAGAAATAGGCCTACACAGAAACAAGCTACAGCAAACCAAACAACACTGCACATTGAAACTTTGTTCTTAGGTGTAACTTCTTGTGAAAACTTCCATGTTGCTATATTTAATTATTTTAAATTCTTTTTTATTGGCTTACCAATGAACTCAGCCAATCCCAGTGTCCTCCAGGTGTAGCAAATTAGTGTGCTTGTTCATTCTTAATTGGATAGGCCACACGGTTAAAAGATCAAGTCATGTAGGCTTAGCATTTGTAATACTATAATTGAAGCTATAAGAAGAGAAACATGATAGATCAGTATCGATTGTATAAATTATTGAAAGAGCTTACAAGCTATACATTTTGTTGAAGGGAGAAAACCAGTGAAGTAAACATACGTTGAAATTACAACTCGATACTGGCAAGTATATAGAAATATTTTAAATGAGGTTTAGTTTTATAGGGATCCAACACACCAGGGAGTAGAGGGGAATAAGAGTGCTGATAAAAAAACAAAAGGATAAAAAAGCAGTAAGTCATGATAGAGTTGATATTTTAAATACTGATAAAGCAGAAAATAAAAACTTCATATAGAATGTAATAAGGAAATAGCAGCAGAGGTGGGAAAGTGAGATAAATAAAAGTTTTTAACATCTACAAGAAGGTTGGACCAGGAAAGGTAAAAGGGAGGAACAGGAGTGAAGAAATTATATTCACTAGTTTGTGAGCTGGTCACTGTAGATTAAAAGTCAATGCTTAAAATGATTGGGAAGCATAATACAGGGAGGTGTGATGGATGCCAGGCAATGGAATCAGTGGAAAGTGTGTTATTGCAATGAAACACAAACAGCCCAAGACTAGTTGAAAGAATTTAAACACATTTTGATAGTAATGGTATCAAGAAGTCAACTTCATAATGAGCTACAAAGGACTAGTATGGCACTTAAAGTATTTCTTTTGTATCCATACTCCAGTTCACAATGTGGCAGGGCAGTAATACATTCCCACAATTCAAAGAAGTTGATCTCCCCACTCTGTGTGCTTTCTCAACTTGTTTTTAAGAATGGTCTTTGATTAACAAGCATTACCCCAAACTGTTCTGAATTAAAACAGCATAAACTTGTTTGTAAAATAACAATTGATTGTTGTTTTGTAGTAGTAGTATTACCATTTATTATTTCAGTGTTCTTCCTACTTGTGTGTTCCTGATGAATAAAAGATCACCTATCATCTGTGTATGCTGATTAATTCACCTAGTCAAAATTGCTTGAGTTGCCTTTTGTGCATATTGCAGCAAGTGGTGGGATTTTGGCACTATAGTGACAGCATCAAGGTGCACTTAATGAAGGGCATTAAGTTCACCCGTAGTTTTGCATACTTCAGATCAGTGGTTCTTAACTTTTTTGCAAGTGGGACTCACTTTTAAGAATCACATTGTTTTTTCTATGCCACATCACTCAGTTCTCTGTATTTGGCGTGCAAATCAAAGTTTTCCTCTGACACCCCCCACTACCACTTTGTGACCCCCAGGCTAACAACAGCTGCTTTAGAAGTTGGATTTTGTGATGACTTCATGCAAACATGTTTATGCACCACTGCACAGTGGAACAATGTACCACCACTCCTGTGTCAGCTACAGCTCCCTGCAAGTCTTTGCTCTCATATGTTTCAGGTGTTTTGCTTTGCCTTAATGGCAAGCATACAGCAATTATATTAGAGCGTTTTCTTTGTCCACCCGATCTTGCTTTGACTTCCAATGTTCCTTTTAACTGCTGTTCCTTAATGACATTTTAGACAAGTGGAAATTGAGAGCTGGAAGTGCTTTGATATAGTTAATAGCTTTCTCCTGCTTTGTATGCATAAGTTAGATTCATTATCAGAGGTTTAAAGAGTCAGAGGTTTGAAGAGTCAGAGAAGTTATTACACTTTGATGACAATTCTTAATTATAATTCCTGACCTAAATATTGAATCCTAATGAATCAGGCCTAACAAGTTAAATAAATTCAGAGACTTTATAAAAAGAAGGTTGTCCAAACGCTTTATTTTTTCATGAAATGTAAAGTTACAAAAAATGTTGTTTTTTTTTTTAATAATATGCTGCAGAGGTTATGTTTACTTTTTTTCATTTAAAACATTGTGATTTGGCCAGGACTGCCCAAAGTGTAGCATATAATTGCAGCATGACCATTCTCATTCTCTCAATGTGCCAGCTAGGAGCTACTTTTAGCCTTAAAGGTGTTTGTGAATACAGCCCCTGATTTTTACCACAACCCTCACCAAAAGAAGCAGACTGAAAAGAAATTAGTTAATGAATTTGATCAGATTTTAACAACTCTCATAATTATTAGATCAATGCATTGTAACTTATCAGATTTAAACAGAAAAATGCTAGCTTGGAGCTAACCTTTGGCCATCATTACAAAGACCTATTCGCAACTCAAGGGCCATATAAACAAAATCACTCAGATTTCCTTTGTTAGGAACTAAAAAACAACTAATACATGTGAATGAAAAAAAATGTCAAATGTAAAAAAAAAAAAAAAAAAAAGCATGCTAGATTAGACAGTACACACAGTTCACACATCTTTCCATAGCACTGCAGATTAGAAAAGTGTGATGATTTTTTTTGTATAATGAATATTGTTGTCTGGTAAAATAAATAAATAAATAAATACTCTAATTTTAATAACACAGCCATGAAAAGGTGCACTGGAGAGAAATCTGAAAATTGATACCAGTTCGATTTCCATGTAAGATATTGTTGCATCTATAATGGCAGTTGTGAAATCTAATCTGATGGAATGTGTTGGGATTGTGATTTCTGTGAGCAGATATCTCAATGAACGCCATGAGCAGGCTAAGCAGGACATGAAAAGGCTGGAAGAAACTGTTGTGAGTAATTCACTCTTAGCACATAAACCTGAAAATGAAATCATGCAACAGTAATAACCATGACTCTTACCCCGTCCCCCAACCCCACTACCAAGGCTTGTGAACTCCAGAGCTTGCACAACCTGAGGAAGCTTTTTGTTCAAGATCTCACAACTCGAGTTAAACGAGTGAGTACAGTGAAATGTGAAATGCCTCATGTTGATTGTGCCACTAAAACGCTCTTCAAATCGAGACATCTGTCTGTCTGGTGTTGTTTTTGCAGAGCTCTGAAATGGAATTCGATGATAGTGGAGGTTTTTCCACCCAGAAGCAGAAGATTTCCTTTCTTGAGAACAACTTGGAACAGCTTACAAAAGTACACAAACAGGTCAGTGTGACAGAATGAGTTTGATGCTGGTATTAAACATGATGTGGGGCATACATTCTCAAATTATTCTTATTTCTTATTTCAGTTGTACTCCAAATTGATTTTTTCCTCTCTTGCTCTCTGTCTCTCAGCTGGTTCGTGATAATGCAGATCTGCGCTGTGAACTTCCTAAACTGGAGAAGCGTCTTCGCTCTACGGCTGAGCGAGTTCGCGCACTGGAGGGTGCACTGAAAGAAGCCAAAGAAGGAGCTATGAAAGACCGGCGCCGCTACCAGCAAGAAGTTGAACGCATTAGAGAGGTCATGAGAACCAAAAACTTCTTCCATCGCCCTAATGCTGCACTGATTGGTCAGTTGACATCAACAAAGCACCAACTGGCCTGTTTAATCTCTATAGCTCAAGATTCAGTACAAATTTACTGATTATGCTACATTTATAGCAACTCTGCCATTTCATTCAAAAAGATAAACTGTGTTAAGTAACAACTCAGATGTGTAGTGTATAATAATACTAGTCTTTTAATAATAAGTAATAAAATTTTGCACAACACTTAGGATGCTTTTTTGCACAACACTTTTGCACAACACTTTTTTGGAAGCAGGACATACAGGTGCATCTCAAAAAATTTGAATATCGTGGAAAGGTAAATTTTTCCCCCATAATTTAATTCAAAAAGTGGTACTTTCATATATTCTTGATTAATTACAAATAAAGTGAAATATTTCAAGGAAATCAAAAATCCAGTATCTCAAAATATTAGAATAAAGAATTTCTAATTCAGAAATGTCGACCTGAGAAGAGCTCTAAACAGCTAATTAACTCAAAACACATGGAAAGGTTTCCTGAGCCTGTAATCTCTCAGTCTGGTTCAGTACACACAACCACAATCTTGGGATAGATGAAAGTAAATTTTGCATTTCATTTGGAAATCAAGGTCCCAGAGTCTGGAGGAAGAGTGCAGAGGCACAGAATCCAAGTTGCTTGAAGTCCAGTGTGAAGTTTCCACAGTCATTGATGATTTGGGTACCATCTGCTGGTGTTGGTCCACTGTGTTTTCTCAAGTCGAGAGTCAATGCAGAATCTACCAGGAGATTTTAGAGCACTTCATGCTTCCATCTGCTGACAAGCTTTATGGAGATGTTGATTTCCTTTTCCAGCAGGACTTGACACCTTGGCACCGGTGGCTGTGGCTCAGGTGTTAGAGTGGGTTGTCCACTAATCATAGGGTTGGCGGTTCGATTCCCGGCACAACATGACTCCACATGCCAGTGTCTTGGGCAAGACCCTGAACCCCAGGTTGCTCCCGATGGCAAGTTAACACCTTGCATGGCAGCTCTGCTACCACTGGTGTGTGAATGTGTGTGAATGGGTGAATGAGACACAGTGTAAAGCGCTTTGGAAAAAAGCACTATATAAGTGCAGACCATTTACCATTTACCTGCCCACAGTGCCAAAACTACTAGTAACTGGTTTGCTGACCATGGTATTACTGTGCTTGATTTGCCAGCCAACTGGCCTGACTTGAACCCCATAGAGAATCTATGAGAGACACCAGACCCAACAATACAGTTGAGCGAAGGCCGCTATCAAAGCAACCTGGGTTTCCATAACACCTCAGCAGTGCCACAGGCTGATTGCCTCCATGCCATGCTGCATTCATGCAGTAATTCATGTAAAAGGAGCCTGACCAAGTATTGAGTGCATAAATTAGCATACTTTTCAGAAGGTCGACATTTCTCTATTATAAATTCTTTATTCTAATATTTTGAGATACTGGATTTTTGTAACCATCAAGATTAAAACAAAAAAAAGGCTTGAAATATTTCACTTTATGTGTAATGAATCTAGAATATATTACAGAAAAAAATTAACTTTTCCACGTTATTCTAATTTTTTTAGATGCACCTGTACACTATATGGCCAAAAGTATGTGCACACCTGACCAATCACACCAATATGTGCTTGTTGAACATGGCATTCCAGATATACCTTGGCAAACCATGTCTTCATGGACCTCGCTTTGTGCACAGGGGCATTGTCATGCAGACATTGTACACAATTATGTTCTTCAATTTTGTGGCAACAATTTGGGGAAGGCCCACATATAGGTGTGAACTCTCTGGAGTCCAAATACTTTTATCCATACAGTTGTGCTCAGAAATTTACATACCCAGAATCTGCAAAATGTTAATAATAATAATAAAAAAGAAAGATCATAAAAATTGCATTTTGTTTTTTATGTAGTACTGCCCTGAATAAGCTATTTCACATAACAGATGTTTACATATGGTCCACAAGACACAATAATAACTGAATTTACACAAATGAATCAGTTCAAAAGTTTACGTATGCTTGATTCTTAATACTGTGTGTTGTTAACTGAGTGATCAATGATAGTTTTTTTTGTTTTGTGATAGTTGTTAATGAGTCCCTTGTTTGTCCTGAGCAGTTAAACTAAGCAATTATACCCTGTTCCTCATTTTGTTTCATGGTTCTTGATCTTGTTCTCGTTTCTCGTTCTCGATTCTAGCCTTGCCCTGTTTATGTCTGTTTGCCAATCGCTTGACCCCTTGCCTGTTTCTTGACCTCGCTATTGTCTCGTGTTTTGGATTTGTCTGCCTGTCTCTCTTTTAATAAAAGCTCTTATCTGCAATTGCATCCGTCCTAGTCTCCATTAAGTCCATAACATGACAGAAATACTTCGCCTTCAACATGGAAGCAGCAGGAGAGCAAGGAGAGTGTCACACCAGAGTAGACTGCCATAGACCTCCCGGATCTGAATTATGGATTGTGTGACTACCTGAGGCAGTTCATGTTCCACTGCCAAATGTACTTTTCGAGCCTGGTGAACCCCAAGCCGGACAAGAGGCAGTGGCTTGGGTTCATTGTGTCCCGGCATTATGGCCCAGCCCATGAATGGGCAGAGCATCTGGCCAGTACAGGGTCAAGTGCCCTCAACAATGTAACTCAGTTTGTGGAACTGTTCATGAAGGAGTTTGGGTGTCCAGGGCAGAGCTACAACCTGGATCAATTTTTGAGGGGAGTCAGTGTGACGAGCAAGCCTGATCTGCCATTCCACATGTACTATGAGTGGATTGACAGGGCAGCCTCCACAGCTCAGCTTCAGCCCCTGGCTGACCGGGCAGTGGTGGAGGTGACGCAGACCTGAAAGACCGAGGGCTGCTGTAAAGAAGCCCAGCTACAGTGTATGCAGGAAACTTGCATGCAGGAAACTTAGGGTCAATGAATCATATTTCTGCTCTCAGGGATGTTTCAAGAGCAGCTGGTGTGCTCACAAATGGCTCCACAAAAGAGCAACTGCAGAGCTCCAGCTGGAGGTCAACGTGGCGACCTCATCTCCAGAGCTCCAACCTGAGACCCATGAGGTGGTCTCAGCTGCTGAGCTCCAGCGAGAGGTCAACGTGGTGACCTCATCTCCAGAGCTCCAACCTGAGACCCATGAGGTGGTCTCAGCTGCCGAGCTCCAGCCGGAGGTCAACATGGCGACCTCCTCCCCAGAGCTCCAACCTGAAACCCACGAGTTGGACTCACCTGCTGAGCTCCAGCCGGAGGTCAACGTGGCGACCTTCTCCCCAGAGCCCCAGCAGGAGACCCACGAGGCGGTCTCATCTCCATAGCTTCTGCATAAAGTCAAGTTCCTGCTAGAGGTCAATGAGGTGACCTCCCAAGCCAAGTTCCTGTCTGAGGTCGATGAGACGGCCTCCCAAGTCATGTTCCTGTATGAGGTCGAAGATACGACCTCTCAAGCCAAGTTCCTGTCCAAGGTCGAAGAGGTGACCTCTCAAGCCAAGTTCCTGCCCGAGGTCGACGAGACGACCTCTCAAGCCAAGTTCCTGTTCGAGGTTGAAGAGATGACCTCTCAAGGCAAGTTCCTGTCAGAGGTCGAAGAGACAACCTCTCAAGCCAAGTTCCTGTCAGAGGTCGAAGAGATGACCTCTCAAGCCAAGTTCCTGTCTGAGATCGATGATGTGACCTTCCATGCCACGTTCCAGTCTGAGATCGACGATGTGACCATCCACTCCACGTTCCAGTCTGAGATCGACGATGTGACCTTCCACTCCACGTTCCAGTCTGAGATCGACGATGTGACCTTCCACTCCACGTTCCAGTCTGAGATTGATGATGTGACCTTCCACGCCACGTTCCAGTCTGAGAGCGACGAGGTGACCACCCACACCAAGTTCCAGTCCAAGGTTGCTGACATGGACAACCAAGTTATACTCACGCCTGAGTCGATCAACAGGACCAACCAAGTTCACCTCATGCCTGAAACTGACGTCACGACCAACCAGGTTCTGCTCATGCCTGAAGCCGACATCACGACCAACCAGGTTCTGCTCATGCCTGAAACCGACGTCACGACCAACCAGGTTCTGCTCACGCCTGAAACCGACGTCACGACCAACCAGGTTCTGCTCACGCCTGAAGCTGATGTCACGACCAACCAGGTTCTGTTCACGCCTGAAGCTGATGTCACGACCAACCAGGTTCTGCTCACGCCTGAAGCTGATGTCACGACCAACCAGGTTCTGCTCACACCTGAAGCCAACGCCATGACCAACCAGGTTCTGCTCACGCCTGAAGCCAACGCCATGACCAACCAGTTTCTGCTCACGTCTGAAGCTGACGCCACGACAACCAGGTTCTGCTCACACCTGAAGCCAACGTCACAACCAACTAGTTTCTGCTCACACCCAAGTCTTCTGACACGACCAACCAGGTTCTGCTCACACCCAAGTCTGCTGACATGGACAACCAGGTTCTGCTCGCACCCGAGTCTGCTGACACGGACAACCAGGTTCTGCTCATGCCCGAGTCTGGACAACCAGGTTCTGCTTGCACCCGAGTCTGCTGACACGGACAACCAGGTTCTGCTTGCGCCCAAGTCTGCTGACACAGATAACCAAGTTCTGATCACGCCTGAAGCTGACGTCATGACCAACCAGGTTCTGCTCACGCCCAAGTCTGCTGACACGTTCAGCCAGGTTCTTATTGCGCCGAGTCTGCTGACACGGACAATCAAGTTCTGATCACGTCCGAGTCTGATGACATGGACAACCATGTTCTGCTCATGCCCGAGTCTGCTGACACTGACAACCAGGATCTGCTCACGCCCGAGTCTGAGGACATGGACAGCCAAGTTCTGCTCACGCCCAAGTCTGCTGACACGGATAACCAAGTTCTGCTCACGCCCGAGTCTGCTGACACGGATAACCAAGTTCTGCTCACGCCCGAGTCTGTTGATACTGACAACCAAGCTCTGCTCACACCCGAGTCTGCTGACATGGATAACCAAATTCTGCTCACGCCCGAGTCTGTTGACACGGACAACCAAGTTCTGCTCACGCCCGAGTCTGTTGACACGGATAACCAAGTTCTACTCACGCCCGAGTCTGTTGACACAACCAACCACGTTCTGCTCACACCTGAGTCTGTTGACACAGCCAACCAAGTTCAGCCTGCAGAGTCGATGGAGGACGACGTTCCGCCTTCCTGCTCCACTGATGATGTCACTCTGCCTTCCTGCTCCGCTGAGAATGTCGCTCCACACTCAAGAAGGGCCGACGAGATGGGCCACCAAGTCAAGCACCTGTCTAAAGCTGACGACACAACTTCCCAAGCCTGGGTCTTGCCTAATGATCCCAACGAACCAGCCCCAGCCTCATGTCTGCTCCTCGGCTCCTTGAAGAACCTGCTACTTGACGGACAATGCCTGCATTGGAACCTGAGGGGCTGTGAAGACATTTTGCCCACAGGGCCAGGACCGCTGGGGGAGGGAGTGTATTTTGGTGCTTCGGGAGAAGTGTTCTTGGGGGGGGGGGGGGGGGGGGGT
>JANDJT010000012.1:20501350-20523153 GCA_024331685.1 Stegophilus panzeri
GTGGTTCTGTCATATCAGTTCTGTCAAACCAGTGACTACATTTCCCATCCTGCACTGAGGCCTACAAACATGGCCGCCATGGACTGCAATTTCCAGAACACACACACACGTTCACATTCTCGGGAATTCTAATCACACACCTGTTGCCAATCTCACACTCACTCACTCCAAGCTATATAAGAGACTTTTTGAACACTATGAGTTGGCGAAGTATTAGTGTTCTCACTGTACTAAGCGATTATACCCTGTTCCTCATTTTGTTTCATGGTTCTTGATCTTGTTCTTGTTTCTTGTTCTCGATTCTAGCTTTGCCCTGTTTATGTCTGTTTGCCAATCGCCTGACCCTTTGCCTGTTTCTTGACCTCGCTATGGTCTCGTGTTTTGGATTTGTCTGTCTGTCTCTCTCTAATAAATGGCTCTTATCTGCAATTGCATCTGTCCTAGTCTCCATTACGTCCATTATGTGACAACTTATTATTTTTTTCATTTAGTACTGCCCTTCAGAAGCTACATTAGATATTTACATTTTTCCCCAGAATACAAAATAACAGTTTATACTGATCATCCTGTTCAAAAGTTTATTTATTAACATTTTGCAGATTCTGCAAGGGGTATGTAAATTGATGAGCACAACTGTATAGTGTATATTTTCCACTTTAAGTGCGTGGTTCATAATATTGTTAACAAATTCCATATTTTCTTTTCTCAGCCAAACCTGTTCGGCCAGGGCACTACCCTGCATACTCACCAATCAATCACATGTTCATGCGCACCAGTGATCCAAGAATCGCATTTAGCAATGCATTGTTTCAGAGAGCCATTCAACCCAACATAAAGGCTAAATCAAACAAGTGAGTTAAGCTAATTCTTTACATATTGTTACATATACACATATATACAGTGGTGATTGAAAGTTTGTGAACCCTTTAGAATTTTCTATATCTGCATAAATATTACCTAAAACATCACCAGATGTACATATTATTTTGTTTGACATGTTGTGTGCATTTGCATTTTGTACAGAGTTCCTGAGGACAGACACAGCACAGCAAATGAGTCACTAGACTGCACTCACAAGCTCAGAACTGTCAATGGTAAACTACTCTATGTTTCAAACTGCAGATTCCAAGTCAAATTAATTGCACTAATTTCATTACAGGTTTTGTATTTAACAGCCTAATTCCTGTTTATAAATATAATTCCTATTATAATTCCTAATTCCTATTATAAATATCATTCATTTACAATGTTGGTATTTATTCACAGGGAATACCACCGACATCAATGACAACAGGTAGGTCTTAATAATTTACTTAAATACCTTAAATGATATACACAAAATATGTTAATATCAAGCTTTCTGTTTTTGTACCTTACCGTCATGCTCTGCCACTGGATTGTTCTGTGTGGCTCTAATAAAAAAAATCTGGTGATGGCTTCTGATTCCTGCCATAGTGTGCCTCTCAGTGACTGTTCAGTGTGTAATAATGATGGGCACTGCAGCGCTCCTCCTGACCAGATCAAACAGCAGCAACAGGTTATCCAACAGGAGAATGCAACCAGCTAATCACTTAGAAAATGTACCGACTGAGGTACACAAAATGCACCAGAAGAATGTACAGATATAATTGAAACAAAACTCATAGTAGTATTCAGTAGATAATATTCCGTCTAATACTGAATCTTGTTCTAACTTTTAGATATGTTATAATTTGTTGCTATTAAGAGAGCATTAAGAAAGTGAATGCTTGTCTCTGTCATAGGTAACATGTAAGTCCCTTTCTGTATACCTGCATGTTGCCTGCGAACAGTCCTTCACAGAAAAGGCCATTGCATTTCTATATTCTGTATACGTTAAATAGCTTTTAAAGTCAACCAGCAGATGGTGCAGTTTTGTGTTTTGAAGATCAGCATTTGCTATATACAAATATAGTTTAGTACATTCAAATACTGTATGAGAATTTTGAGATGATGTGAGATGGCATTATAAAAGTCAGTTGTGTGTAGTTATGTATTGATGAAGTTATATTGAGATGAAAAGGCACAAACATACGCACCATAAATAATGTAGATCAGGCTGTAGTTGCTTAACTATCAACTATTCAATGAGAATCTCTAATTCACTCAGTGAACAGACATTACTCAGTATGGGGCTTATATGTTCTCTCTGTGTGCGTGTAGCTGTGACTCTCTCCTAATCAGCCAGTTAGGATGACAGCATGAGGAAGGTCAGAAATACTGTACATCTTGATAATAAAGACAGAATTGCATAAACCTCAGAGCTAATACAAATGAGTATTTGTTTTGGTAGGTTACTCTGGTACAGGTGGTCCACTGATCTCTGAAAAGTCTATTCACTGACCTTTAGAGATACCCATCTGATTCATAAATAAGAAATTAGCTTTTTGAAACATAAACTTATTTTTGGATTTTGCATTTTTGGATGTGTGTGTGTGTTGCAGGCCTAGGGTGTGCATGCATATAAATGACACGTATTTTGCTAACTTATATATTGCCTAATATACAGTAGTCGGACAAAATTTCCTAACATGATGCAATGGAGATTGGTAAACAAACATAAATCATATGGAGTCAGGCCAGTGATTTGCAGTTACTAAATTTTTTTGCCTTTGCTTTTTGTGTTTTTCTTGTGACTAAAATATAGTGCATGCTGCACAACATGCATCTGTAGCACATAAGATGGCCCTACTCAGGAAAATGTGTCAATAAAAAAAATACATACATCTCTACATGCTATGCTTTCGACTGTTATTTGAAATAGATATGCTTGGAAATGTAAAATAGACTCGATTCTGATTCATTTCTATTGCACTAGGAGTATCATGTATAATTCTTAACGCAAGATGAATTCCAAACCTACGCGACCATGCTCTTTGTGTCTGAATGTGAGCTCCTGTTACTACTTGAACCAGTCTCACTACTGCTGCATTGCTGCATAATCCAATAATTAATTATAACTTCACTGTCTGGTGCCTCGGTGACAGAGAATGACACCGTAGCAGTATATTGTGGCAGATTACATGAACACAGTGACTGAGACCAAACACAGAACCATGCTGACCAAATACAGACTCGGAGCACACAGGATGGCTATCGAAATGGGGCGGTATAAATACAAAGTCTGTATAATCTCTCTGGTTTTATTTAACTTTTATTCATTTATTTATTAGAATTGTTACTATTATTACTATTATTATTATTATTAATAATATTCATTTCTGTTATTAACATTCCCGTTAGATTATTCCTATTCTTGAAAACTCACTGCCTAAATGTTTGTTAATTCTCTTTTGTATGATAATTGGCAATACTTAGACCTTAGACAGATAATGGGCTATTAAACGTGCCATAAAGAGAAAGGAACTTGCTCTAAAGTCCAAACTTATTCAAAACAGAGTGCCACTAAAGTTCAAACATCAACAAACATACAGTCTGATTGTTATGACTGTTTGAGCTGTTCTCCCTTTGGAAGATAATGTTCTTAAAACGAGTGCACATTCGTATGCAGCCTATGCACTGTTCCCTTTACTGAAGATTCAGATAACTGTAGATAATACACTCAAGGCCTTGATTAATTTTCAATGTTGGATAAGAAAGAGAGAATGGGAAGCAGTGAAAAAATGAAAAAAAGACAAGACCTTTTTGGAAGCGATTGTATTGTACGTAGCAAAGGTTTATAAAATGGGGCTGGGTTCCCAAACAGATCAATAAGAGGGAACATGTAACACCTGCTGAAAGAGAAGAGACAACAGCTGAGCTATAGTGTGGACCTGGGACAAAGGACAAAGTTCAGGATAAGGAATCAAAAGGACAGAATTCTGTCACACACACACACACACACACACACACACACACAAATACACCAGATAATCCTGGTGCTTGGAGGGAAGGATGTGTATGGTTTGACCAAGAGAAGAGGCTCATGTAAAAAGGTGAGTTTGAGTCTCTTTCTAAACTGCTTAGATTTTAGACATAAATAAAAAATGTTTCAAAATTAGTTTCTTTTTGATTACAAAATCATCTTTTTGATTATCAACATACATTGATCTCCTATATACATGTATATAGGGGACTATGTTTGCCAGCACCAAATCGGTTGTGCCTTCGTCAGTGGATGTTCATTGACATCCACTTCTTGGTTGGTACGCAACACTTCCAGTATTTAAAAATTTGTTTATAAGTTTGGCAACAGTGTTGTGTGTGATCAGTGTGCCATGTTTCATGTTAAAGTCCATCTGGGAAAAAATAATATATACTATACACTAAGTATGACATTTTGCTAATGTCCTATATATATATATATATATATATATATATAATGAAACTTAATGATCCTCAATTAATCACTAATAATGTTTTCCTAACTGATTTTGAGCAACCACAAGAAAATTGATACAATCCCAACCGGCCCCCCCAGCCCTCCCCTCCCCACCCCCCCAACACACACAAATAAATTGCTGTCCGTTTTTCATTAATACTGATCTGGAAAATTGTAAAGTAAATAGCAATTATGAATACAAATATCACATAGCCTCTGTTCAATAAACAGTTTTACAGATTTGCAGATACAGATGATAAATAAATGCTCCTTGCATATAATAGTCTGTTAAAAAGTGAACCTGAGTATTGAAATGCTTCCACTGCCCATTTGAAACTTTTGAATCTACCCAAATTCATTATCTTTGGTTCCCTTACAAGGTAAATATACAACATAAATTTATGCACTGATGTGATAATAGTGCACAATAAGCAGAGTTATAAATAAAAAAGATCCATTGTGAAGTCACACAAAGTCAGCGGTCTAAATATACACTATATGGCAAAAATATGTGCACACCTGACCATCAGACACATATGTGGTTGTGGGGATTTGAGCTCCTTCAGCCACGAGAGCATTAGTGAGGTGAGGCACTGATGTCGGATGAGGAGGCCTGGTGTGCAGTCAGCATTCCAGTTGATCCCAAAGGTGTTCAGTGGGGTTTGATGTCAGGGCTCTGTGCAGGCTGCTCGAGTTCTTCCACTCAGTCTTGGCAAACCATGTCTTCATGGACCTCATTTTGTGCACAGTGATATTGTCATGCTGGAATACGTTGGGCCCCTTAGATTCCAGTGAAGACAAATTGTAATGCTGCAGCAAACAAAGACATTCTATACAATTCTGTGCTTTCCAACTTTATAGCAACATTTTGGGGAAGGCCGACATGTGGTTGTGAATGTTGGGTGTCCACAAATTTTGTCCATATAGTGTATATGTCAAAAGGTGAAATAACTGAAAGTTCAATGGTGGGGTGCTCCATTCTTTTAAATTACTATTGAAGACCTTGGAATTATAAGGTTCAGTCTATTTTTAAATTTTTTTTGTTTGTTTGATTTGTTTACAAAAATAAACTAATGCTATAAATATTTAAATGGTACTGGATATATGTGGGGTGGCACAGTACAGAAGATAGTGTTGTCACCTCCTAGCTGGTATGATCCTGAGTTATGTGGAGTTTTGCATGTTCTCCCCGTTGTTCACTTGTGTTTCCTCCAATTCTCCAGTTTCCTTCCACTTTCCAAAAACACGCAGGTTGGTGGACTGGTTACGCTAAATTTCCTGTATGTGTGAATGGCATCCCATCCGGGGTGAACTCTGCCTCACACCCAGTGTTCCCAGGATATGCTCTGGATCCACCACAACTCTGACCAGTATAAAGTGGTTCTCATAAGATGAATGAATGAATGAATAAATGAATGAATATGTCTGGCAAGTTTTACACTGTAATGTTGCTTACAGTGAAAAGTGAAAAGTTGTATTATGATTTAAGGATCAATATCACACTATTGTTGGTTATAACCTTATAATTCTAATTAAATTAAACAAGGGCAGTGTATGCCATGACAAAAATGCTTATATGGTATCAAACATGAATGCAACAAATGTAACAATTAGTTATCCATTAATAATAGCTTATGTGGAATATTGCAGAATACATGTCAGACATTCCTACAGTACATAGACAGCAGGAGCACAAACTGAATGAAGTAGGATACGTTGCACTGTCATTGTCCTTTCTCTTTATCTAAAGTACATGTCAATATGTTGTGCTGTCTCAGACCTCAAACTCAATCAGAACATATCTATTAGTTATCTAGAGTAAAGCAATGTACACAAGCAATGCACTCTCAAACTCAAACTAGAACTAAACATTGTTTACACTGTGTGATAACTTGGTCACTGTAACTGGGGACGATGCCTCAGAAAAACACCACAGGTAACCAGAGGTCAGTGTAAATATAAATGTATAGAGGCCACACACACACACTTACATAGACTTCACACGGAAATCTTGTTTCATTACCATCATACAAAGAGTATGATAGTAATGAGGGTGCACGGTGGCTTAGTGGTTAACACTTTCATCTCACACCTCCAGGGTTGGGGGTTCAATTCCCACCATGGCCCCAGTGTGTGTGGAGTTTGCATGTTCTCCCCGTGCTGTGGTGGTTTCCTCCCCCAGTCCAAAGACATGCATGGTAGGCTGATTGTCCAAAGTGACCGTATAGTATGGATGAGTGTGTGAGTGGGAGTGTGTATGTGATTGTGCCCTGCGATGGATTGGCACCCCATCCAGGATGTACCGATCAGGCCTTGTGCCCGATGCTCCCTGGAATAGGCTCCAGGTTCCCTGTGACCCAGTAGGATAAGCGGTATAGAAAATGTATGGATGGATGATGGTAATGAAAACATATCTGCAATTGCAAGTTCTTTTCCCCTTGCACCACAGATGCAACTCACGTCAAGCTAAGTCAAGCTAAAACATCCTGCAACTGGAATAACAATGGCAGCCAGCAAGACAAGCAGTAATTTGGTGCAACGCACCAGTGGCCTGGCATCCGATAGTAATCCTTCTCCTACAGAGAATGGGCCTGGCAGACAGGGTGGGTATGAAGTCACATATCTTTCAATCTTTTTAAAATAAAAAACATAACTAAATTACTATTATGGTGAAGTGCTTTAAAGTACATTGGCGGGTCAGTGAGCAGAAAGGTGTGTATGTTTGCAGATGCCAAACACACAGAGTTTAATTCAGAAGTTATGCTGCAGAGAACAAGGCATGTAGAGGTAAGAGAAGTTTGCTTAAGTCTTGAGATCATAAAAACCTGAGCTATTATACAGCTTTACAGGTCATGTTGCCCCTTATCTGCTTTAAAAGTAATCTATGTCCTCAGAACACATGCTGATATATCACTCTTCCCTAAACAGCGGATAAAAGCAGAGGTCATCGAGCAAGTAAAAGCTCAGATGAGTGAGGTGTTAGACAAAGTGCTTACAGACTCATTACAGTCATTCTCCCAAAGTGCAGATTCAAATGCAGTTGAAAATACACACCAAAAGACTGATGAAAAAGCTAGGAGGTAAAAACCATAAAACGTTCACTATATTTTCACCAGCTCTTTGCAGTAATATCAAGTGTAGTGTAAAATAAGAATTAAATTAGTCTTTATGATTTCAGACATAGAATGCAAGATGGAAAGGTTTTTGTGGCCAGGAAATCCATACTTGAGTAAGTGTGAATAGAAATTAAGACTGTATGTCTCTAGTGCAGGGAATATTTATATGGAAGTATTCTACAATTTTATGTTCTTTTTCTCTAGCGAGCTGTTTGAGATCAGTCACATCCGGAGCATTTATCACATGTTCGTTGCTGCTCTCTTCCTCTTCATCATCAGCACATTGGCTGTGGACTACATTGACCAGGGCAGGTGTGTTTGCCATACCTATTCTACATCTCTTTGTTACAAAAACTGAGTTGTAACAAGAACCTTAGCAATTATACAACATACTTTACCTTAAATATTAATATACTATAGCATACTTGTGCCCGAGTTCCCTGGGATAGGCTCCAGGCTCCCCCACGACCCTGTGTAGGATAAATGGTATGGAAAATGGATGTATGGATGGACAACATAATTTAATTTGACACATTGTTTCCTTATTTCAGGCTGGTTCTAGATTTTGACTTGTTCTTCTATGCCTTTGGCCAGCTGGGCACTGTCATATGGGCCTGGCTTATCATGTTCAGTTACACCCTGCTTGGACCATATTATATTCTGAGGCAGTGGAGGGAACATCACTACCAGTGGAAGATGCTAGCATCAATAGCAACAGCTATAGTGCTGTTGGCAGCTGAAATGAGTGTGCTGGGGTATTTCCCTGTGTATGTTGTCCTGCACTACCAGTTGCCCCCAGCATCACGCTTCATCATCATCCTTGAACAGGTATTTTGAGAATACAATAGAAATTAGTCACAATTGGCATGTTCTCATATATTTGTAACTCAGCTCTGTGACTCTGTTACAAGGCTAGATGATGTTTGCACAACCTCACTTGATAAATAGTTAGCCAGCAACTATGACTTGAGTCTGATAATCATACATTGTCCTGCTTCATGTGCCATTAGTTCACTATCTGTTAGTGACCTCCATTTACTGCTGGTATTAGGTTTATAATAAAGTTATTACAGAGAACATATAACATATAATAAAGAACATTCCAATACATTAGCCACTGTTCTTCAACAAACAAATGTGTTTAGACAAAGAATAGTGTACAATACAGCCATGTGCATAATGCAATTCCAACCATGACTGGTCTGATCTGCAAAGAGAGGGCCAAAGGCCAGAAGGAAAACACATTGTAGAGAAAATCAAGGAGATTATGGTGGAGTTCACGAACGTGAACAGACAGAGATAAGGAAAAACTCCTTGAGAGAAACTAAACTCAAACTTCTAGAGAGAATTGATAATATAGCATATAGTCATACAGCAAAAAGGAAAGGGAATTGCAGCAAGCAATGAGTAATGAGATAAGTATAAGATAATGCTTTAATCACAGCAATAGTTAGGAGGTCTATAAAGTTTATTCATTGTGGCAGGAATGAAGTGTTCATTGCTATGGTAAACTTATCAGATCATTCATTGTGGCAACATTGATTGCATAAAATTATGTAGATATGGGCTAGCAGCTTTGGTTAATGTTTACATCAACAGTCAGAATGGGGAAAAATGCTATCTCAGTAATTTTGACTGTGGCACAATTGTTGGTGCCAGATGGGCTGGTTTGAGTATTTCTATATCTGCTGATCTCCAGGGATTTTCACTCACAGCAGTCTCTGGAGTTTACTCAGAATGGTGCAATTAATAAAAAACATCCAGTGAATATGAGTTCTGCAGACGGAAACGCCTTGTTGATGAGAGAGGTCAACGATGTATGGCCGGACTGGTTCGAGCTACAGTAACTCAGATAACCACTCTGTACAAATGTGGCGGAAAAGCATCTCAGAATGCGCAACACATTGAACCTTGAGGCGGCTGGTCTACAACAGCAGAATACCACGTCAGGTTCCACTTCTGTGAGCCAAGAACAGAAAGCTGAGGCTGCAGTGGGCACAGACTCACCAGAACTGGACAGCTGAAGACCAAAAAACGTAGGCTGGTCTGATGAATTTCAGTGTCTGCTGAGGCACACAGATGGTTGAATCAGTATTTGGTGCCAACAGAATGAATCCATGGACCAACCTGCCTTGCATCAACAGTCCAGGCTATTAGAGGTGGTGTAATGGTGTGGGGAATGTTTTCTTGGCACACTTTGGGCCCGTTAATACCAATCAATCATCACTTGAATTCCACAGTCTATTTGAGTATTGTTGCTGACCATGTGCATCGCTTCATGGCCACAATTTACCCATCTTCTAATGGCTACTTCCAGCATGATAATGCACCATGCCACAAAGCAAAAGTCATCTCAAACTGGTTTCATGAACTTGACAATGAGTTCAGTGTTCTTCAGTGGCCTTCCCAGTCATCGGATCTGAATTCAGTACGACATGTTTGGGATGTGATAGAATGGGAGATTCACAGCATGAAAGTGCACCTGAAAAATCTGCAGGAATTGCTTGATGCAATCATGTCAACATGGACCAGAATCTCAAAGGAATGTTTCCAACATCATGTGAATCCATGCCATTGAGAAATGAGGCTGTTTTGAGAGCAAAGGGAGGCCCTACCCAGTATTAGAATAGTGTTCCTAATAAATTGCCCAGTGAGTGTATATAGTCCCCTCTAAACTTATTGAAACAGCAAGGCCAATTCTTTCATTTTTGCTATACACTAATGACATTTGGGTTTAGGATTAAAAAATTTATATGAGACGATAAATAAAAATTTTGGCTTTCATTTCCTGACATTTACATCTAGATGTGTTAAACAACTTAGAACATGGCACTTTTGGTGGCAGACCACCCAATTTTTAGGCGAGCAAAAGTATTGGAACATCCATCTTGCTACTATCATGAGTTGCATCATCAATAAAGATTAGTGAGCCCATTCCAGAAGCAGCCATAAAAGCCCAAGCCATGACACTACCTCCACCATTCTTCACCATTGAGCTCATATGTTTTGGATCATGAGCAGATCCTTTCTTTCTCCACACTTTGTCCTTTCCATCACTTGGATAGAGGTTAATCTTAGTCCCTAAACTTTTGTGGCTCATCTCTGTATTTATTTGCGAATTCCAATCTGGCTTTCTGATTCTTATTCTCATGAATCATTCTGCAAATGCAGTCTTCACAAGCGAAACCCAGGGCTCAAACCAAGAGTAAATATTCAGAGCTATTAATTGTTTAAACAATCAATCTAACAGGCCACACCTGGGCAACAAGAAACACCTGTCAGTCATATGCTCCAGTATTTTTGGTCACTTGAAATATGGGTGGGTTAAAAAAAAGATACTATGTTTTAAGTTGTTTACCACATCTAGAAGTAAATATCAGGAAATTAAAGCTTAAATTCTGGTCTATTGTTTTATGTTAATTTTTTGATCTCAAACATCTTCAGTGTAAAGATAGAAACAAAATGTAAAGCAAAACTGACTAGTATTTTTGGTCTTTTTGACTAATTATTGTCTTATACCAAGAAGATAACACCAGTAAATAATTAACATCATAGTACATAGTTATGAGAAATCCATAGTTCTTGAGACAACAGAGAAGGCATAGTGAATTATTCTGTACTGCTGTGCTCTGGTACAAAATGTCAAGGATGGGTAGTGACATGTTTAGGATTTTTGTCATGCCCTAATAATTACATTAAAGCAGCGGTTCTTAAACTGGGAGTTGCAAAGTGGTAGTAGGGGGGTCGTGGGAAAACTTTGATTTTAAACGAGGTTCACAGAGAAGCCACTGCTGGATTTTTGGATTTCTGAGTGGGGGGTCCGGGTAGGGGGGTGGATTTATTGGGGGGGTCACAAAACAATGGCATTCTTGAAAGTGGGTCGCACTCACAAAAAGGTTAAGAACCGCTGCATTAAAGTAAAACAATGTTTGTTTTATAATAAAGATAAATAAAGACTTGGATAAAACCTGACCTTACTGGATACTTTATACCAGATACGATTCCTGATGAAGAGCTATTCCTTTATTCGGGAGATGGTTGTGGCAGTCCTCAGCGCCAAATCAAAGAAAGGTAATTCTCCTTAGCTTGCTTACTAAACCTTCTAATGCCGCCTTTCATTCAGTCCTCTGGGACCCTCAGATGATCCACGTTTTTGCTCTCTCCCAGCTTCCAGCATACAAAAACCAAGCAATTAAGAGCACTGAATACCTGGTTTAGATGTGTTTTGGGGTCCTACAGACCCAATTTGGAATAAATTTGGCACAGGGTAGTGTTGCCACCTCACAGCTCCAGGGTCTTTGGTTCAATCATGAGCTTGAATTACTGTATATGCAGAGTTTCGCATATTCCTCCCATGTCTGCGTGGGATTCTTCCCAAAAACCTCCACATCCACATAGTTAAATTAATTACTCTAAATGAGTGTACGAGTGTGTGAATATGTGTGTGCATGGTGCCCTGCAGTGATGTCCCATCCAGTGTGTATACCTGCCTTGTGCAGTGTTGCCATGATAGGCTCTGGATTCATCTCAACCCTGACCAGTATAAAGAGGTTACTATAAATTAATCAATGTTTGAATGTATAAATTACTTAGATATTGAGTAGGATTAAAAATATTATCCCAGACCAATCCTCAAAAAATGGGCTTTGAAAATACTGCCTTGGGATTAAATTGTGATGAAACTTTTAATGTTTTTTGTGTGTGTTCCAGGTGAAGCTGCCAGCTTCCCTACTCTTTCCAACTATCTCTACTTCTTGTTTTGCCCAACTCTGATCTACAGGCAGACATACCCTCGGTAAAAATCTCTCATTTTTTAACCATTAGATCAATCCGCTAACTTATTCTCAAAGACTACGGGCATTATAAATTATATCAAACACAAAATAAATGTGTTTAATGTTGTGGTATTCATTCCCAGAAACCCTTATATCAGATGGAATTATGTGAGGAGGAACTTTGCAATGGTGACCCAGTTTCAGATTTTGATCATATTACTCATTTGATATTAATGCTGAATTTATTGAGAATTCTGACATTAAATAATATATATTATCCTTCTGAACCCTTCCATACTGCTGTAGATTTTGGGGAGTCTGTTTTACCTCTACTTTATCCTGGTACGTCTGTGTATCCCTGTGTATATGAATAAAAGCAATCAGCAATTCAGCCGACGTACTCTGGTTCTGGCTGTGTTTCACTCAACCTTACCAGGTACATCACAGACACACACACACACACACACACACCACACCACACACTTATTATCATGCTTCTATACAGGTAAAACAAACCATTCTTCCTCTTCCTCTTCTTCCTCTTCCTCTTCTTCTTCTTCTTCTTCTTCTTCTTATTATTATTATAAAACCTTATGTAAAATTAATAGATGACAATATATTGCTAACCAGTATACTGTATATATGGTCTGCACTTATATAGCACTTCTTTTAACCTTAGCACTTCTACAAAGCGCTTTACACTGGTTTTCATTCACCCATTCTCACACACATACACACACTCACACACACTCACACCCCATATTTAGGAGAGATGAGATAGAATTGTTTAGACTGTTGCACAAGATATTAATCATAAATTCTGCCCAGTGTGTGTGTGTGTACATATGTGCATATGTGTGTGTGTGTGTGTGTGTGTGTGTGTGTGTGTGTGTGTGTGCGCGCGCGCGCGTGCTTGTCCAAACACAGTATCATGAACTCATGTGTCATGAACTGTGGGTCCTCTTAATAGTGTTTTTTTTTTTTAAATACTGTCTCATGCAGAATGCCACATATATTGCTTTTAAAATAAGTGTATGTACTTGTGTTGTATGTCTCTGTCAGGTATGCTGATACTCCTATTGGGCTTTTTTGCATTTTTGCACTGTTGGCTCAATGCCTTTGCTGAGATGCTACGCTTTGCTGATCGGATGTTTTACAAAGTGAGAAATCTCATCCACTGCTAGACTTGCACTTAATTATATATGTGTGGTGGTCTGGGAAAAACCATCTGATGTTGGTACAACTGAATTCCCGCAAGATCCGAAAAACATGAAAAATCCGGGTTCTTCCAAAATGGTTTTATTTTTACTGCCAACAACATACTTTAACATCTAAGTGTTAAGAAATCATAAATACTATACATTTGACCAAAAAGCAATGGAAATGTTTTCATTTACTTTCTAAATGTGCCTTGGCTATCTTCCTGCAAA
The DNA here is from genome assembly GCA_024331685.1 of Stegophilus panzeri. Classification (NCBI taxonomy): domain Eukaryota; kingdom Metazoa; phylum Chordata; class Actinopteri; order Siluriformes; family Trichomycteridae; genus Stegophilus; species Stegophilus panzeri. The sequence continues at coordinate 20,515,011 of JANDJT010000012.1, forward strand.
CATCCTGTCAGGTAAGAAGCCAGTTTAACAAATGCATCAGTAAATGCATTGGCATTGGCAGTGGTGGCTTGGTGGTTCTGGGTTACTGGTCGGGGGTTCAAGCCCCAGCACTGCCAAGCTACCACTGTTGGGCCTTTGAGCAAGGCCCTTAACACTCTCTGCTCCAGGGGCGCTGTATCATGGCTGACCCTGTGCTCTGACCCCAACTTCCTGACATGCTGGGGTATGTGAAGAAAAGAATTTCACTGTGCTGTAATGTATACCTGCTCAATAAAGACTCATTATCATTAAATGCAGTCTAAAGATATTTAAAACCTTGCTGTCTAAGTGTGATTTCCTTACACAGTAAATATATAAATAAATCTCAGCCTTTGATTTTCTTCCTTTTCATTTTTTGGATAAGCAGATTTCATAATGCTGTAAATATATTTGTGGTTGAGATGATTGCAAAAAAAAAAAATCTGGAGTTTATTTTAGTTCAGGAAAACCTGTAGTTTTCATATTTATGTGTAGTATAAAATGTCACCACTTTCACCACGTGAAGGGCTTTCCCAACCCGCCACACACGCATTAAAAATCTAAGTGTATACATTCCAATGAACAATCACATATCTCATCTCCTTCCTATGATTAGGACTGGTGGAACTCCACCTCCTTCGCTAACTACTACCGCACCTGGAACGTGGTGGTGCATGACTGGCTCTATTATTATGCCTACCGGGACTTCCTCTGGGTAAGACACTGTATATCTTAATTGTTTCTAGAATTATCTCCACATACATAGTGCCTGTCCAAGACTCTAAATCAAACAATAAATTCTGCTAATCTCTCTCATCCCACTCCCTCATCTTCTTCTCAGTTATCAGGCCATCGTCTCCGTTCAGTCGCCACACTGTCTGTGTTTGCGGTTTCAGCTTTTGTTCATGAATATGCTTTTACCATGGGCTTTGGCTTTTTCTACCCTGTGATGTTCTGTCTGTTCGCAATCATTGGAGGTAAGACAGTGCACAACAAAGTACCTCACAAATGTGCATGCTCCTCCCTGGTTGGTAAAAGCACTTTTTCATTACCTTTTAAGTAATAGAGATTAAAACATGTTTTGTGGAAAGCCTGCCTGTCTTTAAATATGCGTATTTGCACTTTAAATACAGCTTTTTTGATACATACTGTATATATCAGTAAAAATAAGAACATGTATCTATTATCATAGTGGTCTTCAACTTCACCCTCAATGACAAGCGCAAGAGTCCGGTGTGGAACATTATTATGTGGGCGTGTCTGTTCATTGGTCAAGGTGTGCAGGTGTGCCTATACTGCTTGGAATGGTACGCTCAGGTTCACTGCCCGCGTACTGGGGTAAGAGACATGATACCACTACATGACTCACTGCTACAATTGACTGTTTACTGAGTAAATCAGATATTAGCTTATACTAGCATGTTTTATGGCTGTTGTAGTAAACGTTGTTGTAAATACTAAATTATAAATCTCAGATGTGAGCTCCTCCATTTTTGTATAGTAGTAGTAGTAGTATTGCTATGGCCACTTGATGGTGCTGGAGGAGCAGATTGAATTTGAAATCTTGAATACAGTGGGTTTTTTTTTGTGTCCCCCTGACCACTCACCCCCACCCCCACCCCCACCATACAGACCGGGTTCTGGGAGTTGGTGACACCAAGATCTTGGACATGTAGTTATAACATTTAAATATCTAATGCTATCTAATGCTGCCACAGTCTAATGCCACAGTGTTATTTTATATGATGACTACAGATGATATGCAAAAGGCAATATACAGCCCATGATTATCATCATCATCATCAATCACTCATCATTACTCAACATCACCTCATCAATAATGTGGTACCTACAGTATATGGCCAAAGGTTTGTGGACACCTGATCATCACACCCATATGTGGGCCTTCCTTAAACTGTTGCCAGAAAGTTGGAAGCTTACAATTGTATAGGATGTCACTGAATGCTGTAGCAATTACGACTTTCCTTCAATGGAACTAAGAGGCCCAAACCTGTTCCAGCATGTGGCCTGCACAGAGCCCTGACCTGAACTTCACTGAACACCTCTGGGATGAACTGAAATGCCGACTGCGCCCCAGACCTTGCCCAACATCAGTGCCTGACCTCACTAATACTCTTGCAGTTGAATGGGCACAAATCTCCAAATCCATGTCCCTGAAGAGAGTAGGTTATTATAACAGCAAAGGGGGGACTAAATCTGAAGTGGGACTTTCAAAAAACATATATGAGTGCGGTGGTCTGGTGTTTACAAACATTTGGCCATATGATGTATTTATCATCTTGTTAGGCAATTCATAGGAGTATGGATTAGTTGCTCTCATGCTTGTATTTCTTTTGGATTGTAAATAATTGTGTGCACTGTGTGGCTCTTGTACAAATAATAAAATACCTAACATAGAGTGATAATGATTTATGTGATCTGATTTTATTTACTGATGCCGAAATGATTACTGATATGTTTAAGAAATGTTAATGTCTCTTTTGTTCTGTAAAAGAAGGCACAGAGACTGTTCACTGTATCAGTACAGACATAGAGTGCACGTATGGTAAACTGTGCAGTTTTCTCATTTCTACAAGAGGCCATGATTACACTGACTTCACCCAGTCACATTCCTTATCTCAGCAGTGTCTTCAATCTAAAAACATTTCAGTCCTGGTTCAGTCTTTGCTCCACATTTTATAGAGGGACAAACCCGAACTTTCCCAAAATTCCTTGTAATCCTTAACCTGGCCAGCAGCAGGGGCCATTGATTCATTTAAGATTTTGACATATATATGACATGCGGATAATGTGCCACACAGAAAAGCCATGGAAACCAATCAACCCTTTGCTTTTTTAAGAATTAAAGGTGAAATTATGTTATTTCCCATAATTCACTTTCATCGGTGCATTGCTGTAGTGCGACAATGAAATGCAATCACTATCCAATGAAAGCCCTAAGCCATACTTAAGGATGTGGTTGTAATAAGACAAAGGAGGCACACCTGAAAGCATTATTTTCCATTAGGTGTTGCCATCCATATAAAGGAATGCTATTTATAGGCTGTTATTTCTTCATTCCTACTGCACGGAACCCTTCATCATTATTTATTAATTCTTAAGCTTTTTAGAATGAATAGTAAGACATAATAAATGTGTTATTATGACTAAAATACTTACAGCTCAACTGGGCCTAGGAGACAGGTTATCAGATTTTTTATATTTACTTTCCAGCAAGGAGTAGGATCAACATTTATCATTCTGCCGGGTTTCAGAACAGCATCATGGTGTAACTGAGCAGATGTTCTGAAAGTTCTCCACTGATCTAAGTTCTCTGAAAGTTCTCTGAAATGTTGACCTAAAACACATTTAGGAATATTTAGCCACACAAACACACTAAAGATAAAAACATCTTTATCTGAAAGTTCCACTATGATACTGTATAAGGTTTTACTGCAAATGTTTTAAGTAAATGCAATATGTAATACTTTACAGTAACTTAAATGGTAGGTGGGCTAGTTTTTAATTGAAATGTATGTGATTTTGTATATGTGTTTTAATTTGAGGGTATTTCAATCCAAATCTGGTGAATGGTGTAGAAATTACAGCACTTTTTAAATGTGGCCCCCGTTTTAAAAGGACAAAAATTAATTAGTGTGTTATTTACTCCATAATTTAACTTACAAGTAAGCAAATAAATGGTCTAGAGTTGATTTGAAGAGAGGCATTTACATTTGGATTTAGTTTCTGTTAACGCTCAATAAAACGTCCAAAGAGCTGTCACTGCCAGTGACCTTAGGCTGAAAAATCAAAACAAACCCAGTAGAGAGATGTCCTTTAAAAGGTTTCCAAATCAACTATTCACCCAATATAAATGCCCTCAAATTAAAGCTGAAAGTCTGCACTTTGATCACATGTTTATTATTTAATTTCAACTACAATATACTGTGGTATCCAAAATAACTATAACTTGTCAAGTTATTGTCTACTTGTCAACAATAAAATGTTCAAATATTTATGGCCCTGACAGTATATGGTTTCCCTTTGCCAGATCACTAGTAAACACGGTTTTAGCTTCAACTGTTACTGTACAGTCAGATTTTTCTCAGTACAAGGTGCAACAAAGCTCTTGTTAACTGAATGTATTCATAATATTCATAATTCATAATATAAAATCATGGATAGACAACAACATTCTTAAAATTAACCCTGACAAAAGAGAAACCTTACCTGTCAGCCCTAAAACCTTTATCTCTAAAACTCTAAAATCTTCAGTTGATGTTAAACCCTCTACAAATGTTCATAATCTACGCATCTTTGACATAACACACTTTCACTTGAATCCCTTATTTGTTCACTCATGAAAATCTCTTTTTTTCAGCGTGACGATGACCCATGCTTAGTTTGGAAGACAGTGAAACCCTGGTTCATGCTTTCATAACCTCATGCTTAGACTACTGTAATTTCCTGTACTTTGGTATTTCTGGTGACACTGTAAATAGACTCCAACACATTAAAAACTCAGCTGCTAGAGTCCGTATTCATACAATGCATTCTGCACACATTAAACCTATTCTCCAAGAGCTTCACTGGCTACCCGTTTCACAAAGAATGAATTCTACTTCTCACTTACAAAGCCCTACATGCCCTCACCCCACCTTATCGCTCTGAGCTGCTACAACCCTACACCCCTGCTCAGATTCTCAGGTCCACCAATTCTGGTTTGCTGGTAGTGACCAAGAACAGACTGATATCAATTGGGGGCAGATCCTTTAGTCATCCTCTAGGACCTCCATGATTGTACTTCCTTCTCCCATTTTAAAAGTCAACTTAAGATGTACCTTTTCTTCTGAGTTTTCCCTTCCGACTTCCCACGTCTTTGTTTCCTATTTTAAAAATGACAGAATACACACACACACACACACACACACACACACACACACACTATATGGCCAAAGGTTTGTAAACGCCAGACCATCATGCCCATATGTGCTTTTGGAACATCCAATTCTAGATTTAGATTTAGATTTAGCTTTGCTGAAGGCTACATTTTGGAGCATGGCTGTGGGGCTTTGCACATTCAGCCACAAGAGCATTAATGAAGTTAGGCACTAATGTCAGGCGAGGAGGCCTGGTGTGCAGTAGGGTTATTAAAGTTTTAAAAATATTGCTAGTTTTTATTTTTATTTCGTTTTGTATTTTGGTTTCCAATTTCAGTTTCATTTCAGTTCATTTTAATGTTGCATAAATAGTTTTGATTTCGTTTCTATCTTTTGAAAATCATTACTTTTAGTTTGTATTTAGATTTAGTTTTAGTATCATTTTAGTTTTTAATACCATGGTAATCATACTCAAAAAAGAAATCCCAAATTGGGCTCTGTCTTTTCCTACCTATTAATTTTGCCATTAGCGCTCCACTGCTACTAAATCACTGCTGTGCCAAGGAATTCTAATACACATTACTCTGCCATCTACTGGTCATTTATGATTCGTTAACACTGATGGATCCACTCTGTTCAACTTCTGTTCTCAAGTCAGACCACGCAAGATTTAAAAAAACAAAAATGAAAGTTTTCCATCCATCCATCCATTTTCTGTACGGCTTATCCTACTGGGTCGCGTGGAACCTGGAACCTATCCCAGGGAGCATGGGGCACAAGGCGGAGTACACCCTGGACGAGGTAAAATGAAAGTTTTATTTTCTGAAATTCTATTTAGTTTTCGTATTGCAGGTGGAGGTTATTGTTACAGTTTAGTTTTCATTTATTTGGAAACTCTCTTTTTATTTTTATTTCAGTTAATGTAAATGTTTTTTCACCGATAGTTTTAGTTTTCGTGATAGTTTTTGTTAACAATAATAACCTTGGTGTGAAGTTGTCATTCTAGTTCATCCCAAAGATGTTCAGTGGGGTTGAGGTCAAGTCTCTATGCACAGTCGAGAACTCTAGCTCTTCCACACCAACCTTGGCAAATCATATCTTCATGGACCTCACTTTGGGCACAGGGGCATTGTCATGCTGGAACATGTTTGGGCTCGACCCCTTAGTTCAGTAAAGGGAAATCATAATGCTACTGCGTACAAAGACATCTTATATAGCATACAGACATCCTATACTGTTCCAAATGCTTATTCATAGGTGGTAACATACAAATAGGCCTATGCAGTGTGAATGCTTGTGTATATTTCAAAGAACATGATATATATAGCCACCCCAGATATCAAACAAATACATCCCTTAGTTTAATAAACACATTTTATTGTCTAGTGGCTGCTATGGTGGGAAAGAGAACCATGTAGTTTTCTTGTTTTTGTTTGAATGTTACTAGTCATGTAGTTACACTCTGAGAATAGGTGTATCATGGTGACAGCACTTTAAATTTACTGCAGGAGGAGAAAAAGTTAAGATGTGATTCTCCCCTATAAAAATGTTATTTTAATTCTTAATAAATCAAGATTCACAGATGCTAGATTTTCCCTAAAACAATTAAATGACCAATTCTAAAGACCATTGCTTCTACTACTACCTGGCATAAACTCAAAATGCAAGATCATGGCTCCTGAATGGCAGAACAGCATTCACCCTTTTGTCAAGAGATTGTAAGTTTGAATCCTGATGATGCCAGTGCCATCCATGGCCAGGAGTCAAGGGAACAAAATTGGACATGCTCTCTGGGTGGGAGGGATGGCATCTCTCTCTCTCATCAATCACACAAACACTAGCCAATCATGGGCATGTGTGAGCTCATGTATGCAGATGAGGGCAGTTAGTGTGTTCCACCGTGTGTTATGCTGCCCTGCATGAGCAGCAGTTTGAAAACATGCAGTTGTCCATATTCATGTGTCTCAAAAGAAGCATCGATTAGACTGGTGGGAACTGGGGGGAAAACATGATCATATTACACTTATAAAGTGATTTGTACAGATCATGTGGTGATTTAATTTAGCATATTTCTTAGCCCCCATGAAAATCCTGGTTACACCACTGAGAAGGGGGAATGGTGACTCCCTGGCTACTGTGTTAGTGGGCAAGCTGCATAGTCTGAGAGACCAAGCTGAGATTGGTGTGACTTTTCCCCAGATTGATCCACACTCACTTTTGTCTGTTGGATCAAAATAGGAGGCCTGTGTCAGTGTCATCACTAGTCATCACTAGTCTACAGATGTAGACACAGGAAAAAAGCTCTTGCCTGTCAGGCAGAGTTTGAGTTGAAGGTCTGGCTTTGGGAGCTGGACTTGAAGGCAGTAAAGAAGCCTCTGCTCCACCATCACATATATCAACACATTTGAATTTGCCACAACCTTCATGTCCTGATGATCCTTCTGTGTCCTCTCCATTTATGACTGCTGTTTCTTCTGCCACTTCCACTACAGTAACACTTACTTAACAGTTTTGGACGGCAGTAAACAGATTGCTTTAGTGGCAAATTTTATATGGTCACCAATTTTTTCCCCCTTTTTAATGTGTTGATAGAAATGCCATTATATTCCAAGAAACATTTACTTAGGCATTTAAATGCAATTTGATTTGATGCAACAGGTGAGGCATTTATGAGTTGTCCTGATGATGATGGGACAGGGCTGGTGAGCAGGAAATGACTGTTGATGAAACATGATGCCATTTGTGCAGGAAACCAATTGTGATGGCCCTGGAAAAATCTATGGACATTTTGGCCAGTCTGTAACCAGGCCATCAAATGGAATAGCTAGCCGCTGTGGATGAATTATTTTTTGTGAACCCTCTGAGATGTGGCTTTGTCACCATAAACATGCATAGCTCCAGTGCATCTCTGGGTCTATATAGGAAATTGGCCTGACATAATGTTCTGATAGTCTTCTCCATATGGGACACAAGAGGGTGGATGAAACAGAGGACCTATCCTTGTTCTTTGGCATGTAGCCATGTTCCTGCTCTTTTATGTCCTCCAGAGATCTTGGGAAAGTGGGTGTGACCACAGCATTCTGTGGTGCTCCTTTTATTGTGGGTAGGAAGTTCTTATCAGATCCACCATCTTTCATGTTGGCTTCTAACAGGATTGTTGTATCTTAATGAATAATCACTTAACAAATAAAGAAAACTGAATGGAGACAGGAGTGAAGTTTCTGCAGTTGTCAGGATTCCATAAT
>JANDJT010000012.1:20523253-20552132 GCA_024331685.1 Stegophilus panzeri
ATAAAAAAATTTGGCTTTTGACTGCAATAACAGTTTAACAGTAATGCACTTTTCTTGAACTTCTGAACAATGGAGAAAGAGGGCAGACTGCCTCAATTCTCAAGCTTAACCCTAAGGATTATTTGGCCCAAATGACATGGGTTAGCTTCTATACTAAACATACAAACTTTCAGGAGGTCATCCAGTTGACTCAGCTGGTGTGGCCATGGGTGAGCTTGTAAGTGTGTGTGGTTCTGGCTCTAGAGCTGCAGAACGTGGGCATGTTTTATGCTCTGTCACTGGATGCTTAGAAGATGGTTCCTGGTTGAGGTAGCTATCTGGTACATAGTCAGGGGTTCCCACAAGATGTGAATCATTGCTGGTTTTTGTTAATGACAGCAACTGGTCTACATGTTTTCCCCAGATCACATAATCTTGGGTTTGAACTTTGTAGAAAATAGGACCAGTCTGCAAAACACAATAGCTGCAATCCATTTTGTTCTTCTGCAGTAGTTCCAACTGTGAACACTCACTTTTAATGAAGTTACTGTGCTTAGCTTTACAGCTTAGCTCTTTGCTGTGAACGTCATTTCAACATGGCTGAGGCTGGTGTAAGCCTTGTAGTTGCTTGAGGAGTGTTTTTATATGTCAGCAAAAATATGTTGAGTCATTGGTTGAGAAAGCCATTGCCTTGAGATGAATGAAGCACTTTTTTCATTGTCTGGATAAATTCAGAAAGGTTGTTAGTTGCAGGGCAGTAAGCTGCTGATTGGATATGCTTAATTCCATTGGTGTTTGGAAACAAATGGAATTCTTCTGACATCAGCCGTGGACCATTATCACTCACAAGTTCAAAGCAACCAAAAATAGACCTGAACTCTTCAATGGGTCTTTCAGCTGGAACGCTTTTCATGACTACTACCTCTTGCCACTTACTATAAGCATAAACAACTATACTATATGGAGAAATGTATATAGACATCTGACCATCACAGCTATTTGTGGGCCTTTCTCAAACTGTTGCAACAAAGTTGGAAGCAGAAAATTGTCTAGAATGTCTTTGTATACTGTACATTTAGATTTTCTTTCAGTGGAACTAAGGGGCCCAAACATGGTCCAGCATGACAATGCCCCTGTGCACAAAGTGAGATCCATGAAGACATGGTTTACCAAGGCTGGTGTGGAAGAACGAGTGGCTTGCACAGAACTCTGATTTCAACTTTTGGGATGAATTGGAATGACAGCTGTGCTGCAGGTCATCTTGCCCAACATCAGTGCCCAATCTCTTGTGCACTTGTGGCTGAATGGGCACAAATCCTCACAACCATGTTTCAAAATCTAGTGGAAAGCCTTCTCAGAAGAGTGAAGACTTGTATAGCAACAAAGGAAGAACTGGACTGATGATAGTATCGCAATGGCTATCAAGTTGAAGTGTTTAAATGTCTATCGGAAAATTAGCTGTCTGCAGCTTTAAGCTCAACAAAAACAAAGTGTGTTGTATCTCATATGTTTTCTTTTCGTCTATTTTGCACATACAAACTCTCTCGATGAGAGCAACAAGCACACTGTAGTCCATAGCGAGCGGCCAGACACACATCAAGCATGGTGGTTCAAGGTCTGGGGAAACCCAATGCTCTAGCTCCACCACAACCAGCAACCAGTGGACAAAGGGACAAATACAGCAAAACATTAAAACAGAAAACAAACATCAAACATAGAAATACAGAAAGAAAGAAAGAAAAGAAAAAGCTCTGAGGAGAAGGGCAGCCAAAACACACACAGTCTACTCTCGACGGGGAAAAAAAATGTGCATAATTGCTCTGAGCAAGGTACTAGATGCAAAAATAATGGGATTTTCTTCTCCAGATGGTAGGATGTGTGACACTGCAGTAAACACCCACATACCAACTGTAATGGCAGTGAAGGGTTAAAGTGTCTGAGGACTATTGACTATTGTATTAAGGCTGTTTTTGCATAAAGCCTTCTTAAATCCTGCCCGTGATCAGTAGGTTCAATCAAGTAGCACTGCACACCACACAATCCACTCAGGATCGGATCCATTGCTCTTTGAAATAACAACAGCACTGACATTATGCAGTATAGCCCTTTGTGTGTTATGGGTCAACATGTATTTGCAAGTATGCTTGACACAGGTCCATCTTACTGAAGCTCTGACCAAAACAGCCCAGTAGATGTCAGCAATCAGTAATAGTGGATACTGTTCAGAAGTTAAGGCTGAATTCACAGTCACTTTGAACACTTCATAGAGCCTAACTGACCCATGTTTCTTATTAACTGGGACAGGGGTGCAGCCAGGTCACTTACACTGCCCGGTTTCAACACTCGTGTTTCAAAAAGATGGTTCAGCTCGGCCTCAGCCTTGGGCTTAATGGCTTAAACTGGTTTAGTTGTTTGGCATTTTGGCTTAATACAGAGTTTCACTGTAATATCCTTCATGCTTTGAAGTTCATTAGTAAATACATTAGCATGTATCTTCAATATGTTTGGAAGAGTCATTCCCTTTCTTACAGTCCCATGCACTTTCTGCCAGTTCAGCTTCATCTTTTCTAACCATGTTCATGGTACAGTAATAGTGCTGGCAGTGTGCATTTTCAGTCAGCTTGGCAGCCTTCGGCATAAAAGCAATCAAAATGCATGTTGCATTAGGCTTTGCAGTAGATTGTATGTTTTGCCGCCCATCATGATGAGGAAAAGACACTTTTATTTTGTTGGCCAGTACAAAGAACTCAAAACGATCTGTGTATGAACTCCAATACTCCACAGACTCTTCATGACTCTCCTATATGTCTGAATAGACTAAACATTTTCTCTCACTTTAATCCAATTAGTCCATCCATCCATCCATCTCCTATACCGGTTATCCTTTTCAGGGTCACAGGGAAACCTGGAGCCTATCCCAGGGAGCATCGGGCACAAGGCGGGGTACACCAGGGTGCCAATCCATCGCAGGGCACAAAATCACATACACATTCACTCATATACTTTGGACATGCCAATCAGCCTACCATGCATGTCTTTGGACTGGGGGAGGAAACCCCCGCAGCACAGGGAGAACATGCAAACTCCGCACACATGGTGGGAATCAAACCCCCAACCCTGGTGGTGTGAGGCAAACATGCTAACCACTAAGCCACTGTGCACCCCTTAATCCAGTTAGTTTGTTGTTCCTTACTCACTGAATTTAGTGTTTTGATCAGTTTCGTTTCCTTCCAGCGTTTTCGTGCTGCTAATTACGTCTCACTCTTCGTTCAATCCTCCCTCAATGCGTGCGAGTAACAAACTCTTCACATGCACGAGTGGTTAGCTTCACCATGTGGTAGCTGTAGCTAATTTTCCGAGCAGGGTGTACCGAGTTTAAACTTTCAACGCATTTCCCCAAACCAGTAGTTCATAATGTGTAATGAGTAATATTTTCACATGCTGGAGACATTTACAGATACTCACAGGACTACAATACCCATCCAGCGAAGACATAAAATGGTAGGGGACAGGATACCATAATGGTAAAAATGTTTTAGAAAATACACATCAAGGATCGTGAATGTGAGCACATAAAAGTATAATCACATTAGAAAAGTATAATCAGTTTTTAATGGAACATATTTGAGAAGTAAATTTATTTTCAAAAGACCTACCTGTTCTTTAATCTACCAAATCCAAGCTTTCAGGTAAAATAAAAAAAGAAGAAAAGAAAAGAAAAATAGGCTGTCAATCTGTTCAACTGTCAAGAAAAACCTTAACCAGAATTCTTCATTATGACTTTATAGAGTCATATGAAGATTTCCTGACAGACAACTGTGTCACAATGGATTTGTACTGAATACAGGGAGTCATTTATTTTTTAATTATTAGATCTATTTTTATTAGAGCAGTTCCTTTCATTTAAAGCAGCCCTATTACTATGGCCTAGTCTATCAGTTTGAATGACCAAAAGCCTTGAAATTTTCAAAAGCCCTGATATGATCAGAATGAACAATGTCAGCATTGGAATCTGAACTTGATCGTGGTTCTAAGAATTCTGATTCGGGACATCAGCAGTAACCAGTGTGACTAAGTGTATGAGGACTGTCACGTATGTCTATAAATGTAGCTACATCTACATCTACAAACTATAAGGCTATACCAGGATGCTGCCATTTCGCTAGCATGTGGGACTTGCGGAAGTTTATTTTATATTGAGAACTTACCTGTCTGAAAGCCAGCAAAGAAAGAGAAAACAAGAAGTGGAAAAGAGGAAGCAGAACAGTTGTAAGTGGTGGAAATATTAACAACAAAATAATTGGTATGAAGCACGAAACATTGATTATTTAGCTAGCTTTGTTGGTATAATTCATCAACTTGCTCAAATTGTATGGATAGCTTGGTCTTTTAAAGTATGCACAGAGTATAAAACCCAAGACTTTACCAAAGGTGTTTTGTTGTAGCCTACATGATATAATAATGGCTTATCTAATTGGGAAGCTCTAACACTACATCTAGCATGCAGAATATAACACTAAATCGCGAAGAAAAGCGAAGAAAAAGCAAAAACCCGTATGTGTGAAATTGGCTAATTGTCTGTTGTGTTCATAAAATAACGCCCACCTACCGGCTTGTGAAAACAGTTATTAGCAACATGTTCATGTTTTTCTGGAACCTTGTAAAACTTTGTAAATTTAAATAAAAAACATTGAGTGTTTTAAACTTATTTGAATTTAATGAATGTGTGTGCAGATGACTTTTTATGATTAAAAGTTCAAAATAACCTTTTGTTTATATCAATTATATCATTTAAAACAATGTTGTTAGTTTCTGTTTTTCTGAGTTGGCTGGTAGAAATTCTGAGTGGCCGGTAAAAAATAAATAAATAAAAAATTACCAGCCATTGCGACAGGTAGAGGAAAAAGTTAATTTCAGACCCTGGTCCTGTACATTGACTTAGAGGAATTTTAGCCCATTCCTCAGTACAGAACAGCTTCAACTCTGGGATGTTGGTGGGTTTCCTCACATGAACTGCTTGCTTCAGGTCCTTTCACAACATTTCTACTGGATTAAGGTCACGATTATTAACTTTATTTATTTTTCTTTAACCATTCTTTGGTAAAACGACTTGAGTGCTTAGGGTCTTGCTGCATGCCTCACTTTCACTTGCTCAGTTCAAATGTCCTGACATTTTCCTGAAGAATTAGCTGGTATAAATCAGAATTCATTGTTTCATCAATGATGGCAAGCCATCATGGCCCAGATGCAGCAAAACATGCCCAAATTTGACAGGACACAATCTTGACCAAGTGTGACAGTCAGAATTATTTATAAGTACTATGGACTGTATTATTTGAATCAGTATGTTGCTTCTTTAATAATTGATTCACCGGTCAATAGGTCTTTTATTATCTTGATTTTATTACTTATTCATGTCCCTAAACCACAATTGCGCAGTACAAATAGACACTGACAATGAAAATAATCACAGTTCACTGTCAACACTTGCAAAATGCAGTGGATTACGGACATCTAATTAAATTACAAAATCACAGAAATTAGCTTTAAAAACAAAAAATAGGCAGTCTAACCATCATCATAATTCACATAAAAAAACACAAGAAAAAGACAGTACATAGTAAATTCACTTGTGCCTATGTGATTTTAGGTACATTACCTCTGAGGCCTGACATTTACATGGGCTTGCTAGGAGATTCCAAGCCTGTCTATGCAAATCCGTCTAGCAACCACTAGCGTAAGAATGGAAAACCGAATGGCCACTAGGCTGTATGGAACAGCAGTATAAATCCAGAATATTGTGTGACAGATTTATTGGGGGGGAAGAAGAGTGACTTTACAATGTAAACATAAGGATTAACAGACAGCAAAATGTTGCATTACTCTCACTGAAATGGTCACATGGCCTAGCTGGGTGAGGGGATAAATCCGCGTCAGATTTGTGAGCTGAACATTGCAAAGCACTTCAACATGCAATAGCAATGTGTTTAGTAAGTTTCCAAATGTATTCACCATATTAACAATCACAAAGATCTTCATTATTTCCTAAATCGCAGTTGAAAGCAGCAATCAGATCAATTATCCAAAAAGGGACAGAAGTGCTAGAGATACATGCCTCTCATGAGATATCTCATCTCATGTCATATTTCCTGTACCCATGACCTAAGCCACCATAATCTTTCCTTTTTCTCTTTCTTTCAACTTACTGTGGTTAAATCCTATATGAGATCTAAAAAAACCAAAAGCAACCACTAAAATAGGCTGAAAGGAAACACTTGAGTGCACAATGATCCTCCTTATTCATACAAGTTATAACACAAAGCATACATATTTTTTTTTTTTTTTTTTTTTTTTTTTTTTAAAGAAAGCCATTTCACAGTACCAACTTAATAGAAGTGCAACACAAGAAATCCAATAAAACAGAAAAACATGCAAAATAAAAAGGTTCAAAACACAGCTTTCAAGAATTTTTTTTTTTATATATAAGGATCGTTTTGGTCCTTGACCCACTATGGTACTGCCGATTTATCCAAGAAGTCTAGGTTTGTCTGATTTGACCAGGCGTTCAGTTTTTGCAAGAGCTTTTCAATTAGAGTCTCTACATTTCAAGCTGTGTCTACTGGCAGCTTAAGTGCAGTTATGTACAAGTACGGCTTTATTGCAGTGTAAGTGGAGCACCCATCAGCCTTTCAGCAGTAGAATATACAGAGCATATTTATCAGCATTTTCACTGTTTATAAAGTGGTCAAGATTCTTTCTGGTAATTGAATTTATTTTTTAGTGTGTATTATCACTGCAAGTTTAATTCAGTATATAACTATCTACTACTACTGTAGTGGCATGGTTCTATTCATTCAGTGGCTCCAAGCTGATTTCTAAATTGCTGGGATGCTACACACAGTGTTTATCTTATTCCACCCATTGTAAACTAATTCCTATCATCAAAGCTTTGCTTAATTACAGTACAGAATGAACTGTGTGTGGGCTATGAGTGTATAAGTACCTGGGATGCCTTGTCTTTAACTCTACAGAGGTCAGTGCAACATTTTGCTTAATTTCCATTGTTTCATAAATACCATAAAAACAGTGGTGAAACATTTATGGCATGCTATATAGGAGCACTATATATACACATAGTTTCTTGTACCAAAACCAGGTTTTGTTAAACATATTACATCACATTTATAAAAACAAATACACAGAAAAAAAATTGGTCAATTCTTTGAAACAAACAAAAAAGCCACATTAAACAGCTGGCAAGTTTTGGATGCTGCAAATTTGACAGCTTAAAGTTTATACCTAACACAATTAGGCTAATTGTGGCTTAGAAGAAAATAATGAACTTGTTGGCACACTTTGAACGTGTGATTTAATAATTCAACCCAACAGTCGGAGCTGTTTCTCACAAACATACCAGCAGAAGTCAGTATACTTCATTCCTCCGTCAAGTACACTCTTAATTATATTTATTTTATTTTTTTATCCATACAATTGCATTATTGGCCTGTTGGTAATTGCTGCAGGGAAGCTGGCCTGTTTTCTACTTCCTTAACTGGGAGCGCTGCCTGGCAAGTCGATTCATGAAGCAGCATGTTACCATGGCGATGATGACCGCGCCCACAAACAGGGCAGAGGAGACACCAACCACCAGCGGTATAAGGAGAAGGTCCATAACTAGGAAAAAAGAGAGAGAAAATGAATGCTAACAACAGATCCCTATATAGTAGTGCAGCAGTTCAGACTGTCTCTTATTGGCAAACATTATAAACAATAGTATAGCAATAATGCTCACTAAAACTGACTCAGTGTCAGTTTGTGAGATATCTACCAAAATTAATCAAAGCAAATAGCTAATATTTTC
This sequence comes from Stegophilus panzeri, assembly GCA_024331685.1. Lineage (NCBI taxonomy): Eukaryota > Metazoa > Chordata > Actinopteri > Siluriformes > Trichomycteridae > Stegophilus > Stegophilus panzeri. Next base: position 20,531,094 of record JANDJT010000012.1, read on the forward strand.
CATAATCTCTTACTTTCATAAGGTCTCTCTCTCTCGCTCACATACACACACACACACACACACACACACACACACACACACAAAGGCTTCACAGTAAAAAACAAAAACAAAAAAGCCACCAATATATTGTCTAATATATTTTCTAGCTGTAGATATATTCTCCCTTTTTTTTTTTTTTTTTTACCCACAATGGTTACAAAACAGCTAAACTAACACAGAATGACAGGAAGTAAGGGGAAGGAGAGATACAAGCAAAGCCACACAGTCACATGGCCCGCTTCTGTCCTGTTGGTGTTCTATTTCCTTAAACTTACCTCGTGCATATAAATATACGTGTACCATGGCTGACTTTGCCCTGGCACCTGTATTGTACCAGCCTCCATGGGGGTCTTGGGTCCATACTTCTGCCTGGCAATGGTAATCCCCTTGGTCATCCTCATGTGCTGAAAAGATGCGTAGTCTGTAGGTTCCAGCAGAAACACGGTCAACGCTCAATTCACTTCCATTACTGTAGATACGAGACAATCCATCATAGGTCAGTGTCGCAAGGATACTGCCTTTGGCATGTCCTGGGGGCATGTCTTCTTTCCCATCCAGCTCCTGTTTCTCCTGCCACCACTGCACTTCCACCTGAGTGGGGCCTGTGGTCACCACTGAGACATTACAGAGCAAGGTGACGGTGCTCCCACGTTTCAGGAGTGGCCGATGTGGTAACTCGATGACTGCCAGTACACTTACCTCTGCCCAAACACAGGGAGAATCAGCATTTTAAACTTAGGCTCCACACTTGCAACCAGTCTTTAGAGTATGTAATAGCAGAGGAATTACATGACAACCTCACACCCTAATATAATGGTTTTCATCCCAATAAGTAAATGTAAATGCTTTAGGTATACATCTGTACACATTATTTAATTGAAAAAAAAAAAAAAAAAAGGATGATTGCGCTTATCCTTAAGTGGCTCATAAAAACAATGGGTCTCATTTATCCAACTGGATACGAATAGATTCATATGTAAATAAAACGCGGTGCAAAAAGCAGAACTGATATTACTGGATGAGATGGCACATGATGGCCTTAAGAGGCAACAGATATGTAAAGAATTTTTTTTTTTTCAAGGATGAAAGCTGGCTTATAATTTGGTTTTGCATGCCACTGTATCTGGTCAATTTTAAAATGCTTTGTCATGGTTTCGCCTCCCGAAATAGCAAAGAAAATCTATCAATTAGAAGTAATATATATATTTTTTTTAACTCAGTTTTTGTGTCAAACTATTTTATTTTGACTGCACTTATATTGTGCTGGATAGACGACATGGAATTCATACCGTAATTTCTCTCCATATTTTGGCCTTTTCAGGTGCTGTGACATTTCAGGCGTTGTTACCAAATGCAAATCAGCTGTGGCATGCACACACATGCCATTTATCAACAAACATACAAATACAAAGAATATCAGCATTTACAAAACTTTTGCAGCATACGTTTTTTTTGTTCGCTATGGCTTACGTTGGCAAACATTTACATGCAAACATTTTCTACAATGCCCAGTATAGAGATACTGTTTTCTCTTATTTTCACCAGGTTTCTTTGCTGTTTAAAACTAAGCTTCCCTAAATGTAACATTTTGAGGGATGTGCCATGCCTAAAAGGAACAATATTTGTACATCATCTACACTAGTATAACATTAAAACTGTTTGTGATTACCATATATTAGTACAAATGTCAAATCAACATCACAAACACTAACCTTTAGTCGTGAGGTTGACCATAACACCTTCAGACCTCTGAGTAAGTGTAGCAGGGCTGGATGGTGCTGGACTTAGCTGCCCAGCGTACACACTCACAGCACAGCGGTACTGTCCAGCATCAGATGGGTGCGCAGAGAAGCGTCGCAGAGAAAATCTCCCCTCTGCCCCCTTCTCCATACTGCCCCCTCCTCCACTACTGATGTCATCGCCCCAGCTCACCACTCCGTTGGGGCTCATGCGGGCCACCTCCACTTCCACTCCTCCTGCTGGCCCACGCCGCAACCACTGCACCAGCAGAGCCGAGCGATTCCACGAACCCGCACCCGACACCAGACATGTGAGGCTGAGAGGGGACCCAGGTTGCAGTGCCACCCCACCCACTGGCACTGTGCTCACAGTCAGAGTGTCCGCTGCAGCAAACAAGTATTACACAGGTATTATACACCAAAGCTTGCTATTTAAATAGCATTTTGCATGGTAACAAGATAGTGGTATAAATGACAAGTTGTGCTTTCAATGGTGCAATGATTTCTATAACAATTCCATCATGTGAATGGTTTAGCCTTAAAGATACACGAAGTCGTGTATTACTTTATAACTAAAGTTTTACCTAACTATCTTGTTTTTTAACCCAGGGAACCTACAGTCAGGAACCCTATTAACTGTGAAAAAAATCACAGACCTCCTCAGTACAGTTCTGAACTTTCAACCCATGGAACCTATTTTTTTTTATTTTTTTTTATCAGTAATTGTCATTACATTTCTTTTGACAAAGGCAAAATAACTTTGATAATGCTTGTGGCTTTCCACCACTATAACAAAATTAAAATAAATAAAAAAATCACAGACCCTCTATTATGCTTTCACAGACCCTACACTGAGAATCAAGGTTCTAAGCCATGTTTAATCTTATGAGGATGGAGTCACTGAATATAAAGAAACAGTCTTAAACTGACTTTAAGAAAAGTCTGTGCTTAAAACTGTATACAAAAGCATAATAAAACATTATAGTATTTGTTTATGGCACCAATTTGGCACCAAATCTCAATATCTGGGTAAACTAAACCTGAAACTAAATCACTAACCAGTGAATCCTCACTGTCGAGTGCTTTTTTTTTTTTTTTAAAACAGCACCTGGTTCCTCATTTATGGCTAACTAGCCTATATAATTTTGTGTTGACACTGAGACAACCCACATGTTCACGTCGAGGGATTTTTGAAATCTTTTGAATAATATATTTCTTTTTTTCCCCACACAGATACAAAGCTTAAGCTCCATCCATTTTCTATACTGGTCTGAATGAAAACTGTCTTGAATCAGATATTGGAACAGACATGACATATTACCCAGTTACAGACAGGATGCTTTGCTGGGTGGCAGTATCATATCAGAGCACTCAAAACAGGATCTACTGAAACTGAGAAAATGGAAAAAGTGCTAATCTCATGATGTCATCCTCCTTGGCAACCTTTGCTTAATCTGTGACTGGAAAGTTAGCCTTAAACATATAAAGCTTCAAAACTGTCTGTCCCTCAGTGGTGGAATGAACCTCAATTTGGATAGCAGAACCCATCACTATCTTCAAAAAACGGCTAAAGACCCTCCTCTTCCGTGAACACTTAACTAACCCCAAACTTGTCCCCTGGTTCCCCCTTAAAACAATCTGCACTTAAACTGGCTCTTACACTTATACTCTGTGCATTTTGCTCCTCTAGAATGCAATTATAAATCTTGTATAGTAGCACTACTTGTATTGTTCTCTGCTTGATATATCGCTTTGCTTGTATTTCCTCATTTGTAAGTCACTTTGGATAAAAGGGTCTGCTAAATGAATAAATGTAAATGTAAATATACAGCAGCAGTGGTAATTAGACCAAAGTGCTTGGGTTTTCCGAGCACTATCTGAAAAGTAGATTCCTCAGTGAAAATCAGAACAAGGGGGTAGGTGCTGCAACATCTTACCAAGTGGTTGCACGGAGAGGTTTCCCAGTTCCATGGTCCTCTGGGCGATGCGTTCCCATTGGCCTGATGGATCCAAGACCCACTGTGCTGCCTCACAGAAATACGAACCAGAATCCTCCAAGGCCAGCATGCTTATCTTTAGAATGTAAAGGTCCCTCTCTTCATCTCCACTTCTCTTCTCCAGAGAAATCTCGCCATTATTGTACCTCTTCTCATAAGAGCCTCCCCGGCCAGGGGTTACATGTAGCTCACGGTCGATAGAGATGATTTCCTTCAGATTGTGGCCCAGAGAGCCAGAGCCGGTGCTGCCTCGCATTCCAAACGTGACAGACAAATGAGTGTGCTGCGCTGACTGGACAGAAGCAGCGCATGTCAGCTGAAGCTCTGTTCCTTCTATGACAGGCTGGCCAGTCAGAATACGAGAGTGAGTTATCAGCAATGTGTCTGGTATCACTGTAAACAGTAAATACAATAAGATATAACAACTATATAACAAAAAAATAAGGCAGTATAAATAGGTATTTTCCATTTTGAATCCATGTAAGCTACCTTTGACAACCACAGCTGCATTGTAGCTGCCTTGGTATCGTGTGTCAGTGCTTGGTGTGTAACATTCATAACGTCCCTGATCTTCTGGACGAAGTCTTTGAATCACCAGTCTGGCTTTGTCACCCGAGTCCCTCTCCACCCGAACCTCGCCTGATTTCACTCGCCCCTGGTAAGGGGCATAGGGAAAGCCTCTATCTCTAGTGGACACCACCCCGAGCTGCATTTCCGCTGCATCCTCACGGTACAAGAACCATTCAAAGTCCTGTGTTCTTGAACCCTCATACCCTGAAACAGTGCAGGGCAGAGACAGGGAGAACCCTGCTACACGGTACAATGGACCTGGTGGAAGAGTCACCTCACGACACACAACACTCTGGAACTCTGTCAGATTGAGATAAAGGAGGGACACAGAGTGAATGAGTGGGAGAGAGAGAAGGAGAGACAGAAAACGAGAGACATGTTAGTGCATCCTTTGCATATTCACTGTAAGAGTGAATAGAAATAAAACATATTGGTTTATCACATAATACACAAACAAGCTGACAGATACTGACAATAGGATCGGTTACTGTGTGAGACTTAGGACTAGTCCACACAAACAACGGTAAGTTTGAAAACATGACTTTTCTTATACTTTTTTCAAAAGGTGCTTTTGTCCATCACAAACGTTGCATTTTTTTTTTGATAACGCTGTTGAGTGTCATGTGATCTCCCCAATTCCAAGATAGAGGAACCATGTTGTTTCTGTTTGAAGTATTTTCCTGCTTTGCACAAGCAATGCTGTGGCTTGCAAGAATGTGTTTTATGTTGTCAAAAATGAAAGGCAGAAATCATGTAATACTAATACTACTACTACTACTACTACTACTACTACTAATAATAATAATAATGGGTCAGACACCCAGTGTGCATGCCTAGTATAGCATTTTCTACTATTTTTGTGTTTCATTGCTGATGGGAAAATTTTGGAAATTGGAGAGAAACTGCAAAAACCCCAGTATAGTGCACTTTAAATTTACTAGCCAATGTTAGTGTGGACTAGGCTATTATCAAACCTTTCTAAAATAAGCCAAACACTTTCAGAATCCAACAGATAAAAAGCATACCAGTACTATTACTGTGGGATATCTGATAACAGTAAAGAAATAATGCACCTCATTAAAAAAAACCTATTTGATAATATTTCTTAAGAGCTTTCTTAAGATCTTAAGTTTGTGTAAAGTTTGTGTATTTACATATTTTCCTCCAGGTACCCTGGATGTACAAGGTACATATGGTATAAGGAGATGCATATTTATGACTGTAGCCAAAATGGGGCTTAGTTCGGTTTCCCTTAGCCTGCTTCTCGACTCTGAAGATACATTTCAACACTAAATTTCACCTGATGCTTAGCGCCCGACTTGGCAGCCCAAACCACAAAGCAAGTATGAACTGTGCATCTTAACAATGGTGCTTTATGCTGGTAGTAACGTGTGCTGTTATCTTCAGAGTACACTGGTAACCAGTTATGTCAGAACTACAGCTGCACAATAGGTTATTTGTGTCAGCCTGTAATTGGGTCGGATAATTCACCAATGTATTTTAACACATTACATGACCATACCATTGACTCTTCTGCAATATATAGCAGTGTAACCACAATACAGGAGTTTATCCACTCTTGTAGCATACATCCTGCCTTTTATAGAATGCTAAACCTTTTTTTTTTTTTTTTTTTAAATGCTACATTATCAAGTTATTTTGAAAACTGTCCAAAAAAAATCCACACACTTGAACTTCATTAAAAGGTCAAATTTAAATGTCTGAATGTGCCCTAAACCTTTTCTTGAGGTGTTTTCACATATAGTTAATTTTAACAGAACCAAACCCAGTTCACTTAAAGTGAACCAAAAATTTTACCAGACGAAAGCGACCTCATTCCTTTTGGTGTTCACAATATAGTGGACTCAAAAGAGAACCCGGTCCTGTTTTTTGGTCCTCTTCAGCAGGTATAGCAAGTCTGCAGGTACAAATCTCGAAACGAAATGCAAAGCGGACCAGGACCTCATTGCTTTCACACATCAAACAACAAAGAGACCCACAAACCCACCTCCGGAGGTGGTCTGAGTATGGTTCGCTTTTGGGTCCTTTTAGGGGGGTCTGAGATCACTCGGTTTGTTCATATATACACGCTGAACCGCTCCAAGAGCGTTTGGAGGGCTCAAACAAACTAGGTGTGAAAACACCCTTAAACTTCCCTTTACCGATGACTCACATTTGCCCAAATGTGTACACACAGCTCTGTTCACATGCTGTCATAAGCAACTCCTCCTTATCTGGAAATACAGCCTGTTTGCACATGTGCACATTTCACTACTGTGAACCTGTTACTTTAATTACATGGCAGGATGACAGAGGCTGTACACACAAACTCCATGCACATAACCTGAAAAACAAGACTCACTCATCCCCTACCCTCATCCACCCTTTAAATTTGCCCCGCATAAGGTGTATCATTATTATAATGTCTTATGTAACAGGTTACATACATCCTTTGTTTTTGTACTTTCACCTAATCTAAGTCTGGTATAAAATGTTACATTAAAATATGTACTTACACTGTTTCTTATTATATTATACTATATTATATTACTGTATTATTCAACTAATGGAGTCATTTTTATATTCAATAACTACTTTACACATGTCTACAGGGAGTTTGGCCTCATCACCCAGACATCAATAATGTAGCTCCTGATAGCAGCTAGTTAAAATAACGTTAACTATACTACTGGACGAAAGACATCTATTAAACTCACCTCATCATGTCTTTTACAGTCATTTAACCCACCATGGGGCAATTGTGAAATCACTTCTGTTGTTTTTTTTTTTTTATTTTTTTTAATTTTTTTTTTTTTACCCCTACTCTCTCTCTCTAAAGAAAAACTGAATTCCGGGATATTGTAAATAATTTCCGGGCGTCAGGTAGCCGCTATTAAAATGGAATGGACTCCTGGAACTTCCGGGAGAGTTGAGATGTCTGCTGGTGGTCTTGTGTGTGTGCGTGTAATATATATATATATATATATGTGTGTGTGTGTGTGTGTGTGTGTGTGTGTGTGTGTGTGTGTAATGTGCTTGGGATGACCTGCAATGTGTCTAACGCTGGGTCAGGTTTCCTCCCCCACCCACCCGTACTCCGACAAACCACGCCGTGTAGTTTATCCTCTAAACTGGAGCGAATCTGTCGGAATACGGGTACAGTCAGGCTGTTAAGCGGATCATGACAGAATTAAAAGTGCGACCACTAGGCGGGTGTGACAGAAAACCATCTTAATGTGGCTGGTGTAGATCTGATTATAACTCGTATAACCAGTACAGTTAGTGTGTAGCAATACACTACATTTCATCCCTGTGTAGTGAACTGGTGAATGTTTTGGTTTATGTTAAAAGATTGAACGCTGCACGACTTTGTGAACCCGCTTTGGCTAAAGTTATATTGTAAAAGTGAATCTGTCAGATAAACCAATCACATCAGAGTGAAATACCCAGCTGTACATGCACATGTAAACACTGACCTGGGAGTTACATTCAGAAAACAGGAGTGTGTATAAAGTGTTAGAGATCAGATCAGACTCACCGCACAGCAGAGCCATCAGCACTATCCTCCACCACAGTGCCATCCCGCTTCCCAGTATTCCCATTCACGCCAAACTGGTTTCCACAGCGACACACATAGCCACTTGTTTAGTCTATATCCACGCCAGGTTAAGAGACCGCGTTAAAAACACATACAGCACTAAATCAACGCGCTAGCTAATCCAACTCGTACATTTACATAGAGAGATACGATTGAGCTCTATTTCATCCAAATACGCTCATGTCACAACGTGTATGTTTATGATTTAATATATAAAGTCTAGATTATAACATCCTTTAAAGTAATTCTCCTGTGTTAATATTGCTGGTGTATTCATCAGTTCCACGGGTCAGTTCGTCTTCTCCGGTGGTGCGTTGGGCGGGTTCAGTTAAACACTCCCTGCTGTGGCTGCAACGCTATTGGTCAGTACATAACCGACAACCAACTTAACCAATGGGAATCAAATGTGATGACGACACCGTCGCAGTTGGCCATAGAAATCAGACGGGATGACGTATGTTTCATCCAGCACTTTTAAGCGGGCTCACCACGCCTTCATTCATACTACACAGTGCTTCAGTAACCTTAGGCCTTAATTGTTGTAAAATTGTTATACTGCACAAACTGTTATGATTATTATCACAAATATTTAATATATCATTATTATCATAAAATTCATGTATGAATCTTATTAGTCCTATATATGGTTATTAGCACTTTCGCCTCACAACGCCAGGGTTGGGGGGTTCGATTCCTCCTGCCCTGTTTGTGTGTAGTTTGCATGTTCTCTCAGTGCTGTTGGGGTTTCAGTTTCTCTGTTCCAGTTTCATCCCCCCCACTCCAAAGACATCATAGTAAGCTGATTCAAAATGTGAATGTGTATGTGATTGTTCCCTGAGATGGGTTGGCACCTTGTCCAAGGTGAACCCTGCCTTGTGTCCGATGCTCCCTGGGATAGGCACCAGGTTCCCCATGACCCTGAAGCGGTATAGAAAATCGATGGATCTTAAGCTCAATATTTGTATCTGGGGGGGGGGGACGTATTATTCAAAAGCTTTCAAAAATCCCTGGACGTGAACATGTGGGTTGTCTAAGTGTCAACACAAAATTATATAGGCTAGTTAGGCATAAATGTGGAACCAGGTGCTCCAGGTGCTGTTTAAAAATTCACGGGTAAATGATTAGTTTCAGGTTTAGTTTCATATTTATAGAGTGGATTCAGGTAATGTGGGATATCAGGTAAAGTGAGACACTTTCAGGTCTGTGAGCCTATCCCAGCAATACCAGTCATATGACCCTCACAGGACACCATTCACATTCACATGCTCATTCACTCCTAGGGAAATTTGTCTTAGCCAATCCACACAATGACATGTTTTTGAGAGGTGGGAGTAAACTGGACAACCCAAAAGGAACTAATGTGGACATGGGGACTACGTGAATACAGACGGTAACCAAAGCTAAGGATCAAAACGGGGAAACTGGAGCTGTGAGGTGGCAATGCTACCACCTGGGACAAATATTTCTGTCATGAAACAATTTGATTTGTGGCCATGTGGCCATATGTGGACATGTGTTTAGTGCAAGCACATTGTGGGTTCTACTTTTGCTGGCATGTTGTTTTTTTGGTTGGGCGCAAGCGAATATTTTCTTTTTGCACTCTCTTGCAATTTTTGTGGTCATAAATTAATGGACACCTCACAACTCCAGGGTCCTTGGTTCGATTGGGTTACTGCCTTTGTGGAATTTGTGTGCATGCTTGTGTTTGGTTTGTCACTCTAATGAAAACTCTAATGAAATAAATAAAAAAAAGTATTGTCTGACTTTATAGCATAGAGTTGTTAAAGTAATTGCGACTCATAATCGCAATATTCTGTGTCACTCAGAAGAGGATGGGTTCCCTTTTGAGTCCCTTTAGAGAAAGTTTCTTCCTTATGCTGTTTCAAGGAGTTTTTCCTTGCTACTGTCGCCTCTGGTTTGCTCATTAGGGATCTAAATTTAAATCTATATACATATTTCTGTAAAGCAGCTTTATAACAGTCCACTGTTAAAAGTACTATATAAATAAAATTACATAGAATTGAATTGATATTGCCCACTGGGATAACATGGTTACTGAAAATGGGTGGAATGGCGTAAAAAGGCGGTTTGACTATGCTATATGATGAATATGCCTGCATCACTGCCTCCTAAGACCCCCTATTAGCACAGACTCAGGGACAAGATGGAAGCTTTGAGGAAATCTTCAGCCAAACACAAATTTAATACAATTATTTGATCACAAATAATAATAATAATAATAATAATAATAATAATAATAATAATAATAATAAACTCTGTTAAAGATACTAAAGCAGGTGTCTCAAACACCCGGCCCGCCTTCCCCCTCAGTCCGGCCCGCGACGGGATGTAAAAAAAATAATATAATCTGGCCCGCCAAATCTAATAATATTTTATAGCGGTTTCATGCCAATTCAACCTACCCTTTTGAAATAATTAAAATAAAAATACAGTTCTGTTTAAAAAAAATGCATTTCGTTTGTTATGGCAGTGGCAAATGTCAAAGTTGGCCAAAATGCGCGCAAGGTGCTGAAGAATAAAGATGTCGCTGTCAAAATCAAAACGTGAAGTGGATGATGAACATAGATTGTTTCATATAAACCAATAAAATATGTTGGTAATGGTAATAAAAAAAAGTACATTTTGAGAATATTGCACTTTCTTGGAGTACTTTAATGCTCTTGCGGCCCACCTATGAGATGAAAGTACCAAAAGTGGCCCCAGGGCAATTTGAATTTGAGACCCCTGTACTAAAGGCTTTCACACCAAATATATAAAGTGTCTTTTAGTGGAGCATCTATTTGAACTAGGCTTTAAATTAACACCAGCTGTGAGACACAGAGAAGATACAGGGGAATATTTTATTATATATTACTGTAATAAAATAACCATTTTTTTCACTTAATAGTCAACAGTATCAGTGCTCTTAGGACACTAATAGGGTGAATTCAGTTATATTGGGACATCAGGTAATTTGGGACATGTTCACTTAGGAGCATTTATTTTCTGGCCTGATATGTGAAAATCAAAACTGAGCCCTTGCATTGGAACTGTGTGATAGAAATAACATGATTAAATTTATGTGACAACATATAAGGGGATGTGATCATCGTCCAGCTGTAAGTTGACTCTGTAAATCTTAATGTAGGAAAGAAAAATGGCATATGCTTTGGTTAGGTTTTTTTTCATAAGGTTATAAAATTGTCATGACTGGTATATTTCACATGTTTATGAAACATATGCAGAGCTTAATTTGAGCCGGCTCCTGTTCTGGCTCCAAAATGTATCACACCTGCTTTCCGGAACCTTTTTATGCAGATCTGGCACCTCTGCAGCTTGATGTTTAAAGTCTCACACTAGCCTGATGGTGGAAGGTTTTTAGTACCGCTTACGAGGCTAAACGTTGTCAACCTGCACATGGCTTTGAAAGTGAGATTGACTGCCAGGAATTAAATCGAGTTAACAGCCCACATACAGTCATTCAGGCTTGTAGGGAGTGCAGGGACTCAAAAAGTTCTAGAAGGACTGAGGCAGTTGTTGGCTAATGTTTAATACCATGCCAATCTTGAGAGGAGCGTGAGCGGGGTTTCCATTTCCAAAATGAATCTCATTTGTATCTCGCAGCGTGAATCCCTTCTCATCCCCACCATCTCTTATGTTTTTGAACATTGTCGGTCTGCCACTTACAAAGTTGAATCCCGAGCCATTTGTGTGCTCATGGATACGTAAGGGACACAGGGAAGAGGAAGACAACACTGACATGACAACTTTGTGGAATATTTTGTGTTAGATAAGGTGCTTTTTTTCTTGATTATGTTATGCAGTTAATGCTAGTTTATTTAAAGTAGGCCTACATTAGCTGATAGAATGTAGAAACTGTAGAAAAACCCTCTGCGTATCTGTATGGCAAAATATTGATGAGTGATAATCTGTGGGGCACTCACTGTGTTGGAAGGAGAGGGCTGGTCTGCTTGCTCTGAGGTGTTTGGAGAAGGCTTGGACTTGGGACAGACTGGGCACAATGCTGAGTGCTGAGGGCTGTTGCAGTAGAAGCACAGTTGGAGCTTATGATGCCATTGGAGTTCCACATGCGTCAGCTTGGATTTTCCGAGTTGCATGGATTTAGGTGCTGGGAGTTAGCTTTTCCAAGTTAGCTGTGCATGCCAGTTCCATGAGAATATCTTGTTTCAACTCTTGATGATACACTGGTTTGAGTGCTGGCTTGTTCCAGCTGCTGGCAGCTGCTAGGGTGCGGAACGTTAATGCAAACTCAGAGGTGCTCTGGTTACCATGTCTGAGCATGAGGAGATGCTCTCACACTTCCTTTCCTTCAGGAGAATGGTCAAAAACTTGCTGAATGAGCTCTAGGAAGTCCTCAGAGGAGATGGTGCATTCTCCTCCAGACACCTGTAGCCCAGGTGAGTGCCTTATTGTTGAGCAGATTCATGAACTGAACAATCTTGGTTTTCTCAGTCACTCTGTCTTGACTGGAGAAATACAAGGAGCATTGAAGCATGAAACCGTTGCATGAAGTGGAAACACGTGAATATTTTTCGGGTTGTGCGATGGAGCAAATTGAGAGGGTGCTGCCATAGTAACCCACGTAGGTACTTGTATGCTGGAGAGAGTTGTGCTAGCTGTGCATTGATCATCGCAATCTGTTGTTGCTGCTCACAGACAAGGCGGCCTGTCACCACTCTTGCAACCTTGCTGTTTCCATTTGCAGGTGAAGTGTTCTGTCAGGTGGTGGAGCCAGTGACAGTTGCTGGTTAAGCTTTTTTATTTCAAAACAGGCAAACAAATCCAAAATGTGAGGCAGAATCAAAGTGAGCATACAGGCAGAAATCAGGCGATGTGCAAACAGAGTTAACTGGGCAATGACATAGTTAAGTCAAGTCAATTGTCTTTATTATCATTTCAACCATATACAGCTGGTACAGTACACAGTGAAACAAAACAACGTTCATCCAGGACCATGGTGCTACATAAACAACACACTAACCACATGAGATGACACAGAACTAATTAAGATCTACACATTTTTACATAAAGTGCACGTGCAAACGTGTGCTAACAACACAAGACAATATGGTACTACTAAAACAGGACTATAGGCACAGTAAGTGACAGTGTAGCGCCAACCAGTACACAGTTTTAATGTGGAAGTGTCCGATATAACAGGTAGTGCAAAAGATAGGTGCCAAAGAGTAACAATATAATTTAAAAAAGGTGTAAATGTAAACATAACATGTTATGACCTAGTATTCAGCAGATTAGCTTATACCAAATATGGGCATAGCAGTTATTGCAGTAGCATCCAGGTAAAGAGTATAATAGTGACAAGAAATTAAATACGATATTTTTTATAAGTACAGTAGCAGCAAAAAAATGCAATACAGTCAAAACAGAAGTGTGCAAATATTGCAGTGGGAGTGGTATGATGTTCAGTTCAGAGTGTGTGTGTGTGTGTGTGTGTATGTGTGTGTGTGTGTGTGTGTGTGTGTGTGTGTGTGAGTCTAGTCTCTGAGTATTGAGGAGTCTGATGGCTTGGGGGAAGAAACTGTTAAACAGTCTGGCCGTGAGGGCCCGAACACTTCAATACCTTTTTCCAGATGGTAGGAGAGTGAAGCGTTTGTGTGAGGGGTGTCTGAGGTCATCCACAATGCTGGTGGCTTTGCGGATGCAGCGTGTGGTGTAAATGTCTATGATGGAAGGAAGAGAGACCCCAATGATCTTCTCAGCTGTCCGCACTATCCGCTCTAGGGTAGCTCTAGGCAACCAGGCAGTGATGGAGCTGCTCAGGATGCTCTGTGGTTCCTCTGTAGAATTTTGTGAGGATGAGGAGTGTGAGATGGGCTTTTTTCAGCCTTCTCAGAAAGTAGAGGCGCTACTGGACTTTCTTTCCTATGGAGTTGGTGTTGAGGGACCAGGTGAGGTTCTCCATCAGGTAAACACCAAGGAATTTGGTGCTCATGATGACCTCCACGGAGGAGCCATCGATGCTCTCCTGAAGTCAACAACCATCTCTTTTGTTTTGTCCACGTTCAGAGACAGGTTGTTGGCTCTGCACCAGTCCATTAATCACTGCACCTACTCTCTGTATGCTGACTCGTCATTCTTGCTGATGAGACCCACCACGGTCATGTCATCAGCGAACTTGATGATGTGATTGGAGCTGTGCATTGCTGCACAGTCATGAATCAGAGTGAACAGCAGTGGACTGAGCACACAGCCCTAGGGGACCCCAGTGCTCAGTGTGGTGGTGCTGGAGATGCTGTTCCCGATCCGGACTGACTGAAGTCTCCCAGTCAGGAAGTCCAGGATCCAGTTGCAGATGGAGGTGTTCAGGACCAGTAGGTTCAGCTTTCCTATCAGGTGCTGAGGAATGATTGTGCTGAATGCTGAACTGAAGTCTATGAATAGCATTCGAACATAGGTGTCCTTTTTGTCCAGGTTGATGAGGGCCAGATGGCATTGAGCGGTTTGAGAGATACACAAACTGCAGCGGGTCCAGTGAGGGGGCAGCAGGGTCTTGATGTGCCTCATGACGAGCCTCTCGAAACACTTCATGATGATGAGCGTGAGTGCAACGGGATGGTAGACATTGAGGCAGGACACTGAATATTTCTTCAGCAGGGGGACAATGGTGGTGGCCTTAAAGCACGTTAGAATGACGGCGCTGCTCAAGGAGATGTTGAAGATGTCAGTGAGAACATTTGCCAGCTGGTCTGCACATCCTCTGAGCACTCTACCAGGAATGTTGTCTGGTCCAGCAGCCTTCCATGGGTTGACTGGTCGTTGGGAGGAGGGATAGTCTTCTTACCTGCCATGTTATTCTGCGCCTTAAACTGAGCGCAGAAGTTGTTCAGCGCATCTGGAAGGGAGGCATCACTATCACAGGTGGGTGATGTTGTCCTGTAGTTACTGATGGCCTGAATGCCCTGTCACATGCACCGCATGTCTCCACTGTCCGTGAAGTGACTGTGGATTTTCTGGGTGTATGTATGCGGACACTGATTACTCTCAGAGGTTTCATCCTCAGATGAAACCCCTGACTTTTCAGTCACCACTGAAATGGCTCATGAAATAGGCCCAATGGTATGACATTGGCTGCTGCTGCCATAAGCCCCAACAGTCTCTCATAGAGACTGGAGGGGATGCCCAGATCCAGCTTTATCTTGCTCAAGGTTGATAGGCTTGACCCTACGCATGTTGGGGATAGCAAAGTCCTTATCGTAGTAGAATCCCATATAACCCCTAGAAAAGTTGTCCACTGCACTGGAGAAAGCATACTTTTCTTGAGGTTCAACCTGATCCCCAAGCTCCTCATGTGGGCGAGAACAACATCTCGATGTTGAAGTGCCAGTTCCCTAGATCGTGTTATAATTAACCAGTCATCCAGGTAGTTTAGTACACGGTTGCCCTGGAGTCGCAAGGGAGCCAGAGCAGCATCCATGCACTTTGTGAAGGTGCGAGGGGATAAAGCTAGCCCGAAGGGAAGAACCCGATATTGGTATGCGTTGTCTCCAAATGCAAACCTCAGGAACTTCCTGTGACTGGGCGATATTCCTATGTGGAAATATGCATCTTTCAGATCTATCGTCACAAACCAGTCCTCGAACTGAATCTGTGGCACGATAAGTTTGAGTGTCAGCATCTTGAACCTGTATGTCCGAAGAGTATGGTTCAGATGACGCAGATCTAAAATTGGCCGCATACTCCCATCTTTTTTGCGGACCAGGAAATTACGGCTGTAAAAACCTTCCTCCCACAGGGTACATGTTCTATGGCCCGTTTGTCCAAAAGGGATCTTACTTCCTGCACTAACGTTGGGCTCTGCTCTGTGCTGACTACTGCGGTGAGCACACCTTTGAACTGGGGGGGTCGAGCTCTGAACTGGACCCGGTAATATGATTAGTGTATGGTTTTCTCCAGAAGCGTGATGTCTCATCATGCACTTCTGGAAAAAAGGGGAGTTTTCTGTGGTGTGAGGGAAATTTATTTTCACTGGAGAGGAAGCGCTCATCCAGCCTGTTACGAGCCACTTCCTCTTCCCCAGGCCAGTCTATATTCAGCTTTTCAACTGCCCTAGTAATCACTTCAAACAGCACTATATGTTTGAGAGCTGCTCTCGGTTTTTGGTGCAATGGCACCCCCTACTGACTCCTCGGAGTCAGCGAGGGTGTCTTGGCTTTCCATAGGGGAAGGAGGAGTCGCGACGCAAGCTCCAAAGTCAGGTGGGGAGCCGGACCCGGAAGACAGAGCAAGAGATAGAGCCGCGCTCGTCTCCGGCTCCTTTTCCAGATCCATACGAGATCCCCAAGACCTGACCTCGGCAGCGGCTGGCCCAGATCCACGAGGCTCTGAAACCCATCTCCTTTCGGCCGAGAAGAGAGAGAGTCGCAAGCGGAGCTGCCTAATCGTAAAACGTTCACAATGCTCACAGTCAGACCCCTCAAGGGGTCGCCAAACGTGGTGTCCCTAGGAAATTCATGGGGTACACGTTAGCTGACCCGTGGAGCACCCCTGGTGCCAGCATAGGGTGGTCTCTATTTTTAGGTGGTGGCAAAGCAGCTACCTTAAATACGATCAATGCTTCTCTATTTGGATAACGACACTGAGGATGCACTAACCCTAATCAATAATGAACTGAAGGCCCTTCATGAGGTCGTCCTACCACCACCATGCTTCACTATAGTGGTGGTGTTCTAAGCGTAAAGAGCAGTGTTGGGTTTTTGCCAAATGTAGTGCTTTGTGCCCAAGCCAAAAAGATCAAATTTGGTCTTATCAGACCAGAGAAACCTTTCCCACTTTTGCTACGTCTCCAGCATTCCCTTTGGCAAATTCATGTAGCTTTTTCTTCTTTTTATTCTCTCTTCATGCCACTCCATAAAGCCTATTTTTAAAAGTCTGGTATCAGACAAGAACATAACAATAAGACCAACAGTATAGTAACCTGAAGCATACTACAAAATTGTTATATTGTTTAATTAACCTTTGTGTCACATTAAAAACATTTTGCTTCATATTAATATTAGATACATTGTATAAATCAATTGGTAAAAATCACAATTAAGTACATTTCAATTCTGAATTCAACAAAATGTGCAAAAGTTCAAGGCCATGAGAAATACTTATGCAAGGCACTGTACATTATACTATACATATATTATATTATATTATTTTCCATATTTGTCACACTTCATTGTTTCAGATCTTCAAACAAAATATAATATAAGACAAGAACAAGTGAGTAATCACAAAATAGATTTTAAATGATCATTTCATTTAAAGAAAGAAAAATGTTATCCAACACCAACTGACCTTCTCTACAAAAATGATTGCCCTTTAGTTACTAAATCAACCAGTTAGCCCAATTTAACTGATAATTTGTTTTAATTAGATTAGACACTCAGACATGATTACTGCCAGCCCTGTTGAATCTAAACAACATTTAAACAGAACCTTTTCAGAAAAGTGAAGTCTGGAAAGGGTTTCAAAGCCTTTTCTAAGGCTCTGTGTCTCCAGTGAACCAGAGTGAGAGGCATTATCTCCAAATGGAGAAAACTTGGAACAGTGAATCTTCCTAGAAATGGCCGAATTACCAAAGTTCCACCAAAAGTGCATCAGTGACTCATCCATGAAGTAAAAAAAAAAAGAACACATATGAACAGTTAAGGAACTGCAGGATTCATTCACTTCAGATAAGGTCAACCTAGAAACAAGCAAGAGGTGCAAGGCAAAAACCACTACTAATCAAAAGGGACATAAAGGCCCCAAATAAATCTGTTTTGGGATAATGTTCTGTGGACTAATGAAATGAAAATGGAACTTTTTGGAAGACTTGGGTCCTGTTACATCTGGCAGGAAGTTAACACAGCATTCCACAGGCACATCATATCAACAAACATGGTGGTGTTAGTGTGAAGGTGTGAGGATTCTTTGATCCTTCAAGGCCTAGTCTAAGCCTTCCATTGTGGCTGAATTAAAACAATTCAGCAAAGAATACTGGGGCAGAATTCCTCCACAGCAATGTGTAAAATGCAAATTTTAGTTGCTGCTAAAAATATCACAACCAATTATTACATTTACAGGAATGGGGTGGGGAATTATTTTTTTCACATGGGTGATATACAGGTAGGTGTTGCATAACCTTTTTCCTTCAATAAATGCTACTAAAAATTATCAATTTAAAATAAATGATAATCAATAATCATAAAATAATAATAAAAAAAAAAAACCCTAATCATTTAAAAAGCATTTTGTGTCTCCTTCTGTTCTCATTGTCTATTACATTTTGTATGAGGATCTACTTAGTGTGATAAATATGCAAACATAAAGGAATTCAGGAAGGGGTCAAACATTTTTTTTCAGCACTGTATAATATTATTTTATAATATTGTTTATAATACTGTTTAATAATTTTATTTTATGAATGAACTCCTACAACCTTGTATAAACACCAATGCACCACTATTACATCATTGCATCACTAAGGAGCTACAGGGAATGGCATGAACATGAAAATGGATAAGAGCCAGCCTATCATCTAAGCTGAATAGGATTTTTTTTTTTTAAATCAACTCTCAATTCTGCCATCTAGTGACCATAAGTGAGATTTTCTGAATTCGGGTGAAAGTGAACATTACATAACGGCTGATAAATAGATCTTGAATGCATTTCATAACCGAGTTAAGGATTTGAATACTTTTAAAATAATATAAGCTGATATTGACAGATATTTGGTAAAGAGAATATTATGTATGTTACATGATATAAGAAAGTTGGATCTATATCATAGTCTGATAAAGCCGGAAAGGGGGCAGCAATCCACTACTATGCAGTGATGTCCTCGGTATTATTTATTACGGCTTATGGTCTGTTTAATGAAACAATGTATATATTATGTTAAACTGATTTAAATTCATTCAGACATGTCAAAATATGTTAGTGTACTTTATTTTAGTGTGTACTTCAAGTTGGCTGATAAATAATGTCATTCAAATATGGCAGAACGGAGGACTGTCACGTCCCGAGACGTAAGGGAGATTAGGACGGATGCAAGTGCAGTTAACAGTTATATTTAAGAGAGACACAGGCAGATAAATCCAAATCGTAATCCAAAAACGTAGTCCAAAACATGCAAAAGGTCAGGCGATCGGCAAATGGGCATAAACGGGGCAAAGCAGGAATCAAGGTCGCGTTCACGGAAAACAGGGTCGAGAAACAAAACAAGAAACATGAACTATGGACTGGGGGCGGAAGAACAGCTCGAACAGCTCGAACAGCTCGAACAGCTCGAACAGCTCGAACAGCTCGAACAGCTCGAACAGCTCGAACAGCTCGAACAGCTCGAAACTAATACTCCACGCCTTATGCTGGGAGGCGCGCGGTATATAAGCAAACATAATCAACGTTAAGTGCTGACAGCTGACACCAATCTAGATACATGCTCAAACAACAGCCAATGACAGAACAGGGAGGAGACATAACAGAAATATAACAAATGCACGTGACCATAGTAAACAAAGTCACGGTTGTCAACATTCGAAGAGCGGGTGCGCGCACCTTGCTCGTGCACGCGCGCGCCCACATGCTCTCTAGCGCGCTGCCTAAAGGGGAAACCGTGAGAAGGACACTCATAACAAATGCTCCATTACATATGAGTCCAGTATGACCAGACACCCGTCATTAAAATGAGCAAAAACGATTCTATTAAAATGAAAATTACACACAGTAATGAACATTTTCACTGGAACAGGAGACTTATTTTTGCTGTAATAATAATAATAAAAAATCATTAGAACTACTTAAACAAAAAACCCTAGTATTTTCTCCCAAAAAATTTACACTCACCATCCACTTTATTAGGACACGTACACATGCCGTTCATGCATGTGCAATTATCCAATAAGCCAATCATGGCATCGGGATGCCATGATTGGCTGATCGGGATCATCAGCAGCGGGATGCATACCATGTATCTGCAAATCATGCAGATACATGTCAGATGCAGTTCATCAAACATCAGAATGGGGGAAAAAAATGTGTTTTCATGTGACATTGGGTACAGGTTCACCAAAACTGTAACAGGAACCCGATATGGTCTTCTGCTGTTGTAGCCCATCCATCTCAAGGTTTGACGTGTTGTGCATTCTGAGATGAGATGTTTTCTGCTCACCACAAATGTACAGAGTGGTTATCTGAGTTACTGTAGCCTTTCTGTCAACTCGAACCAGTCTGGCCATTTTTCTGGCCGTTGCCTCTCACTGGATTTTATTTCTGTTTTTTTTCTGCTGCATTAGGTGTAAGCTATAGAGACTATTGTGCATGAAAATCACAGGAGAACAGCAATTTCTGAAATACTCAAACCAGCCCATCTGGCACCAAAAACCATGCCATGGTAAAAGGCACTGAAACCACATTTTGCCCCATTCTGATTTTGATGTGAACATTAACTGAAGCTCTTAATGTGTATCTGAATGATTTTATGCATTGTGCTGCTGCCTGATTGGATAATAAATAAGCAGGTGCACAGGTGTTCCAAATAAATTGGACATCTAAGGAATATTTTTAATAAAAACAAATAAATTATCATTCTTGAATTTTTTCCCATTTGCTATCAGTCCTCAGGAATTTTGTCCCTTTTCCCTGGAGTGGAAATGAATTTGCATACATCCCTTTATCATGGGAAAAACAGTTTCAACCAAAAGACATACAGTTCCCTCCACTAATATTGGCACACTTAATAAATATGAGCAAAGAAGACCGTCTTTAAAGACAAAAAAATTTCTTTATTGTTTAACCTTTTGATATTTTGTTCAAAAAATTAATAAAAATACTCTGCTCTCATGGATACCAAACAATTGCAAACACAAAACAGGTTTATCAAAATAATCTTTCTTAAATATATGTGTGGCACAATTATTTGCACCCCTATGAATTCATATGAGAAGAAATATATTTGAAGTATATTCCCATTGATATTTAAAAATGTTTAGTACACCTGAACAGGAAATTGTTTAACCATGACTTCCTGTTTCACAGGGGTATAAATATGAGGTAACACATAGGCCAAATTCCCTTAGTCATTCAT
>JANDJT010000012.1:20571300-20593673 GCA_024331685.1 Stegophilus panzeri
TTTTGTGTTATATATATATATATATATATATATATATATATATATATATATATATATACACATACATACACATATTGAGTCACTACATCTTAGTGAAAAATGTTGAAGTTTATTCAGTGTGCCTTTGCCGCCTCACAGGAAGTTAGCAACAAGAAAGTCACTCCAGACATCCGTCTCTGGGTTTTATTTGACTTTTTATTTATTTGAAGTTTTTGATATTTGGTGAATGTATTTATACTTTTACCATGAAGTGATTTATGGCCTATACATATATATAAAAAAGTGTAGTCCGTTAAAAAAAGAAACATTGATTGTTCCAAAAATTTAGGAAGACATTTTGTTAAAAAATGTTAATTTCCTCTCTATATAGAGACTTTTTACAACAACTTAAGAGCAAGAAGCTTTATTAACATTGCATATAGTTTCAAATACTTAGAACTTTGAATAAAGGAAATGTGTTATTTAAAAATATATATATTTTATTACCAAATAATGGCTGTATTTTTTTTATTACCAGTGTAATTAATATCATTAGGAGAAGGACTGTGGATATGTCTCACTTTCTGGATTTGAAGACAGTAAAATGTGTGTGCTGTGCACAGAAGCTTTATTAGAGTTTATCCAGTATCTAAATGTTAGTGAAGCACAAACAGACATGATATGAAGAGGGATTTCTGTCTGGAATGAGGACAGAGTCGAACACATGAGCAACTGTATATTGGGAGGACATGGACATGCTAACTATGCTGAAAAAAGTTACAAATGCTATAAATTATAGATAACAAGACGATATACTGTAAAGACAAAACACTTCATTTTAATGAGTGTACAAACAAGGAGTAATTACAGCTGATACGTTTTTGATATTTTAAAAACTATTATCATTACTTTAATTATTTTTTTCCGAAAGCTTACCACCCTTTAACTTCTTATTTGGTGATGTTCAATATGAAATTTTTAGCTGATTGAGTTGAGCAGATCTGAGCAAGTCTGAAGAAAGTCTCAAAATGATATACTCAGTTTTTGAAAAAATATAATTGAAACAAAATTAAGAATTCATATTATAATACGCAATTCTTTTTGAACATGTGTTGAACAGCTTATTTACTTTTCAGTAACCTGACCTACTAAGATTGATTCGTAACCACAGTTAGAGCACTGCATTTTTCATCTCATGTCAATAAAATATATCCTCCCTTTTTGGAAAGAAGGAGGTGTTGGGTCTATGTTTCTCATTTAACATAGGCTAGCTACATTTAGAAAGTCAGTATTTGAGATTATGATTAAAAAAAAACTCTGCAATGATGTGGTAGTGCTACAGTACATAACTAGTAAAAAGGTCCAAAAGAGACTTTTTATTATAGCCTTGCATAACTCCCATAGAAATATTTAAATGTCATCTCTGCTGTCTCTAAATGGTTGCCTGTCTGTTTGTAATTTAAGGAATTACAAATTCAAACATTTTGCATGTTGTAGTGCTACATTCTTAAGGTAATATACAGTATCCTGAGCAAAAATAAATATATTGTTAATAATTACTATTACTTATTATCATGGTACTTCAATGTTGAAATGCATTTAAAGCCCCTGCTTCACATGCATTGAATATAAACGGTAAATTATAGTGCCACATATGGAAGCCTTGATTGATGTAGCATGAGGAAATGTGAGGAAGTGTGAGGCTCTTCTTGCGATTTGTATGTGGTTTCCCCATTTCTGCTAATAGCTTTGCAATTTCCCTTTGATGATCAGTAATAACACATCCTGAAAGCGTGCATAAAATTGAAAGGAGAGGTGTAGAGAGTTATAATACGGAGTGCCAGTGGAAGTAAGCACTTTACGGGGATGTTCTTTCTGTGCTTATCCCCACCAACAGTTCTCTTCAAAGGGGAAAAGAGACTGCATCTGTAATTAAAGATTTAGTAGGAAACCATTTAGTAGGAAATCATTTTGTGTCTATTTTTGAATTATTGACATTAAAGTTTCTGCACTTTTGGGCAGAGTAATAGCTTGTAAAAGCATAGATTACTGCACTTTATAACAAGTCTGGGTGCAAGAATGTGTAAAACTGAGTGCAAGGAGGAGAATGTGTGAGTGGGAACTTCTTTACTTTTATACTTTACATCGGCTTGGTCATGACAGAAGGGTATGACCACGGACAAAAACCAGTTAATATTGAGTAACTTTAATAATGGCCTCATCTGAAATCAGAAATTTTAATCCCCAAACAGGATGATGGATTATTCTTTACTCTAACACAAGCTTACTGTAACTGTAACACTGTAGTGTTTGACTTCAACAAATATTACATTTCAAATGCAGAGGTGTTTTATTTGAACTGTAAATCTCCTGAGTGAGTGATTGTCTTGGAACATATTTCAGAGCCTTTTTTCTTGGGTCTGGGGTCAATATGCTTTCATCATCAGCGTGTGTCGTCAGCGCGGCGCGGCCTCGGGGTGGTTAAATGGGAATCAGTGGAATCAAATGTCCCTGAATTCCTTCAATGCAGCCCTCAGAAAATTCAGCTTAATACTCCTGCCACGCAGGGAAAATGTGAAATGATTAGATGTGTGTGAGTGGCTCTTATGATGGAAATGTGGTAAGGAAGAGATACAGGGTCAGGGACAGACTTGCCTTGCAGCATGACTGCTTTTTCCAGGCAGCATGGTCACAAAAAATGGGAATTTCAATGGAAAATAAGGCAGAGAGACAGACCTATGTAAGAGTGAGTTTAAGAGAGAATTTAAGTGAATCACCAATAGACATTTCTGCTACTAAGGTCTATTGCTGTGAATGAGAAAAGTCTTTGTTTCAACTACTGTATAAACCTGTGGCTTTGACACACTCCTCTGCTGAAACAAAATGAAGTCCAGAGAATAAACACACATTGCATTTCAAGGTAAATATTAGTAAAATGTTTCACTGCATATCTGTCAGCTTGAGGCGAGATCACTGCGACATTCGCTCTTTAGTGTAGAAACAGCAGTTCTGTTACACTAGCCGCATCATTGAGACAAGGAAATGTACTAACGCGTTTAAGGAGAACAATGCACACCCAGTTTCAGAGGATGGAGGAAGGAAGGAAACTGAAGAGAAGAGAACAGACACAGAGACAGAAGTCTTATACATCAAGGTAAAAATAAGCAGGTTGTACCTAAAGAGAACCTTTCCTTTAAACCCCAAAAACAAAACAAGAAAGGCCAGAAAGCCACACCATATGTAAGCTAAAGGAGGCTTAGACCACCCAGTGCTGCTCCCACACCCTGAAACTAAATGAGGGAAACAGCAGCATGTAAAATATAGCCATCACAAAGGAAAACATTAGACTCTTGAGCATAACACAGCCACCACCTTGAGCTTTGTGGACATTCTTATATTTTGATGACCACATACGACCTCCTATCAAAATGATTCATAATACACAGAATCTCTTTACTTTTTTTTTTACACTATATAAGTGCATGTTTGTGCAATAGACATGAAGCTGTTTTCCCATTGTTAATCAAGATCGATATTGTCAGTGAAGCATCTTTAATGCTTCAGCCTTCAGTAGATGCATGTAAGAGTAAGAAGAGAGCTCTTGCCATGTAGTCTGCAACTGAAAATAAAGCAGCAAACCCTTCCCTTCCCCTGGCTGAGGCGTGCGGTCTGAAACTGCCTCTAAATCGGGAGGCCTGGCTCGGCTCGGCACAGCGCGGCATCCCCCACACTGAGCGGACACGATGGGTGTGGCCCCCGAACAGTTGGTTTTTGAGGGGGCCCCTCCCGAAACACTGTGCCATATGCCAGCGCCCAAGGGCTCCAGTCAGCCTGACCAAAGCCACCACGAACTACCCACGCCACGTTAGCAGACCAGCTTTTAGCAAAGAGCTCCCCCTGCAGGAGCTGAGCAAACAATTCCAGAAACTTATGCTTCAGGATGGTCTTTCCCCTCCACCTCCTGCCTCCAACAATTCCTTGCACTAATGCCTGCCCAGCTGTTGTTTAGCTATGTGTACATACAAGGGTGTGTAGTAGATCACAGGATGAGAATCTTTATTTATATCTAACTGGTCTTTATCTAACTGTTCTTATCTTTGCAGTGTATTGATGAGTTATTTTACTCAATTTATCATTACAAAGTTTTTAGGTTTTTTTTTTTTTTTGCTAAGCTGTTATATTATTAATATGAAAGCTACAGCAGTGCAGCCTACACTGCCATCCAAACAGCAGAGGTTAAATTAGTCAAATAGGCTGAAATATTTTGCTATCAATAATATGAAGCAGTAGCCCGAGCCGGTAGTTTTGTGTTTCTGGAATGAAAAATACATGTCATCTGAGGTTAATCTGAGCGATTCTTATTTTTCACGACACTGTGAGCTGAGACATATTAGAACCAGCACTTGCACTCTTCCAAGTCAAACATAGCGGCTCCTGTTCCTCATTCAGTGACCCATAATAATTTGATGGAGTTTTAGAGCTAACGGTTATTTAGCAAGTTAATACGTGCTTCCTAAACAATCAACCATAATGTGGCACTAATTCGAAAAGTAAAGGAGTTGCAGGGTGAGTGGAGCGGCTGGTTTGAATCAGCAGAGGCCTCGGCCTGGGTTCAGCTTTATTGCCTCCCCCTCTTGGTTTTAAACTGATCTGCGTGTTTGTGGAAGTGCGGCTGGCGGTCGGCTGCTTGGCCTGTGAAGCAGCGCTGTTTAATTGGTCTTTGTTGTGGTGAAAGCGGGGATCTGTGGTCACATCTGTACAATGGTGATGGCGGCTGCCAACAGGCACACATATATGCGCGCAAACACATATATACGCATGCATGCATATATGAAACTGTGAAATAAGGTGAGTTCACGGAATTACAAAAAGAGCCCACTCACAAGCCATGACCGGGGGTGTCGGAATGACTCAGAGTTGAAATACTCTGATATATTTCCTCTGTGTAAGGGGATTTTGAGAAGCATATAATTATCACATTTACAAAGGATAGCTTCTGAATAATAAGATGGTCCGTTGTTGTAGAGTTTAGGAGTGTGGTGTGTGGGCTGCGAGAGACACAGAGAGAAAGAGAGACAGACAGAGAATCTGGCTTTGGGGTAACAAACCCCGACTCCCCATATCCTTCACTTTTTGGTTCAATTTGATTCAATCTTTATTTTGTTTATGGTTTCAAATATACAGTGCTGCTCTTCATCCTGGACTTTCACAGACTGGTATCCAGAGTATCTGATTCCTTTAATATACAATATATTTATTTTTTCAACATCCTACACATTTTAGTTTAATAACACTCAAATATTTAAAAACATTGAACCCCTCATCCTTCTCTTTCCGCCCTCCAATCCTACTTCATCCATCTCTCTCTCTCTCTCATGTGGGACTGATTGAGCTTGCGGATTCAGCTTCATGAAAGATGGCTGTGGCTGAGTGGAGGCAACCCACTGCAGCTCCAATCTCCCCTTACCCTAATGAGGCTATGCGCGCGCGCGCACACACACACACACACACACACATACACACACACACTCACACAGGCAGAATGTTGGCAGAAACGTTCTTAGTAGTTTGCTTTCTATTGGGCTGTCATGTTTTCCATCGGTCCTGCTCTCTTCCAGCATATTGTTTCTCTCCTATATGACCAAGTGCTCTTATGGGCTGCAAACTCATTAATCATTATAACCTTAACACAGATTCATGCAGTTTACTGCATATAACAAATAACCAAATGCAGCCCACAAAGTGAGAACGTACATGTTAGCTTTGTCAAGAGAGCTAAGGAAGGGATATCAAAGATTTAACCAAACACACAAAGGTATATTTAGATAAGGAATACATCTACTAATAGTTAACAATGTTAACAATATTTCCCATGTATGAGATATATCAGAGTGGTCACTAACTAAATAAATAACATCTGGAAAGCTTACCCGTGGCTTATGTGTACTTCTGTAATTGGTGCTAGGCTAGATACAGTGTATGCCATATGCTAAATGCAGATGTAGACCTTCTGAAAATCAGGTGCAAGCTGATCAAATTGGATGTCTTTGAATTTCCCTCATTTTTAATAATTTAAAAAAAAAAAAAATTGTATCTCTGCGTAAGAAAATGTTTGTTAGCATAGCTTTGGCCCAGCAGATGGTGCCGTTTCATAAAGTCACAAGTTTAGTGTTACATACAGTCACTCTGAAAGTATTGGAACGGCAGGGCAAAATCTTTTATTATTTATTTATTTATTTATTTACACTGGATAGCTTTTGAGGTTAGAGATCAAAAGATGAAGATGAGACAATAGATGGGAAATTCAACTTTCATTTTCTGATATTTACATCTAGATGTGTTAAACAACTTAGAACATGGCACCTTTGGTGGCAGACTACCCAATTTTCTGGTGAGCAAAAGTATTGGAACAGTTAAACCTGAAGTAAATTAAAGTAAATGACACTTAATATTTGGTTGGTTATCACTATCTCACTGAACAGGCCACACAGCTACTAGTCCAGGCTTTTGTTATCTCAAAACTGGTCTACTGCAACACACTACTCTCGGGCCTCCCAGCCAGCTCCAGCAAACCCCTTCAGATGATTCAGAATGCAGCAGCACATCTCGTTTTCAACCAGCTCAAAAGAACCCATGTCACACTCCTCTTCATCTCCCTCCACTGACTTCCTGTAGCTGCCAGTATCAAATTCAAGGCCTTGATGCTCACGTACAAGACCTTCTCTAGAACAGCACACCCCCACCTCAATACTCTCCTTGAGGTTTACATTCCCACATGCAATCTGCGATTGGTTAACGACTGAAGCTTAGTAGTGCCTACTCAGTGTGGCTCAAGGTCCCTTTCCAGAACCTTCACACTAACTGTTCCTCAGTGGTAGAATGAACTTCCAACCTCAATCCGGACCACAGAATCTGTCACTATCTTCAAAAAAAAACCCAGCTAAAGACCGACCTCTTCCGTGAACATTTAATTAACCCCTAAAATGCCAACCCCACATTATCCTTTAAAAAAAATTACTATGGCTCTTACACCTCTACTCTGCACACTTTGTTTTTCTAGAACTTAATTTAAATATCTTGTATGGTTGCACTACTTGTATTGTTCTCCACTTGATATATCGCTTTGCTTGTATTTCCTCATTTGTAAGTCGCTTTGGTTAAAAGTGTCTGCTAAATGATTAAATGAATAAATGAATAAATGTAAATGTGATCCTTTTCCAGGCTTGTACTGCAGCTTCTTTCTTAGCTGCTAACATCATGACTTACATCATCAATAAAGATTAGTGAGCCTATTCTGGAAGCAGCCATTCAAGCTCAAGCCATGACACTACCTCCCCATGCTTGATTGATGATAGTTATATGTTTTGCATCAGATCCTTTCTTTCTCCACACTTTGGCCTTTCTATCACTTTGGTAGAGGTTAATCTTTGTTCCAGAACTTTTGTGGCTCATCTTTTTATTTCTTTGCAAATTTCAAACTGGCTTTCTGATTCTTATTGCTGATGAGTGGTTTGCATTTTGTGGTATGGCCTCTATATTTCTGCTCCTGAAGTCATATTCGAATGGTGGATTGTGATACCTTCACCTCTGGCTGTGGAGGCTGTTGGTGATGTCATTGACTGTTGTTTTTGGATTTTTCTTCACAGCTCTGTCATCAACTGTTGTTATTTTTCTTGTCCAACCTGTTTGATGTCAGACTGTTATTGCACCAGTGGTTTCTTTCTTTTTCAAGACACTCCAAATAGTTATATTCCATCCCATCTATTTTCTATATCACTTATCATACAGGGTCGCGGGGAACCTGGAGCCTATCCCAGGGAGCATGGGGCACAAGGCGGAGTACACCCTGGATGGGGTGCCAATCCATCACAGGGCACAATCACATACACATTCACAGACCCATTCATACACTACGGACACTTTGTACATATTGTGTATACTTTAGGGATGCAAATATTAATAGGTGTGACCACTTGAAAATCATTGCTGTCAATAGCACAGCCAAACTCTTGGGATGAATATGCACACTCAAACACTTCAGTCCTCCCTTTGGGGAATGTTCCACAGGTCACCATCTCTACACTCACCATATCTCCAGGGGAATGATCGCCCCAGATTCTTTCTGCCTTTGATGTCTGTATATAAATTGGGTCAAGTCGTTGTTTTTTCAAAGCCTGAGTCAAACCTTTCCAGGACCAACTCACAGACACTGTTGTTCTGCCACATGACAAGTTTGTTGAAGTCTACTTGGAACTACTTCACATGCATCACTCTACTGTCATTAATATTGTCAATTTGAAAAAGGGGAACTGGACACTCCTGTAATTTTATTTGAAACCATTGTCCTCATCCAGAAGCTCTTTCAGTATAGTTTTACTGCTGTCCAGTATCTCTGACATAATCAATTCACCATCACTGCTGTCACAGTCTTCAGTTTGCATGATGTTTAAGATCTACAGAAGTTCTTGATTTAAATCTCCAAAGTAAAAGCTGTAGGGTTGACTCATTCTGTGTCAATACAGTGAAGTGGTTATGACCAGAGGGCAGCCTTAGATAATATACCTACTACAATGACTTCTATATATGTTTGCATCACAAATGCACACGTACTCTGACACATATTCTTATGGGGCGTTGGCTAGAAATTCGTTATGCTTTGTGCATTGGAATTTCCATGGCATTGAAGAAGAGGTAGTGTTTAAAGGTTAATTTCTGCTTGGTTCATCCACTCCCTTTGCATAATCACCAAAGCCTCTTACTCCTACAACCAAATCTGAACATGAAATAAGTTCACACCAATTTTATTATTTGGTAGTCTTCAAGTAGGAAAAAGGAAGAAACTTCTACTCCTACTGTATATATTTCACAGCGGTAGCTAGCTATCTAATATTAACTAACGTGACAGAATTTCTAATGAAATTTTAAGTAATATTCATAATTGTACTTCTTTAACAATAACCAGCTTCATAGATCACTTCATATTCATTGATCATTTAATGCATGTAAGGTTTCACAGATGTTACTTCATTTTCACAAGTAAGAAGGTCAAAACGTCTTAGACTATGTTAAATTATTTTGCTAGTATGACAAATGAGAGTCACAAATAACATTTTCTATGAAGTTATTTTGCTTCACTTTAATCATTTTATTGTCATTAGAATTCAATTAAGTGTCATATTGCTTTAAGAGACTGAAAAAAAAAACTACAGGGGATGACCATACATTTTCATTCATCACCAGTATGTGCATGAGTATTTCTGAAAGTTCACTGTACATGTGAAGCAGGTTAATTTTTTTATGAAGTTCAGGCATTTAGAATAACCATTAGATGTTTTTTTCCCCCCAAACCGAAGGTTGGTAGGCCTTAGAAAGATGTAGTGTCTGCCTTAGCCAGAGAGTCCAGACTGCATCTCCTTATTCCTGCGTACCTCTGTGGCATGTAGCTCCTGGAAAAAAAAGATTTCATTATATAATTAATTTATGCCATAAACCATGTGGGTGCTTTCCTGCCTACATCATTTGTTTCAGTTATGAAACTATGCCACTTCTGTTTGTTTGGTTAGAGGCAAACACATTATTTGAATTCGGGTGTAGACGAAATCAACCGCAATGTGATCCAAATTAAGATGAAGTTTTGGCACAGTATCACACTAAAGGAAGTAATTAGCACTTTGGGACTACTTTCTGTTCATTTTAGCCAGGCTATTTTTAGTTTAGCTAGGCTAAGCAGCATGGGTCATATGGACCAAGCATAGTACATACTGTAGATTTGCTCCCTTTTGGCTTATTGAACTGAAAAGCACATATGCCAGTTTTTCGAAACAGCACAGCTAACATGTGTTCATCTGAATGATGACCTTATTAAAGCTAATGTAAGTGATTTTAAAGAACACTGCAGGTAAACTATCTTTATAACCTGATAAACGACTAAAAAGCTTAGACTAAAATACCATATATAGTCATACATTTGTGGAGACCTAAATATCACACTCATAGGAGCTTTTTGAACATCCCATTCCAGATTTATTCCTTGCTTTACTGTTATAATAATCTCCACTCTTCTAGGCAGGCTTTCCACTATATTTTGGAGCATAGCTGTGTTGATTTGTCCATTCAGTCACAAGAGCATTAGTGAGGTTGGGGACTGATGTTGGGTGAGGAGGTCAAAGGTGTTCCCAAAGCCAAAGGTGTTCAGTGGGGTTGAGGTCAGGGCTCCGTGCAGGCCACTCGGGCAAGGCAAATCATGTCTTCATGGACCTCACTTTGTGCACAGGGGCATTGTCATGAGCTTTAAAGAGAGGTTTGGATGGAGGTCATGGAATTGAAAGGAGGTAGTATCCAGACTATTAGCATTGCTAAGTCATGGGGAAGTTAGAAACTCCTTCACCATAGTGCTTGAGCAAGTTGATACAGTGTAAAAACTCAAGGGTTGATTCAAACCAAGACTCAAATGTACTAAGCCTGAAAGCACCTTTAAATTATTATTTATAATGTCCTTCCTTCACAGGGGAGCCAACTGAGGCTAGAGCACGTAAAACACTTATCATTCTTGTAGTGTATAACTCTAGAAATGTAGAAAAAAGAGCTTATACCATGTGCAGAACTAGAACAAACACAGAAGTAATGCTTACTTTTTCTCTCAGGCGCTGCTTTAGAGCACTGAGTTGAGCCGTGCGATTCTCACTGCTCACTTCCAGTTTGTGATTGAGCTTCTCCTCTGTCAATCTGCTGTGGTTGTTATTAACCTCATGGGCCTTATTGAGAACCTCCCTCTCATGCTCTCGCTTCTCTGACAGCTGCTTCAAAATCTGCTTCTCTAGGCTCTGTAGCCAGAGATGGATAGAAGCAGAGATAAGTAGAATGAAAGATGTCAGTTCAAAGAGGCAAAGGCAGTGGAAATGCTTTGCTGTAAAGCTGCTTTGTGGCAATGTCTATTGTTTAAAGCACTACATAAATAAAACTGAACTGAAAATATAAATAAAAAAATATTTTAAGAAAATAAAAAAAAATATTTGCAGAAAATGAGTAGGAATAATTCTATTGGTTGAGTAGAAATTATTATAATGATCAGTCATGAATTCAAAGTTTACTAAACCTTCTACAAACAGTCACTGCTAATGTATATTATCAATGTCAAACTGATTCTCCTTACTCTTCTTCTTTCCTCAGCCGCATCCAGTTTTTTCTGCAGGTTTTCCAGTGAGGGCTCCTTCCTGTGGGCTGCCAGATATAGGCTCTGAGGCCTGTCTGGTGACAGATCAGTGGGACTATTCAGGATGATCTCAAAAGCCTGGCCAGATGTTCGCTTATTCAGGGACTTTACCTCCATATCTACAGAAAGAAACCAACAAAGTGACGTTACTCGGTGTTATGCTTTCGATTTTACATTGTACAGTTCTTTAAATGGCAGCATGTTTTTATTTATTTATTTTTTACTTTTCTCTGGTAGCACACTGATATTGTAGGAGAACATGTCCTAATTGATTTAGTTTAGCTGATATATCATTAGGTATCCACAGCAAAGTTATAAATCAAGAGTAGCACCACATACCGTCAAAGCGGCTGACGGTTTGATGATGAGGCTTAGAATATAGGCAGGAGCAGATGAGAGACAGCATTGACATCTCCTTCAGCTTTTCAGAATAGGCTGTGAAAGAGGAGTTATAGAGAATTCAAACATTTAACAGATATTTACAGATAACAGCATTTACAGTAGATATGTACGAAGACATTTTTAAGGGCTAACTACAAATTTAAAATGTATGCAACATTTAATGTGTATACATCTGATATCGGCATTTAAACTCTGCCTATAATGTTATTATTTATCAGGCATTTATCAGGCAATGACGATTTAATGTTGCATTTATTAGTTAGGCTCAGATTCACTCCATTTCACAGCAGTGAGCAGTCCCTCAGAAATTTTGCGATCACAGAAATGAACACAAAATCAAGCAAACTCCGGAATATTCAGAGGCGCTTGCAATTTTAAAAATTACCCCTTATTTTCTGCAAATTTTTGCCAAAACACGTCAAATGACATAATCACGACACGCATTCATCCAAAGCTTTCTTCAATTTACATGCGTTGAACATGAGCTGAAAGGTGCGACTGCAATTTTCGCTAAGTTGTTTTCCACATAAAAGCACAAAAAACTCTGCATCTCAAAGCATTTTTGGCGGCAACAATCACAAAAAGTACTTATGCTCATAAAGATCACATTTGTACTAGGTTTATATGTAAAGTACAGTAAACTCCAGAATTATTGGTAGGCAAAAATTGTTTCATTCATTCTTTGCTTCATTTTCGTTCTACTTTTTCTGGTGCGGTTCATGGTGACAACAGGCTGTGAAGGTCAGCCCCAACCACAGCATCCAGTTATTCCTGGGAAATCACCAGACATCCTAAGTTCTAGAAATACAGTGCCTTGCATAAGTATTCACCCCCCCACCTCCGAACTTGTTACAACCTGAAACTGAAATGAACTTAATTATAATTATATGCCATGAATCTACACAAAGTAGCCTATTTAGAAATAGAGAAAAAATAGAAAAGTTGTGATTGCAAAAGTGTTCACTGCTATTTCTGTGAAACCCATGAATTAGTTCTGAGGTAATCAGCAGCACCTCTACACTTTCCCAGATTGCTGAGCTCTTCTCTCTATAACAGAAGGTAAGCCATGCAAACCCGTGGAAGAACCTTATTGCCACCTGTGGTCATTAACCATCGTTTGTGACCATGTGTGAGTATATGGACTTAGACTGACCGGTAAACAGTTTTTTTTTTTTTTTGTTCAAAAACTGTTCTTTGTCCAAAAACTGAGCTCCTGTTTCATCATCATAGACTAATAAATTAACTGCTACCACTGACCCGATCTGTTACCCGATTTGCTACCACTGACCCGATCTCACATTCTCTTTTTCCATCACGTCTGAACAAAAAAAAGAACGTACATTCATCAATACGAGGCAAAGTCTGTCCCCTCAGCTGAAGGGAGCAACACACTCTTTCCAGAGAGAACCATGGCCTTGGCCTTGGAGGTGCAGATTTTCATCCCAGCCATTTCATGTTAACAGTGAAACGCTTCAGTGCAGGTCTGTGTTCCAATTTGGATGCAACTAAATGTATATCATCATCTGCAAATAACTGGGATGTTCTGGAATATACCCAGTAGAGGTCAACACTCCCCCACACTTGCTCAGCAAAGCTTGCGTATGGCCTCCCCCTCCTGACATGCTAGTTGGTTTGCCAGAACATTTTTGAGGCCTATCCTGAAAGTCATTTTTTCCAAGGCCTATCCAAACTCCTCCAATGCCCAAATTTTTTCTTCACCACTGCTGTCCACCATCACATCCTAGTGTGATTGACATAACAGGCACCAAAGAGTCTTTCAGCCACAGCTTCTTGCAGCTGCCTATATCTATGAACATGATCCATTCAGACCTGTTCTATACCTCATTCCATATAACTGCAAAGTGTGTGATGCCATGCGATGTACTGGCATCCAATTTAGGGTTCATTCCTGTCTCATGCTCAACATTCCTGTGACGATGGGAATAGTCCACCAGACCAGGCTAAAGCAGTTACTGAAGTTGAACAAAAACATTTCTGCCAATTCAGGTGAAGGATATTCTTGGCACTCTGTGAGCTAAGAGCAGGGTGGTGTGTGTTTGTTTATGTTATTTATCATCAGTGAGCTTAGTAAAGAGGTGACATTTCAGGGTAGCAAAAATATTATATAATAAATATATAATATAAAAGTCCAATGTTTTTACTGAGCTGGGCTCTGGTACATTTATGCACGTTATAACGTTATGCAAAAATGTGAAAATAATCTATAAATGGCAAATAATACTACTAAAACTGACACTTTTAAGATACAAAATCCACAAGTATTATGTTTTCCAAACATTAGACTTTTAATGGATATTCCATTACTGGCACGTAAATCATCAGCTAGCAAGTGTCTGTCAATGACAGGTCACAGCCATATAGTCTCCTAATTTATAAATTTAAGATAAAATAAAATAAATAAGATTTAACATAAGCCTGCAAACTGGAATGATACCATTTTTGAGGAGCAGGTGCTGAATAAATTTTCCCTGAAAGAAGGCCGAGTGGGTGGTACTCCTGCAAGACTGTGTTTTTCAAGGACCGACATTTACACTGACGTATGATCTTAGATAACCCTTGTTTCTTTGTCAAGATGGAAAGCACGCACATACATTCCCTGAAAATTGCCCCAGGCATGCTGCCCTAGAAAACTGCAGTGTAATCATGCAACACAATTAAGGACACTACAATTTTTTTTTAGCTTTTAGCATAGCATTAGGTTTATATATTTTCCACTCTCAAATTTTGCTATTACAGCGTTAACTAAACGGCAGTTTTAAGTTCCGTGATAATATATCATCCTGCACAGCTTTCCAGAGATACCCCATAAAGGCATAGATGATGCAGATTCCCCGTTCATTAGAAAATAGATTGTTTTGGGCCCTACCTGACATGGTGTTATCCATCACAGAGCTGGATTTGCTCAGATGGTGGACAAGAAGATGGAGAATGAGAAAGAAGAGCAAGCTGGAAAAGGGAAGGTGACTTAGGTGATGTCGAAGTGCTCTTCTTTTTGAGCTAGGGATGCAGCAAGGGACAGAAAGGGAGGGGAGATGGAGCAGTAGAAAAAGTGAGGGGAGGGGACGGGGTGCGCAGGAGGTAATAGATCTAGCGAAGCAATTTTTATAGTGCAACTGCATTTCGCTGAGGGTGCGTGGGGAAATGCAGGGCTGAATGCAGGGCTGTTGTCTAGGAAACAAAGGGCAGATTATGCAACCTACAACATAAAGAGTTTCTCTCTCTCTCTGACAGAGAGACACACACACACACACACAAGCACACAGCACAACATAAAAATCAAGTCAGTAGTGTGGTATAATAACAAAATGCATTTCTTATTAGAGTTACAAGGGGTGGGACAAAGCATTTATTACAGCATGTTTGTACATCCCAAAGTTAAATGCGTAGCGTTCTTAGTGTACTATTATGATTAATCACACAAATTCTTCAAAACCTTGAAATCACGATTGCTGTGGTTTAATATATGATGTATAGTAGTATAGCCTAGATACATAATGTGGCTTTCATTGATTTTGATCACTTTTACTAAACTTCCTGTAAGAAATCGCTACAAACCTATGAACGTTACTACTACTGTAGAATGTAGAAGGTTTTGAGCTCATCAGCTAAATACATAATTACATAATACAGTCATTATACACAACTCACGTGCGAGATCACATTTTAAGTACGGCTTGCAAGTGGGCTGGAGTCACGCTGTTCTGAATAAGGAAGCCCTTTGCTAAAATCTATCTCAGATAAGCAGGCTTTACAACTTTATTTACAGTAACTATCTAAATAGAGTTGTGTAAGGCAGAGATTTTTCCTGTTCTCTGAACAGGACTGAGACAAACATGTGCACCAACACACTATGGGTATAAAGCTATATCAGACCTTTAAAGTTATTGTGGTGTTGCAAGTTGTTCTCTTAATCTTCCATATAGTCTACAAAGTTTAAAAGGTGTGCCATTGTTAAATACATGCTGCCAAAAAACAAAACAATATCTCATGTCATTATTCAGTTCTTCTTGTATTACATACAGTAAATCAGTGATTGCTCATAAGGCTTAATTGCTGTGGTGAAGCTAGTGCCTGTATATTTGTCAGTGTTTAATTAAGAAAGATCCAGAACATTGCCTGCATTAACAGGGAGGTGCTTTTATGAATGCTCTAAAGCAAGTAAGCAGGGGAAGGATTGCACCAAGAGAAAACAGGAAAGGAAAAAGAAATTCAGACTCATGGGATTTCGGCAATCCAGGAAGGAATCAGCACAAGTTACAGTAGGTTTGACACAGACAGAAGGATAAACACTCAATGGGACTGTGTAAGATCGTACTCATAACTTTAATCAAATTAGACACACCCACCGATTGGCACTATATGACTGGTTTCAGACTTACAGTTGATCCTGGAAAGCAAATCAATACTACTTGTAAATGAAAAGTAATCATTTCCTGCATGTTCAAATCCCCCGGGTTCTTATTTACTTATTAAATAGAGGTCACAGAGGTTTAATTCGTTTTCAACAATGGTGTTTATTACAGAATTTATAGAAGTTGTTAACAAAAACAAATTCTGATGTGGTGGGGTTCCAAAATAAAGGAAAAAACCCTGTAAGCTGCTGTGCAGAGACTCATATTTGTGTATATTTAATGTAGAATATCTAGATTATTTCAATAATATTTCAATAATTATTTCAATAATATTTTAGTGTTAATAAAGGGAAAAAAAACCTTTTTTTTATTTTTATATTTTCATCCTGCTGAACAGAGAGGCTTGCTCCAATATAAGCATCTGTACCACAGCAGAATTCATATCAAGCAAATGTTTTTCATTTAATGTATACTTAAAAAACAATATTTAAAAAAAATTAACATGACTGTACAATTCACTTTACACAAGAGCACATGCCTGTTCTTAGCTGGTGCTTTAGTGTAAGACAAGAAGACGGGAAACTGCAATAAACTTCACCTGGACTGATTTCCCGCAGATCAAAAGATCAGGACACACACACACACAGACACAGAGTTTATGTAATATCTTTTTGTCGAGGTGGACGATGAATGTTCCGAACAACACACTTCACCATCCACTCAATCCCTTCGTTCACCCCCTGACTGAAAAAAACAACAAGATAAAAGGTATATAAATAATTACAGTAATAACACGAGATACATTTGAATTATTGCAACACTTCACAATGCTGTGAAAAAGTATTTGCCCCATCCTAATTTCTTCTGTTTTTGTATATATCTCATACTAAACAGTTTTAGATCTTCAAACGAAATACAACATAAAAACAAAGGCAACCTGAGTAAACACACAATACAGTTTTTATTTATTGTTTTTAATCGAAGCAAAAAAAAGTTATCCAACACCTATCACCCATATGAAAAATTAACTGCCCCTTAAACTTAAAATCTGTTTGTGCCACCTTTAGCAACAATAACTGCAACCAAATGCTTCCCATAACTGGAGATCAGTCTTTCACAGCACTGTGGTGGAATTTTGGCCCACTCTTCTTTGCAGACCTGCTTTAGTTCAGCCACACTGGAGGGTTTTCAAGCATGAACTCCCCGTTTAATGCCCGTCCTGCCACAGCATCTCACTTTGTACAAATCAGGAATTTGACTAGACCACTCCAAAACGTTAATTTTGCTTTTTTTTTTTTTTTTTTAGCCATTCAGAAGTGGACAGAGCCTTTGAAATAGCTTTGTAACCCTTCCCAGACTGATGTATTTCAATCACCTTCTTCCTCATCATTCCTGGAATTTCCTTTAATTTTGGCATAGTGTGAAGCTGGGTAAGAGTTTTAACCAACTTTATGCTGTTGAAAAAGGTCTATTTAAGTGTTTATTTGACTGAACAGGGTTTGCAGTAATCAGGCCTGGTTGTGTTTCGTCCAGCTGAACCCCATTATGAATGGAGTTTCATAGATTTGGGGAATTAGTAAAT
Organism: Stegophilus panzeri; assembly: GCA_024331685.1. Classification (NCBI taxonomy): domain Eukaryota; kingdom Metazoa; phylum Chordata; class Actinopteri; order Siluriformes; family Trichomycteridae; genus Stegophilus; species Stegophilus panzeri. The sequence continues at coordinate 20,588,849 of JANDJT010000012.1, forward strand.
ACGAGGGGAAATACATTTTCACACAGGCCCAGCTGGTATTGGATAACTTTTTTTTGCTTCAATAAATAACATTATCATTTAAAAACTGTATTTTGTGTTTACTCAATTTGCCTTTGTTTTATCTTAGACTTTGTTTTGATTTCTGAAACAATTTAGTATGAGAGATACACAAAAACAGAAGAAATTAGGAATTCTGATTTTTAGGAATTTTTTTCACAGCACTGCATGTATTTTATAACATGTAACCTGTGTGACAATTTACACTTTATGATGTAAACTATCTCCGTGATAATCCTGCAAAAAAGTAAACGCATCTTTCCTTTTTAGAAATAGGGATGGGAGAGTGGTTCTATTTTTATGCCCACAACTAAATAATACAACAGTGAGAGTGCAAGAGAGAGCACGAGAAAGAGTGCAAATGAGAAGGGGTGGGGGGGGGGTGTGTGTGTGTGTGTGTAAGCTTACCCTGTCAGAGCAGTGCAAGGCTGGACCAGACAGTCCCGTTTACCAATTTTGGGTGCACAGTCACTGAATGCTGTCTTAATGTCAGGTACAGACAAACAATTCTAGGGAAAAAAAAAAAAGATTTGAGCTTAATTTACTGCCAGATTATCTTACACAGGCTATGCCACACAGCAACAATGTGTACAAAAATTTGTAAACAGATCAGGCCTCATCTGGGTATGATTTACCAGTAATTTCAAGAAGTTACATTTGAACTACGTATACTGCCTGCAGGCATGCAGTATGTAAGGCTACCAATTCATCATTATCATTTTCTAGATTTATGATGTTCAATAAAATCTTCAAGTGCTTGAGCTTGTATTTAAGTATGACTTATTAAAGTTTAATCATAAATAAACTTTAGACTTAATCACTTTAACTTAAGTGTTGATTCAAGGTAAACAAAACAACATGAAAAGACTCTTTCAATAATGTTGGCAGGCTTTCATTTGAAAATAGAGCCCCACCTAGTGACGAAAAACAAAACAAGTCACCTGAGTGGAGCATGCTTATACAAAAATCTGTGATCAGGAGAAGAAAGAAAAAGAAAAAAAAAAGAAAAGAAGCATTTTACACGAGTGCGTACCTCTACGTCTTGTTTATTTGCAAGCACCAGAAGTGGAACACCTTCAAGAGCCTCACTACTAATCATCTTCTCTGGGGAAGTAAAACATCAGCAAGAAATTCTCATTGATGCAGAAAACAAAAGTTCAGTAAAACTATGTAAAACTATCTATAAGAGTGAGCAATAAACATTAATGTCATGTCTACAAATTTACTTTCCATGTTGGACATGAGGGATATAAGCGCTAAAATTTAAAAAAATAAATAAATAAATAAAACTCCTGGGAACAGGATATTATTGACCATTCTCACATGTCAAATCAGTATGAAAGAGCCCAAGAGGACAAAACCAAAAGGTCAGAGTAATATGCTGGCACCTATCTACCTGAACTCTGCTGGTCACCGTAGATTTTAGAGGCATGGCTTTGTATACAAGGATGGGAATGTGAGGCAGGTTTAAAGAGTAAAAAAAAATTATAATTCCAGTGTTGTACTTCACCTACTTAACTACTAGTGCACCAGTCTTGACTTAATGGACATTTAGTACAGACTTCACACTCACCAAAGGCATTCTTTGACTCAGCCAAACGCTCTTCATCGGTGGAGTCAATTACATAGATAACACCATGAGATTCTGCATAGTACTGAGGGAAAACAGGACATAAAACAGAGCTAATGGAGGGTCATGGGATAAAAATGTGTTTACTTTTATTCTGTCAGAGCAAAAAAAATGAATAAATCCAGCCTGATCGGACCAGCTACCAAAACAAATCAAACTGGTAGAACATCTTTGCCAGCTGATACGTTTAATTGCCCAGTAAATGTTTGCTTTTCAAACTGCCTTACTGTTGTTGAGAGGAGCAGCTTGGTGGCATTGTTGCCTCACAGCTCCACTGCCCCTGGTCCGATCTTGAGCTCAGATTACTGTCTGTGTAGAGTTTCTGTGCATGTCCTGCATGCATGTCAATGTGTCGAGTTCCTCCAAGTTCTCTGTTTTCCTTCCACCCCTCAAAACACACCAGTAGGTGGGTTAACTACTCTACATGGCCGTGGTGTCTCAAAGGTTAAGGCTCTGGGTTAGTGATCATAAGCAATCACCAGCACTGCCCAAGCTGCCACTGTTGGGTCTTTCTGTCGTACCTTGCACTCGAACCCCAGCTTCCCCAACTTCCTAACAAGCTGTGCGAAGTAAAGAATTTCACTGTGCTGTAATGTACATGTGACAAATATACATGGAACAAATAAAGGCTTCTTCTTACATTGCCCTGGTGAATGAGTGTGTGAATGTGTCTGTGAATAGACTAGCATCTCATTCAGGGTGAATTCCCAACCTCATTCCCGGATCCACCACGACACTGACCAGTTACTGATAATGAACCAATGAATAGTTAATAAATAGTAGCAGTAATTCAGAGCCCGATCCTTTTTAAAAGCAGTGAGCAGCTGGCAAAAACGGTCTTCCAGTTTGACCAGCTCAGCCTGTGTTTTGGCTGTTGTGAACTTGTCAGACTTTTTGTCAGATTTTTTCAGCAGATAGGTACCTAAAGTGGTGCTTGAACGTTTGAGAACAATGTTACATATCTGTAAGTGACAAAAGTATGTGAACCTCTAGGATAAGCAGTTTAATTTGAAGGTGAGATTAGAGTCAGGTGATTTCAACCAATGGGATGACAATCAGGTGTGAACGAGCGCCTTGTTTTATTTAAAAAACAGGGATCTATCAGAATCTGATCTTCACAGCACGTTTGTGGAAGTGTATCATGGCACAAACAAAGGAGATTTCTGAGGGCCTCCGAAAAAGAGTCGTTGACGCTCATCAGAAGAATAACGTTAATGTTTTGGAATGGCCAAGTCAAAGTCCTGACCTTAATCCACAAGAAATGTTGTGGAAAGACCTGAAGCAAGCAGTTCATGTGAGGAAACCCACCAACATCCCAGAGTTAGTTATTGCTGCACAAGGGGGTCACACCAGATACTGAAAGCAAAAGTTCACATACTTTCGCCACTCACATGAATGAAATGACTAAGTATAATATTTGTCTCATTTTTTTTAGTTGGGTTATCTTTATCTACTTTTAGGACTTATTAATGGCGAAATTTAGAAAATTCTAACAGTTCACAAAATTTTAAGCACCTCTGTGGCCTCATCAATCTAGTACCAGTTTGGAATGACTATATTTGAAAGAAGAAAGAAAGAAAAAAGAAAAAGAAAAAAAGAGCTCTTACTTTGTCCCACAGTGACTGCAATTCGTCTTGTCCTCCAAGATCCCAAAACATCAGGCGTGCTTTCCCCACATCTATAGTGCCAACTGTACAGGAGAGACATGCAGTGTCGTATACAAAGCAGCATGTTCATATGTAAACACTACAAAGACTTGAAATCCACTTACTATTCAAACCGACAGTGGTGGTGATTTTGGAAAGGCTCATTCCTTTGTAGTTCTTGCAAAATTTCGTTTTGGTTTGCTCCAGAAATGTCTACGGGATGAACCACAAGCCAAGTAAATATTCCAGGGTGAGAATGAGAGCTCTAACCTGCAGCTTCACCACAGTCCGGCTAGGATCCGTCATCATACTGACTAGTCAGATAAACATGTAGAGAAACAAAGCAGGATAACAAACTCACCGTTTTGCCAGCATTATCGAGCCCAAGAATCAAAACGCAATACTCTTCTTTTTGAAACATGTACTTGTAAAGACCTGACAACAAGGTGTACATCCTGAAATGTAACAAACTTGACTTTTCCGTCCTAAACTCACATCACATGAACGAAATTCATTTGTGCTAAATGAACTCTCATGCTAGCTCACCAACAATAAAGTACACACGAGTAATGTATTACTAGCTGAAGAATAATACATAAAAAAAGAGTCGATACATAAATAATATTTTAGAAAAATAAAGCAGAAATAGATCAACGTATATCCAACTATGTCCTCTCGAAAGTAGCTTAACACTTCCGTTATGACAACGCTGACTGTAGTGCATTGTGGGAATTGTAGTGTCCTGCTTCTTCTGTGGCCTTATTGACTAGGCGTGAACAAACAGAAGAGATGTATACCGCCATCTAGTGCTCTAGCGTGCACAGGATTAGTCATAAAATATCGTTAACTGTAGCTACTGTGTTTTTTTTTTTTTTTTTTTTTTTTTACTGTTTACTGTTATTCTGTTAGAAGTTCCAGATTTAATACTTAATCCTTTCATACATTAATTATTTAAAACGTATAATTTTATTGGGGAGGGGAGGGAGTGGCTATGAGTTTGGAAGATTTTGAAGATTTTCAAACCATGTTGCTGTAAACAAATGAATTTTAGAGTGTTGCTTAAGTCAACATCTTAATATGTGGTTAATTTAAGTTAGTTTCTTGTGCTCATACAGTATTGGAACGTTAACGATGAAACTGGAGATTTTTCCAAGTACTGTTACTGAATTGTCATTTATTGATGCCATTAATAAGTATGTTACAAACAAATAATGTTTTGAGCATGTCATTAGTAATGAAAGTAACGGCCTAAACCGATGAAAATATGTGTCCCAAATCACCAAACGTGTCATTAAAATGGTTTCAGTCAGTTGTGACAAAATGATAACCCACTATTTTTTCCGCAGTCACATGTAAATATTCAACACCTTGAGGATTTTATTTATGACATTTGGCAGACACCCTTATTAGGAACGACTTACATTCATCTCATTTATACAATTGAGCAACTGAGTGTTAGGTGCTTGCTCAAGAGCCCAACAGTGGCAGCTTG
>JANDJT010000012.1:20618857-20634624 GCA_024331685.1 Stegophilus panzeri
ACACACTGGCTGCACAAAGAAGCTACACACTATACCAAAACCAGTAAGCAAATTACAAAGAATGCCAACAGTTTCGGAAAAAAAAGACGTCACACTATAACACAAGTTACTAGGTAATTATTACATGCAATAAAACGAACAAGAATCCTGATGTTTAAAACTTATAAATTTAGGATCTATTCAGTCAATTTAGGTAACTTCAATTAATTAATGTTTTTACCCCAACATTAAAAGAAGTTTAAATCCTCAGTTCCTAAAAGTGTTTTAGTATAACCAGTTTAACGGAAATTAAAATGAAAACAGAGATAACAGGATTAGATCCCTGACTTAACACTCACACAAATCACATAGAATACAACATCCCCAAGTACTCAAAAACTCAAAGATCAATCACAAGTATACACACAATTTTACAGACCTTCCATTGTCCACTGAACCAAGTTTCAGAAACAAAATGCACTTATATATGAATACATCTCTACTAGATTCCCTCACCTTCTGAGTTTTGGCGTGAAGCTGCCCCTTTGAAGCGAAATGCTTGTCTAGCACGGCCACGGTCACCAAAACTCAGACTCTTGGGCACCTTAGAAGGACTGTCTTCAATGTTATCTGCACTGGGAGAGCGTCTCAGAGGCTGCTGGCCCTGAGGTGAACTTTTCCCCTTTGTTCCCGAGCTTCTCGGGCTGGAGAACACTCGTTCTTTCAGACTGACCTTCTGACTGCAAACGATAAAGGTGTTATGATAAATCTCAGTTACCAAGTAAACCACCTATTTTATCAAATCGGCTTGCATTCTCTAACAAAAGCCAAGTAGGAAACTTTACAGTTGGCTGCAAACAGATTTTATAATTAGTGATTAAGAGGATCTAGAATGACATCAGTAAAGACAGAGAAAATAAAGATTTATCTGGAATAAGCTGTGAATAGAAATACATACTAATCAGAGAGAAACATATTCATTGTTAAATTGTAGATGCATTGTGGTTAAAAATTTATTTACCTTGGGGATGGCTCTGGTTGGGCTTCCTTCCTGTGTGAGAAAGCATATATTTAAATACATAACAGGATGTTTATCCAGAAACAAACAAAGATAACCAAAAAAAGAGAAAAAGTTTTAAATGATGTTATAATGAGATAGATTCACAATTATGAACTATTATGTTACCTAAAAGAAAGGCCAGATTTACTCTTCAGATTTCTCAGCAGATCAAGCTGGTTAAGGGGGGGAATGAGTCTGAAAAAACAAACAAACACACAGCCGTTTTAGCCACAGTGGTAATGTGTGCTGACCGTCAGCTTGAGCACCTAAATACGATATAATGATCATGCAAACATGGCAAAGTAAACAATAAATGTGTGCACCGTATTCCATGATGTTATGTATATTTACATTTATTCATTTGGCAGACGCTTTTATCCAAAGCAACTTACAAATGAGAAAATACAAGCAAATTATGTTGTGAGAAAGCATATTAAAAGGGCAATAACAGACATGTAGTAAAACCAACTATGTATCACACACAGTTTTAAACAGCACTTTTAATAAAAATGAAATCAGTAACACTTTGAATCTCAGAATTCTGAATATCAGATCTAGGTTTTGAGGTACATTGCTGCCATGTTTCCAGCTGTCAGCCTGCCAGAACCCAGTGTGCAGTGCCAGGAGGTGGAGAAACAATAAATTCATGGTGTGCTTCAAATTTAAATTTGAAAGCAGGAAGAAAACAAACCTGAAGTGTTAAAGATTCATGCTGAATAGTAAAATTGAGGTGAGAAAATGTGGAGCATATAAGGTCCATAGAAAGCTGGAGGAGTGAGTTACTGTCAGTGGTATGCAGTGCTACAGTTTGCATTGTGAGATGAAAAGGTGTGGCTGCGGTGCCATGAAAGGTCATATAAAAGCTAGAAAGGTGAAAGCCAAAGAGAGAAGCATAGACATACACTCACTGAGCACTTTATTAGGAACACTATACTAATAAAATATAATACTGGGTAGTGCCTCCTTTTTTCCACAAGATGTTGTAAACATTCGTTTGAGATTCTGGTCCATGTTGACATGATTGCATCACACAATTCCTGTAGATTTTCCAGGTGCACTTTCATGGGGGAGTCTCCCGTTCTAAAGGTGTTCTATTGAATTCAGATCCGGTGACTGGGAAGGCCACTGAAGAACACTGAACTCATTGTCATGTTCATGAAACCAGTTTGAGATGACTTTTGCTTTGTGGCATGGTGCATTATCATGCTGGAAATAGCCAATAGAAGATGGGAAAATTGTGGCCATGAAGGGATGCACATGGTCAGCAACAATACTCAAATAGACTGTGGCATTCAAGTGATGATTGATTGCTATTATCAGGCCCAAAGTGTGCAGAGAAAACATTCCCTACACCATTACACCACCCCTACCAGCTTGGACTGTTGACAAAAGGCAGGTTGGGTCCATGGATTCATGCTGTTGGCAGCAAATTCTGATTCAACCATCTGTGTGCCTCAGCAGAAATCGAGATTCATCAGACAAGGCTACGTTTTTGCAGTCTTCAACTGTCCAGTGTTGGTGAGCCTGTGCCCACTGCAGTATCAGCTTTCTGTTCTTGGCTGACAGAAGAGGAACCTAATGTGGTCTTCTGGTTTTCTAGCCCATTCGTCTCAAAGTTTAATGTGTTGCGCATTCTGAGATGCATTTCTGCTTACCACAATTGTACAGAGTGGTTAACTGAGTTACTGTAGCCTTTCTGTCAACTAGAACCAGTCTGGCCATTCTCCGTTGACCTCTCTCATCTGATGGTTGATGTGAACATATACCCTCCCAGGAGGAGTGCTTCAGATAAAAACTCTTCACAATAAACAGACCATGTGGGTAGTATTTAGTTAGAATTGTGAAAGGTTAGTACAGCTACTGTACAGCCAGGAATCCACAACCTATTTTGCATCTATTTGTGTTGAAAAAAATTATTTATAGAGTTTCAAATTTGGAATGTTGACATTTTGATAATTCTGTTGCAGGGTTCGTATTACAATACATTGAGTTAGCAGGCACTATATAAGATTACAATGTGTCAATATTTCTCTAACTACATTTTCACAAGGTGTGTATAAGTAGCATCACTAGAGTCAGAAAGGGTGCTTGCTAACTTATCTGGCCGGTTATAATATTGCGGTTGAGAGATCAAACCTGTTTCACTGAAAGAACTCTAGCATGCTATAGATAGACAGATAGATAGATAGACAGATAGACAGACAGACAGATAGATAGATAGATAGATAGATAGATAGATAGATAGATAGATAATTTTATTTGTCCTCCATATTTGCACACCATACATATTAACCATCAAAACAATCACAGACATAGAGGGGGAAAAAACACACACACAAAAAACCCCAATGCCAGAGCATAAGATGGAATATCAGTGGCTGATTTCCTATGTCTTTAAAGCTTGTATAGTCATAGAAACAAAACTCCTACCATAGCTGGCCTTTCTGCACATTTGTAGTCTATACCTGCGGCCAGAAGGAAGGGTGATGAAATACTGAAAATGTGGGTGGTCTCGATCATGAAAAATTTTATGAAATGACACAGTCCGATAAATTAGGGGTAAGAATACCAATAATTTTTCTAGCTAAAGTAGTTATCTTTAAGAGTTTGTTCTTGTTGGTAACTGTTACCATGTGAAAAAAACAAATGGCATCATACATAAGAACTGGCTCAATAATACTTTGATACAGAAGAAGAAGAAGACTAGGCTGAACAGACAGATGTTTAAGTTTACAAATAACTGTAAATCTCTGTGGACAGCACTTGTAAATACCTAGAGTGTGCTGATTGAAGTTGAGATGTATATACAATGTATCTGAAAAATATCTGAAATGCTCCACCCTTTCAACCATCTCTCTGTTAATGATAATACTGGAAGGATGGATCGGTGTTTTGGAGGAGCTTAAAACCAGTTCCTTAGTCTTTGAAATATTAAGGTGGAGAAAATTTTCATCACACCAGGCCCTAAAATATGCTATGGAGCATTGATAGTCTAAAAAAGAAGCATTGTCCTTATTAAGCAGTGCAAGAATGGCAGTATCATCTGCATATTTAAAGTAATGAATGGTGGTAACTGGACTCTGACAGTCATTTGTATAGAGAATATAAAGTAGTGGGCTAAATACATACCCCTGAGGGGCACCAGTGTTGAGTACAATGATGAGCTATAATACATTGTCCACCTTTACCACTTGTTTTATTTTAGAAAGGAAGTTATAAATCCAATGCCTTTTGGACATTCTTACATAAGATTCACTGCTGACCTTCGTACTTTCCAATAAATAAATCTGATTCCCAGTAGAAAATTTTCTGTTAAATGAATCTGACCCCCAGTGAAAACTTTCCAATAAAAGGAATAGATGACAAGTGGACTGGCAGGCTGAGAACATAGCAATATTGGCAATGGTACATGACTTCAGTAATTCATACAATTGTCTACTCAAGTATCTATTTCCCAGAAGAATACTTGATACGTTGAACAAACCATTAAAGAAGGGGTCTTCAATCTTATCCATAAAGGGCTAATGTGGCTGCAGGCTTTCATTCCAAGTAAGCAAGATCCACATCTTATTCCACTTGCCTCCTATTTGGCTGGAATGAAAGCCTGCCACCACACCGGCCCTTTGTTTGAAGACCCCCGCAGTAAAGCATTAAAATGTCCTTTGTCTCAGAAGCTTTTTTTATATTACAAAATCCCCAGTCATAGATGCTATGTGATTCTGTGGCAGATTTTTCCTCCTCCCAACCCAACCACCTCCAAAATAAGGTCACAGTGTGGATCAATGCAACTAGCGCATTGTTCTCATCTGACACAAAGAATAAATATGTTGAGAATTAAACCAGGACAGAGAGGGGGGCCTTGAGATAGAGAGAGAGAGATAGAGAGAGAGATAGAGAGAGAGAGATAGAGAGAGAGAGAGAGAGATAGAGAGAGAGAGAGAGAGAGAAAGATAATTGTGTGTCATTATAGCAGATGGACTGGAGCTGAGATTCTGGAATAGACAGAAAGAAATTCTAAGCCTCATACCTGTACATAGGGACTGACACAGTTCTCTCATAGTAGTCCCAGGTTGACTGCAGGTCTGTGCGAGAGAGATTGGTAGCATACACTCTCCAGGCTGCCTGAAAAGTGATATCAGACAGAAGCACATACTGTAACTTGCACAAGCATTTTGCTCCCTAATGTAATTAAGAGATACATCATTTTATATTAAATAGATCAATTAATATAACACATAGATTAAATTAAATACGCAAAATGATTTGGGGTAGTTATGTAACAATAGAACAAACATTAATTATAAAAATGATTAGGACAACTCAAGTGGATACAAAAAAACTAAGGCTTGTCTATTGATATCCTATGATATGATGTTGAACAGTTCAGATGTCTTTACTAAACAGTACATGCTACATGTTTAAGTAAATCCTCTGCTTTTCAAAGCTGCCACAGAAAGACAAACATTTTTGCAATTAGTTTACACATCAATACCATGCTGCTTGCTTGTGACGGAAATGGTTGGGGGGAAAAACTCAAAAATGCATTTGCTAAAAAATTGCAAAAGACATTTTAAAAATCAAGCATAAGCACTCTTTTGAAGTGTTTAATTTAAGGATGATTTGATTAAAATAGTTCAGATAAGCCACTTTTACCATTTTGTACCGCTTTTTGTCATTCATTGTTTATTCGAAAAAACTACCATTAACATGCAGGGTGGTCATGTATTAGGGTGGACATAACAAATTTTATTTTATATGTAGGCTTTGCCCCAAACAAACAAACCAAAAAACCAAACAAACAATGTTTTGTTACATCCACCTACATGCATGGTCCATGTAGTTTTAATGATAGTTTTATGCTAGTGGTAACGATGATAAATGATTAATGGAAGAACATGATCATAATAAGCATGTTATATAAAATCTGTGCTGTGTAAACAATTCCATGAATTGATTGAACCAATCAATAATGACTATCACTAATGTGTAACAATCACCCATTTCACATGAAATTTAACCAAATGTGTTCTAATCAGTTCATCTTGGTTACTTTAAACTCTCATACTGGACAACCACTGAAATATCAATCTAGCAAATGATAATCTCAGTAATGAGAAATTGTAACTTCAGCCACCCTTCAACACCGACAGCTTCTGTAATCGTCTGTGAAGTGATTGACAGCAGCTTGGGACTCCACAGGAATTAGGAGGCAAGTGACATTTTAAATTACAATATTGAACCGAGAATGCAGCCCACAAAGGACTGAATGATTGATGCATCTTTATTCCCAGAGAGAAAAATTGAGGAAATTGTGCACTGGTTTCAATTTCCATCGAATTGTTAACACATATTTACTTATTTAGCACACAGGTTATGCTATATCAATATCACTTGGTAAAATATCTGGTCAAATTCTCTGATGGCTGATGCCATAGATGTTTGTCTTAGGACTTTCTCCATCTTCTCATTCTTCTGAATTATAACTTTCCTGTAGCCTAGAGTTTTTGAGGTTCTAGGGAACTCTGTGTATCTGTATTTCTGCAACGCTGTTTTGTGGCAATGTCCATTGTTAAAAGCACTGTATAAATAAAGCTGAATTTAACTGAATAGAGTTTAGAATTCTTTAAAATTCTTCTGGTGACAACAAAAAGGCCAAAATGTACATATGTTAGATATGCACATGTAAGATCAGATCGATACAAGAGATCATCTCAAAGTTCAAAGAGGGTGAGAACCAAAACACAGAGAATAAATAAGCAAGGTACCCTTTAACACACTAGCAGATGTATGTAAGTATTTCTAAGAATGTATACATTTCTGTACAGGAAATCTAATTTGAGAATATTGTATATGTAATATAATGTGGTGATAAAGTGTGATTTACCTGAATGAGCCCTGCAGCTGGATTCCGTCGTTTTTCAAAATGTTTTTGCCGATGCTGCTCCTGGACCTTCAAGGCAAAGCCAGAGCCCAAGATTCCCTAGAAAGTATATAGGAGCATATGCTTAGAACAGGAGTTTAAACATAGGGCATATTTGCCCACTGAAAATGAAAGGACTGCAGTGTCTGTATTTGTGTGTGTGTGTGTGTTGTGGGGGGGGGGGGGGTGGGGGGGGGGTTGGGCTTGTGTCCTCTCAGGCTTTCTAGAAACTTACAGCGGGCAAGGCAAAGAAAGACACTCCGATGAGGGTGAATGTTGCTGCAAGAAGACGTCCATTCCACGTTATTGGATACTTATCTCCATACCCTATTGTGGTCAGTGTGATCTAAGAACACATTAAAATGTATTTATATTTGATTTGAACAATTACAGGAGTCACTATTATATGTCATTTGGAGAAATAAAAGTTATATTTAAGGATCAGAACAGCAATTGTACTTCCTTACAGTCTGGATAATAAAGTGCCCACTACATCATGTTTCCATTTTGTTACTTTATTTCCATCTTTGACTCTATTTGTTTCTTGATCATTTTGTTATTGTTAAATCTGCGGTGTCATTTGAGTGTGCATTGACGCACACCTTGGTTGACACTAATTCTAGTGTTTGCCTAACTGCTATTCTCACCACAGTAGGCTTTGTTGATGAATCAGACATATGGCATATTGTTTATGACAGAGTATAACAGCATGGTCACTGCGGATGCAAAGTACCGATATGGATACAAAGTTTGTACGATAGATAAAAGTATTAGAACAGCATGATGCAGCAGGATGAGCATTTTGGCCCAGAATGGTGAGGAGTTAATACTGAAATTGTGCAAATTGGTATTCAGACCTCACACAAATTGTTGGAATTATACGCTGCTCAGACAGTTGCACAGGAATTACAAGCATAGGGCAGAGATTGCAAAAAAAAAGCACACAAAGAAACAAAAAAACCCCCAGAGATATGACCCAGTTATGAGCGATTTTGACCTTAAGCCCATAAATAGCAGGAAATAAAATGCTTAGCAAAATCATTACCTACCACTACCAAACATGAATCCAATCAATACCACTTCATATAGCAACAGTACAACAATATCATTGTCTTGATTCTTTGGATTAATTGTAAATTTGGAACTTCCCATTGAAAACCTGTAAATGACAACATGGCTGTTCATACAATGTGATGTTGCTTACCAGACCCCACCACAGAGCATCAGCATAGGTCGCAAACATCTCGTTTTCCTCCTTCTCGGCCAGATACACAAGGAAAGAGGCCAGGATCAGGCACAAGAAGCCAATGTACCAAGCTGTGATCAACTCCTGCCAAGGGCAAACACAACACAAACACACGCATAAATTAAGTACTCAAACAAGCATAAATTCCAAGAAACATGCATGCATTTAATTAGCTACTTAAAAAAATTTTTTTTTTATTTAAATAAACCTACCACAACACAAAGCAACTGTGTTTATCCAAATAAAAGTGAAAGTTATTAATGTATGATACTGTTTTGGACAACATTTTTGTTCCATAATTATAAAAATCTAGTTAACCAAGCAAACATCCATTAGACATGTGTCCTCTATGACACACACACACACACACACAAAAAGACAGAAAGCCACAGTCCTCAGAGTCTACACAGCTCAGGCCCAAAACTAAAACCAACTGATTAGCAGATCAGGTTTATTACTGAATAATGAGATGCTTCATCTTCTAATGTATTATTAATGCACAACAGTAAAATCAATCTAATTTGAGCCCAGAGTCTCTCACAAAGTTAATGTAATGCAATTTTCTAACCTACTCTCCCTAAAAGAGAACCGAACACATAGCCTGAGGTGAAAGCAAAGGCATAAAAGAAAGTCTGGAGAAAAGCATGACAACACCCACACAGTCAATAAGAGCTGTAGCCTTTGGTAGGAACTTTCACAGGAATTATATGTAATTACATAATTAGTACTATGCTGACATTTTTTAATACCTTTATCACTGAAGTACACTGCAGGTACTTGCTGATTTTTTAATCATATTTAATTCATGTCTTGTACAAAAATCCCGCAAAAAATGTTCTCATGATAATTTGTTTTGCAGGATGGTAATTATTTTTGATGGATATCAAACTGGTAATCGCATTACAGTACTGCACACTACAGTATATGCAATATCATAACTATGAGATATTGTAAGGATGCCTACCACACTGATACACATTGGTACATAGTCTCCCTGTTTTATTGAAACTAACTTAACTCGGGCTCAATTGACAATTACAGCTCCCACTGAGGAAGAGGAGTGCAGCTTACAACACGTTTTTTTCTTCTTCTTCTTCTTCTTCTTCTTCTTCTTCTTCAGTACTGCACACTAACATTTCGTGTGAGTGCTACAGATGCACAATACTTGAGCAGAGAGACATAATGGGGCTAGCCAAAGTCATAAAAACCCATATTATAGCAAGGAATGTGCTGTTAATGCTCTATATCTGTCAGTAACTGGGGCTTTGACCTTGAAGGAGCCACTGGATTTGCGCTTGTCTCAGCACATTAGAGAGTGGACAGTTCAGAGCTGGGTAAGTGACAAATACACAGCGCCATCCTGTAAGCACAGATAAAACTGCCTATGCCATACCCTGTTACAGGCTCATGATATAGTCCTTGAAATTGTGCTAAGTTGGCATACCCGTGTTGTCTGACATCCAGCTGGCACAAGTGAGCGTGACAAGGTAGCTAGAAGGTTACTGAAGGTTAGTATGTTAGAATTTGGGATTTCCCACATCAATCTGACATGCTGAGTTGCTAGGACAGACGGAGGAGAAAAGCAACTGTGCCAAAGAAAGATTTTATGGACATTGCTTCAAAATCAGCTACATTCATTTATCTTCAGTAATCGCTTTATCCTGGTCAGAGTCATTCTGGGAATACTGAGAGTAAGGCAGGATTACACCCTGAATGGGACTCCACTTCATCACAGGGCACCATATACACACACACACACACACACACACACACACACACGCACATTCAAAAACTCATCAAAACCTAGGGGCAATTTCCCATCACCAATCCACCAAAGGCATGTTTTTGGATGGTTGGAGGAAACCAGTAAGCCTGCAGGAAACCCACACAGACAATAACCCAAGCTCAGGACAAACCGAGAACTGTTGAGTTATGAGGTCATAACACTACCTGGCGCCCCACCATGCAGATGTGGCCAAAAGTTTGCGGACCCCTGATCGTTACACCCATACGTGGTTCTTCCCCAAAATATTGCCACAAAATTGGCAGCATGCAGCAGTATAGAATGTTTTTGTATGCTGTAGCATTATGATTTCCCTTCACTGGAACCAAGAGGCCCAAACATGTTCCAGAATGACAGTGCCCATATGAACAAAGCAAGGTCCATGTAGAAATGGTTTGCCAAGGTTTGTGAAGGTTGGAGTGGGAGAACTTCTGAACCCCACTGAACACATTTGCGATGAATTAAAATGCTGACTGTGCATCAGGCCTCCCTATCTGACATCAGTGCCTGGCCTCACTAATGCTCTTGTGCCAAAGCCATGCTCGAAAATCTAGTAGAAAGCCTTTCCAGATGAATGGAAGTTATTATAACAGCAAATGGGGATTAAATCTGAAAATAAAAAAAATACTGATACTGTAAATAATGATAAAGATAAAGTAATGATAGTGTTCCTTGAGATCATCCAGAACAAGACTATATATATTTCAGCTACTTAGCAATAATACTGTAAGCACTTAAATCAAGTGATATATGTGTTACACACTAAGAAAATGTCTAATTATTGTCATAAGAAACAATATATTCATAGTATGGCTGTTAATGTGTTAATAACAAATTAACATAATGCATCTAAAACAACAGTATGCTTTAATACTAGTAATACCATTAGGTATTAGGCTAGCTGCTTGCTCCATTGATTTATGGAGCTGTAAATAGTCCATTACCCCGAGACTACTGGACATCAATGAGTACCATATTTACCCCAGGATTACAACCCATTATATTAGAGAATACTGGAAAGTGCAATCATTCTGTATATTTATATACCATAATGAATCATAAGGTGCACTATGTTGTTCTGCTCTGAACTCACACATTATTTTATCGCTCCGTCAATGGACTAAAGCCAAAGAGTGCACTTTCAACACAAAGCTGCAAAATACAAACACTGCAGAACTAGCTGAGCATGATTACCTACATAATGTGAAAGATCATGATTAAATGGTTAAATCATTTGACAGCCCTAATGCATAGTCAAAAACAGTTACATTTCATTAGTCTTCATTTATGCCATTAGCCAGTAAGGATTTACAGTGCCTATAGAAAATCATCATACTCTGTCAAAATCCTTACCTTTTGTCACATTACACTCTGGAAATGAAAATAAATTAAATCTAAGTTTTGCCAGCTGTATTTACACATTATAACCCTCGACATCTAAGTGAAAATAACATTTTAAAATATTCTGAACAATTATTAAAATTTAATTAGTGAAATACCTGGTTTGGCTAAGTGATCAGCCCTTAGAGTAACCTTTATAAACTTTCTCAGACACAACCGGTCACTTCCCTGCTCACACATCATGCTAAATGCCCCACACCTGACACAAATTGCAGTGGTTTTGATTACTTAAAACCCTAACACTAACCCTAACCCTAAGAAAACCGGCTGTTCCATGATGATTCCATTACTAGTAGTGCATGGCAACACAAAGAATACACCATGGTTGTAAAGGTGCTTTTAAAAGAGCTCCGGGACAAAGTTGTGGTAAGGCACAAGTTAGGAGAAAGATACAAAATTATTTCAAAGGCTTTAACTATCCCTCTAAGTACCGTTCAGAGCATTATTAAGAAGTGAAAAGCGTATGCCACTACCAACACCTTGCCTAGATTGGGCCCTCCCTCCAAACCAGATGACTGAGCCAGGAGGATATTGATCAGGGAAGCTACCAAGAGGCCAATGGCAACTTTGAAGGACTTACAAGTGCTTATGGCTGAGATTGGTTGGTCTGTGCATGTGACAACAATCTCACAAGCTTTACACAAAGCTGGCCTGTATGACAGGGTGGCAAGAAAGAAGCTACTTCTGAAAATGAGCCATATGAAGTCTCGTTTTCGCTTTGCAAAAAAACATTTGGAAGATTCTAATACCATGTGGCAAAAGGTTTTATGGTCAGATGAGACCACAAGTGAACTTTTTAGAATGAACTGCAAGCGTTATGTTTGGCGAAAACCAAGCTCAGCACACTACCCAAGACATACCATACCTACTGTGAAGCATGGTGGTGACAACATTATGTTGTGGGGGTGTTTCTCTTCAGCGGGGACTAGGCAATTTGTCAGGATTGAAGGGAAAATGGATGTTGCCAAATACACCTAAATTCTTGAGGAAAACCTGTGGCCCTCTGCTAGACAGCTGAAGATGGGCAGGTGGTTCACCTTCCAGTACGACAACGGCCCTAAACACACCGCCAAAAAGCTATGCAGTGGCTTAAGGATAGGAAGGTGAATGTCCTTGAGTGGCCAAGTCAGAACCCTGACCTATATCCAATTGAAAATCTGTGGATGGACATGAAGACAGCAGTCAATCACCACTCACCACAAAATTTGACTGAACTCGAACAATATCTGCAAGGAAGAATGGGCACATATTTCCCAATCTAGGTGCGCAAAGCTAATAGTGACATATACAAACAAAGTGATGGCTGTAATTAAAGCAAAAGTTGGCTCTAAGAAGTATTAAATCGTGCTACTGATCACTTTTCCAAATCTGTTATTCTAGTTTTCTTTTTTTTACATTTCGAACTGTTGCCTTTTTACGTTACTTGAATGTTGTAAGGCAGAATGTGTAAATAAAGCTGGAACAAAAAAATATATTTTTAATGGGTTTTGATTTCAGGCTGTAAGACTAAAAAGTGCCTATTTCAAAGGGGTATGATCATTTTCTATAGGCACATGTAAATGTTAAAATCCAAAAATTTCAATACACAATCCCCCTGTCCACAATGTAAAAGTACATTTCCATAGTTTTTCATAACAAGATGATCCATCTATTTTATTATTATTATTTTTTTTTAAAGTTATTTATTTGCATCACATTTGCATGTAGTTTCAAATATCTGTTCATCAAAACAGTTCTTGTTCTGACATCATTAAATTAAGGTTCACTGGCATAGGGATATCATAAGACTCATTCATATCACAGCATCATATTGCAGCAGGCCTCCAGGGGGCTGGTTATTTATTATGTGTATTGGTTATTTAACCCCCCTATTATGTTATGGGTCAATTTGACCAATTTCTACATTTGAGATGTCTGAACTATTGATTCATTTCTCTTTTTCTCTTTGAAATTCTTTGACTTTTCCTCATTTAGGGTCATGAACTTATATGCAAATATTTCTTCTTATGGCTTGTCTCGGACAAGCCATAATAAAAGTTTACTGTTTTAACCTGCTATTTGCTGTTTTTTGTGCGTATTTAAACTGTGGAAGTCATTTTGACCCATAACATAATGGATGTAACTTTTTTTCCAACATAATAGGAGGGTTAAAAATATCAAGACTGTTGCATCACCAAGACAGCAGCTTCTGGATACTGCATGCAGGCTCCCGTTTTTGAATGGGCAGCAAAGTGCTGAGGAGTCAACTTAGAAGAGCCACTGCTCAAAATGTGCTGATCTAAAAATAGACCTATGTGTGTGCAAATAAAAATGGGTTTAGATACAGTGAGGGAGCGTGACCACTTTCATTGGAAGAATGTAACCAAGAATTGCTTTTGAGAGCGTGAGAAATTGCCCTAAATATATTAATTGGATAAAAACTATGTAACTGTACAGTAAATTGAGGGTTTTCATTGAAGAGTATTGTAATTTTTTTTATTTATTTAAGGCTTGGCCTAATCTGCAAACCTGGTCTGATCTTAAATGCTACTATAGACCTACATACAAAATAAATTCCATATATTAGAAATGACTCAAATAGCATGCTAATAATATGATCTGTGGATATACATACATGTTTCCATATTCTAGTCTCTTCTTCCAGACTCAGGTTTCTTATCTAAAATCTTCTTCTCTAAAATACTGAATTACTACACTACCAATTTGGAACCCCATTTTGTAACTTTGTACAACTACTCCAACATGTGGGAGAACTGATCCAGCTGGAGGCATTATATTAAATGATCTGCCATTTCCTTCCTGATAATGAAGTGGATCTTGATTGGGTCCCAAGATTGCTGGCTTCTTTTTATGCTAAGTATGGCTCCTTTATGCCATGGTGCAGAGGCGATGGAGTTGCCCACACTCTAATAAAATATCCTGACTAAATAAATGTCCTTTAGAAGGGATTGGCGGCATGACTGAGAATGTTGGAGCCATGCTTAGCTTGCCTTCAATTAGTTTTGGTATTCTGCACCCTGTTTATCAAGTTGTATGACAGCTAGTGGAAAAAAGGCTTTTATAGGGAACATGAGGCTGGGTAGGATTTCACCTGAGGGACTGTCAAAATCAGGATGCTGTTAAAATGTCTGCAGTAAATACGCATTACATCTTATCAAGGATGCATCTTACATGATTCCAAGGATCTGATTCACTACTCTGCTAATGTCATACTAATATAATTGAATTTTTAAATTAAACTAGATACAGTAAACAGACCCTCCATTCCAAAATAATCCCTGATATCACCCCCATCTATGGATGTGTGCTAGTACTTTCTTTTCCCTAATGTAAGCTGCAGGCAAAAGTCCAGTATGATTTCTACCCCTTAAATGCACTCATATCTTTTGGTGTCCTATAATCAAGCCCCATGCATAAAGATGCTCCATTTATCAGAGAGGTCACTGGGGGAGAGGTGACATGTCCTCATAAATTAAAATTTGATTGTGTACAGTTGATATAGTGAGAAGGCCAACAATCAGAATTAATCAATGGTCCTGTCACTGTAGTTGTTTTAAAGCTAGTAGCAAGCTATCAGTTTAGCCCTAAAAAGCTTGACCAAGGAGAACGTCTGGGTTATGAATATAACCATGTTCCCTGAGAAGGGAACAAGACGTTGCATTAGCTCAGTGCTATGGGAACCGGGATCTGAAGCTTGTGTAACATCATGCCTATTTATAGGCCTGCTATAATCAGTTGACGTGGCAATTAAGTGTGTCGCGTGATATATAAATGACACCTGTGAACCGCGCCATCAGCCTCTATTATCTGAAGCAAAAACACAATTTACAGACATGCCCCAGTATGACAAAACTACGCCACATCTCGTTCTCTTCTCAGGGAACAGGGTTACATGCTTAACCCAGACGTTCCCTTTTAAAGGGAACTCCAAATTGCTTTAGCTGAACACTATGGGAACGAGAATACCCAGTCTGTCATACTGAGGGTATGGCCTATTCAAAAAGAGCCGAGCCCGAGGGTCACTGCAACACACTCGAGCCCGGGCCGGAGTGTATATCCAGGCTGTAAAATCTATTGAATGTGTGTGGCGTAGACCACCCCACCAAAGCACACACATCCTGTAAGGATACCCCTTTGGACAAAGCCTTTGAGGAGGCGACCCCCCTAGTGGAATGTGCCCTTATGCCCAGAGGCACATAGATCGCGTGCACTATCCAGTTAGAGATGCGCTGCTTTGACACTGCATCATCTCTACTGTCGCTGCCAAAGCCGACCAGCAGCTGCTCTGACTTATGACACTAGCCAGAGCGGTGGACATAAGTACAGAGAGCCCTTACTGGACACAGTCAGTGCAATTTCTCTTGTTCCGGTATGAGGA
>JANDJT010000012.1:20645268-20663153 GCA_024331685.1 Stegophilus panzeri
GTCTTTTGCAGTCACTCGAGGGTTTTTCACAACCTGCCTTCTCAGAAATCTGGTTGCAGCCATTGATAGCTTCCTTTATCTGCCCCGTTCAGGTAGTGTAACCACTGTTCCTTAACTTTGAACTTCCAATGGTGTCTATCTTTTTGTATCCTGTTCGTTGTTTGTGAAGGGCGATGATCTCTTCTCTTGCCTTTTTGGCGCCATTCTTTTGGCTTAGCCATATTTCTAACATGCAGTCAAACATGACACTCAACAAACCCCTAGCCAGTTCAGGTATTTCATGTGTTCCAGCTCAAGCACACCTGGTGCTACTAATGAAGCCCTTGATTAGTTGCAACAGGTGTGCTCGAGACAACACCTGTTTTGCATATCTGTGCTATTGTGAGGGATTCTATTCAGGGGGTTGAATCATTTTGAAACTGGAGAAATCATTATAAGTTGCACTTTCAGTTGAATTTGGGGAAACCACTTGAAGCATTCATTGTGTTGAACTATATCAGTTGCTTTTGTTTGATTTGTTCAGTGCAAACAGCTCTGGAACCCATGGTAGTATGGTACAGCAAAGGAACATCAAACACAACCTGGCCATATGATATGACATTTCACTCCACTGAGTCTGAATTGTCTGCCTTTGCTCTAATCAAATAATCCAGAGTTGCAGACATGTCTCTACAATAGCTTTTAGCTTTTAGTCTTGTATTTCTGCTTTGCATGGCTCACATTACTGAACAAAGATGTAAGCCCTATGTGCATTGGCCCAGCAAACAGACATTCTGTCCAGCAGATTAGATGACACATCAAACTTTTGATCAATAACAAGAGACGACGGTCAATAGTCCAGAAGGCAGTGTGAGGTCAGACTGTAATAATCAGGAGTTTTTATCCAGTAGCTGGGTCACTCTATGATCAATGACTGTTTTTATGTTTTGTTATAGTTGTTCATGAGTCCCTTGTTCATCCTGAGCAGTTAAACTGTCCACTGTCTTGCACATTATTAGCTTTTCCAGCATCTTCTGCATATTTGACCCCTTTCCAGCAGTGGCTATATGATTTTGAGATCCATCTTTTCACACTGAGGACAATAGTCCTCACTAGTCCAGAAGGCAGAGTGAGTGGAAAAGACAAATATTTATCTCTCATTGTTTTAGCAATTGTTGTTAAAAGTGAAAATCTTTCCAAGTTTCATTAACACATACAATACATAAGAATGAGGTTCTTTGTCAGTACTGAGGACACTGCCTCAGCTGGGGATATTTCTACATACAATACCAATCAAAACAACTACTCATAAAAAAGGTTTCTTCATTTGTACTATTTAAAAAAAAACTCTTTTAGAATAATAATGAAGAAACTAACACTATAAAATAACACATATGGAATTTGATCATGAAAAATGACTACAGCTTCTCTAAATTCTCAATGAAAACTAATTGTTTGTGGAACAATTAAATACTTTTTATTTTCAGTCAAAACTACTTGTTTTAAGTTAGATGACTTGCATGAAGTTAAAAATGGATTTTTAATTCAGAAATACATTTATACATGAGTAGTAACTTCACTATTTGCATCTATATTAGAAAAATATTTAAGACAATGAAAAATAGATATTCAATCTAGTGTGTCTAAACTTATGACTGGTAGTGTATATGAGCCTCCAGATACATGGGGCAAGTTTTTCTGTCTTTGCTGTTTCAGCGTTAAAGCAATTCAGCGCGTTCAGCGGTGAAGCAATTTGTTTGTCACAAGAATGACAAAAGGAGGAGGAAGGAGGCCTAATATGTAATATTACAGTCTGAGCTTGATGGACACTGCATAGGCCTTTTTGGTTTTCACAATTTAAAAATTCAGGTGGCTCTCACTGAACATTTTCTACCCATTGCCATAGAAACAGAAAATTGTACTGGTACTAATATTGAAAAAACAGTTGATATTTTTTAATTTTCATGTGAGCCTGAAATCTATTTTCCTTAACAAGTGCTATAGTATATTCTTTGTGGCAGAGGATTTGTTGAATTACTAAGTGTATTATTTTTAACAAAATAATACTTTTTTTATCTCATTTGCATAACAATGATGCAATCAAAGTATAACAATTACCAATGCTGGAATGGCTCCTGACTGAGCTGGAGTGATCTTGAATATTGGATTATTCACAACAACATTTAAACTTCACATTGACAACGCACACCACAAGGTAATATGCAAAACTATAACTGAGGGGAAAACTGAAAGCTTGATTTAAATTAAATTACAAACATCACTAATTGTTCAATGCAATGTAGGTCTTTGAGTATACTTTTTTCCCCTTTTTTTCCCTTTTTGCTTGTGTATTGTGTATTTGTTTGGGGTTTTGAACATCACTGATATCAACAAATGACGTTCCCTTCCTTTTGAGCCCTAAATATTCCTAAATAGTAATTATCTGCTTTAAAAGCTGTATCCATTAAAGTAACTGTGTAACTGTACCCTTAACCATGTCCTCAAGACTTACTGGTATCAATCCTTTTTCTTTCCTCAGAGATGGAATGTATCTGATAGCTGGTGTAAGCTCACATTATTGATTACCACTGAAAGAGCATCATAAACATCTGCTAAGTTAATTTATTATTTAATTAAAAGCATATTGTATTAGAACTCTTTATGTTGATTTATGCCATTTATATTGATACATATATGACAACCAAAGATGCTCAACCTATTTTCCACTTCTCCTCCTTTGTTCAGCCGGCAACAATGTGCTCTCTCTATTCACCAGGCCCAAGCTAATGTGACCAGACAGCCTGGAAGAAGCACTCCTTACTCAGCTAAAGCTGAGATAGATAGTAGTGAGAGTGAGAGAAGAGGGAATAAGACTGGAACAAGGAAAAGATTGAGCACAGTGAGACATGAAACAGAAGAAGGAAGGAAGATATGGGTTGTGAGAGGAGCAGTGCAAGGTTGTATTAAGGAGATAGAGATGAGGAGAAGCTTGGAGAGGGTGATAAATAAGAAGTTCCTTGAGGAATAAAATTAAATAACATTAAGATAATTAACATAATTAAAGGACAACCTGATATCAGTACAGGCCCTTTTTACCCTGTCACTTCATGATACTTCATCAGTATCAACCTGGTTAAAAGGGGAATCATTCACATATAAAGGTAAAATGCTTTTTTTTTTCCCCTTTACACTCTTTTTTTTCAAATCCATTTGCTGGTTTAAACCTATTAGATAATTTTATTGGGTTATATGCAACGTGTTGTGTAGTTTTTATGTAACCCATAAAAAACCCATGGTTTGCGCCCAGCGTGCTGACACATTCAGATATGCCATTTCATGCATTTTGTATCTGCATTGTATTCTGATAAGATTTTAACCATGTGCATTTACTCTCTTCATATACAATATGGCCAAATGAGCGCCATTTCTTATGTCACTAACTTTATGTAGTTCCACAGTCAGCATTCACAGAGCATGTGTGTCAGGAGGAGTTATGGTTGTTAAATGCAGCTTGGAGAGACAGATGCCTTCACACTTGTAAAATGTGTCACGGACCAAGTGCTTTGAGCGATCACACTTCAACTGTGTCTTGAGTGCAGCAGACACATGAAATGATCAAGTGTAAACAAGGTCATTGACAATAGAGACAGTGCAGATGTGTCTGCTCCTCCTCTCGTTCATCACTATCAGGAGTTTTTATCCAGTAGCTGGGTCACTCTATAAACCAGCTGCTGATTTATCTGTGCGATTGAATCTGTTTTTTCTAAATGAACCATTCTTACTCTGACTGACACCAAAGCTCCAGTTCTAATGGCAAAATTTCAAATCCTTTTAATGAAATAAAGGTTCGTACCCCTTTAAATTCCCAACCTTGTGGTACCTTGATAACATAAGTGTAGTAAGATTATAGACATATATGAATATACATTTGAGGTCCTAAGTTTAAATATGCTTTGCAGAATCTGGCAAATGTTAATCATTTAAAAATAATAACAGGAGGAATCATAAGAATTACATTTTGTTTTTTATTTAATACTGCCCTGAATAAGCTATTTCACATAACAGATATTTACAAAACACAATACACAATAATAACTGAATGTACACTGTGTTTTACTGTGTTGTTACCCGGATGATCAATGACTGTGTTTATGTTTTGTGATAGTTGTTCATGAGTCCCTTGTTCATCCTGAGCAGTTAAACTGCCCACTGTCTTGCACATTATTTGATTTTCAATTAAATTGAGGCAGTGTGATGCCCTGGGCAATGTTCTGCTGGGAAACCTTGGGTCCTGGCATTCATGTGGACATTATTTTGACACGTTCCACCTACCTAAACACTGTTGCAGACCAAGTACACACCTTCACGGCAACGGTATTCCCTAATGGCAGTGGCCTCTTTCAGCGGGATAATCCGCCATGCCACACTCAGAAAATTGTTCAGGAATAGTTTGAGGAACATGACAAAGAGTTCACGGTGTTAACTTGCCCTCCAAATTCCCCAAATCTCAATCCAATCATGCTTCTGTAGGATGTGTTGGACAAACAATCTAATCCTTGGAGGCCTCACCTCGCAACTTACAGGACTTAAAGGATCTGCAGCTAACGTCTTGCTGCCAGATACCATAGCACACCTTCAGAGTTCTTGTGGAGTCCATGCCTCAACAGGTCAGAAATGTTTTGGTGGCACAAGGGGGGCCTACACAATATTAGGCAGGTGGTTTTAAAGTTATGGCTGATCGATGTATAACTTATGCTTTAACATCCATGCTTATTTCTGTATCCAGTAAAAGCTTTCTGAAACATGATGTGACGTTTGACATGGCAGCATTCAGTTCCTCCTGCAGTGTAGTCATTCAAGTGTGTATTGTACTGTACTTTTGCTCTCAGCCATACAAATAAGAGTGTGATGATGCGTGCGTTCACAGTGGGAATGCTGAGCTCACTCTTGAGTTTCTCTGGACTCATTTAAACTTAATGAGTTTCTGCAGTAGTAATTGATGGGCACTTGCTAATTTGGGTATGTCTTTTGATGTCTGCAAGCAAGAACAGACTGGAAACAAAATGGCACCCTCTTGTTTCATATTCTCTCTCTCTCTCTCCTCTCTCTCTCTTTCACACACACACACACACACCCACACACACACACACAGACACTTATACTTCATTTCCCTGTTTGTTTACTGTTGAGTGGTGGATTAAAGCTCTGGGGTTGATTCAGTCTTCAGCTCCACCTGATCTGACTAATTAAATCTAATTACAAACTAATTATTTTAGAGAGCCAATACATGACAGTAAAATAAACTCTCCTAAGGCATTTTTCAACTTGGTAGATAGAAAGAAGTGCAGCACCGATATCCCATGTTCAGGATCATTGTGCTTTGTGAACATGACCTTCTATGATACATGCCCATATACGTTAGATTTGTGGGTTCTATGTTCACCCCTTCTAAATAAATGCTATAATGCATCACTGAAATGTCTCATTAAGGCTTTAGACAAAAGCAAACTGTGATTAAAAATTAAAGGTGGCCATCAAAAAGAATATAAATATTTCAACATATGAATGTCACTATGCAACTAGTGAAGAAAAGAAAACAAAAGGCAAGAAAGGAAAAGGTGGTTTTATCTCATAAAACATTTTTTTAATGGTGTAGTTGAATAATTAGGGTAAAATAGTATTAAATGGTTTGCACTTCTATAGCACTTTTTTAACCTTAGTGGTTCCAAAGCGCTTTACACTGTGTCTCATTCACACACACACACACACACCAATGGTAGCATGCAAGGCGCTAACTTGCCATCGGGAGCAATATGGGGTTCAGTGCCTTGCCCAAGGACACTCCAGCATGTGGAGTCATGTGGGCTGGGAATCAAACCGCCAACCCTACGATTAGTGGACAACCCACTCTACCACCTGAGCCACAGCCCCCTGAGACACAGGGGCGGGGGCGGGATTGGGTTGGTTGGGGAAACCCATCTTTCTCATAGGATTTGCCAAATTTATATAGGAACATCACAAATGAGCCAGAATCCTCCACAAACAAATCCCTGTAGTTATCCAATTATACTTTCACTGCAGGTGATGTGAAAAACCTGCAGAGCCAGTGACCCAAAGGCTATTTAAAACATATACAAGGGCTTACACAAGGGCTTTTTCATAAGCAAAATTCACAAATCTCTCTCTGTACCATCCTTACACACAGTGACACAGTGTGCATTCACTATGTCAGACAATGTAACACAAGTACTAGAGGAAAGGTCCAGAAGGTATTATGGTTCACAGAGCTGCCAAATCATTCCTTTCTGTCACTGCTCTAGAGACAATTACTCCATCAGCTACTAAGCAATGTTTGTTTTCTTCACATTACTGCATTACAAACCATAAAAATTGGAGAGATAACATTCAGTTGTTTTTGCTGTTGCAATATTACAGTAAGTGACACACACACAGACACATACACACACACACACACACACTGCAGTATCCAGTGGCTGTCTGAGCGGGATTCAGCACTGCAGTCAAGTATGTCAACTGTCCTATCTAAAAACAAGCAGGGACAGTGGTTTTGTTTAAAGTACTACAACCAAAGCTGACCAATCACTAAAGAAAACAAGCCAAAGCAATCTTGCCAGTACAATCAAATATACATCCTTTCCTCCTTTGCTTGGGCAAATTATGTTTAAATAGTATATATGTATATATTGTTATAGATAATAGTAAATCTAGTTAAATAGTGTTTCTGTTGTTAGCAAGATTGATATTCTACAATACTGACATTCGGCATCCCTCTTAATAATTGATGTGTAAATCATTGAATTAGGTGTAGATACAAGGCCCACGCTAGCTATGGGTGTAACAGGCAATTGCCTGTATGTGCATTGCCCAGGGTATCTACATTAACCCTCTGCAGTGTTACATTCACATTAATATTCTCAGGAGTCAAAGATTAATTTGATTTGAGTGCAGCTGTAAGTTGTAAAATCCAACACCATGCCATGTCCTAGATAGTGCCTCCAGGTTAAGCTGGATTCATAGTTTTTATGTAAGCTCCACCAAAGATTGTAGCAGAGTGACTAAATGAATCCAATATGGTTACACGTCAGTCTCCAACCTCAGCCTGTCACAATCCTCACAATCTGCAGAAATCAACAAAGTCATGTAAGCACACAGTTCACTCAGTAAATCAGTTACTAAGGTGGTAGAGCGGGTTGTCCACTAATCGTAGGGTTGGCGGTTCGATTCCTGGCCTACATGACTCCACATACCGAAGCGTCCTTGGGCAAGACACTGAACCCCAAGTTGCTCCCAATGGAAAGTTAGCGCCTTGCATGGCAGCTCTGCTACCATTGGTGTGAATGGGTGAATGAGACACAGTGTAAAGTGCTTTGGATAAAAGTGCTATATAAGTTCAGACCATTTACCATTACTAGACTAAATAGCTACTAGGAATATCATTGTAGTCCCATTGAAGTATACTAACGTTATCATTAACGTTTTGTCCATGACGAGGTGACACTGTATGGTTGGTGTGAGCCACATGTGATTTCAGCCCAATAAATTGGATACAGTTAGAGAAATTGTGTCCATGCTGAAATGCCTGTAATGGGGTATTTAACAAAAGAGTGAGAGACTCTGAGTGAGAGAGTGAGAGAAATTGAGAATACTATAGAAACTGAGGTAGATATAGAGTAATGGTCTGGTCTGCACTTATGTAGCTCTTTTTTTAACCTTAGCGGTTCCAAAGCACTTTACACTGTGTCACACTCACCTATTCACACACCAGTGGTAGCAGAGCTGAGCAACTTGGGGTTCAGTGTCTTGCCCAAGGACACCTTGGCATGTGGAGTCTCATGGGCCGGGAATCAAACCACCAACCCTACGATTAGTGGATAACCTGCTCTACCACCTGAGCCACAGCCGCCCACAACAGCACATGGGTCAAACACAAGGCCCATGGGCCAAATCAGGCCCACAGCCTTGTTTTATTTGGCCTGCGTGAACTTGGAAAAAATAACACTGAAACAGCCCATAGGACACTACTGCTCAACATTTTCACACGATGGAGAATTCACAACAGATCTGTAGCATAGCAGCTGCCACTGCACAGTGTGCGAGCTCACATCTTACAGTGCTTAACTAAAACCAATGAGTGATAGCCTTTTTCCCCATTCGAAGGGCAGTTACTGTAAACCACTATACATCCGCAGGTGGCTTGAGTGCGGTCAGAAATGTGATTTAAGATCAACACCTGTGTGCTGTGTTGATGTAAGTCACACACATGACTAAATTCAATTCAGAAGCATGTTATGTGTTGTCCTGGCAGTTATGGCAGTGCTTTTTATGGCAGTGCCTTAACCAGAAATTAATTTTGATAGGATGAGGAAATATACAAAATAAAATCATATTGTTTTTTTGTTTTGTTTTTTATCTGTACAATTAAATTGATAAATTTGACATGTTTGTGCATTTCAGGTGGATGTCAGACATCGGTTGGATGTTCCACTGAAAATTATTAAAATAACGTGAAAAATAACATCTTATATTATAAGTCCTGATCTACATTTTTGTTGCAGTAAGCTCCAGAGAGATAGTTCACTGACTCGTATATATCTCTGTGCTTATAGTGTTGCTATCTGGAGAGAAGCTCTTTTTGCTGGTTATGAAACACTGCCACATGTTGGATTACTAATACAATACCATGATGGTCAGCAATATCAACCATCAGGATGGTGCATGGTTGAGCAGCCTTCTCCACTTTCCACAGAATCTATTCAGGTGGGACCATCCCTGGTTCGCCTTACTGAGAGCAGCTCATCTGCCAGGGCTGTACAGCAATGTAGCGAATATAGTGCTGAGATGGCACATACTGTACTGTATGTCTGTAGTAGTGGTGGCTGCACACTGGTAAACCAGATCTGGAAAAGGTTTGGCAAAGCACAGGTGGACATCTTTGCCAATGCCAAGTTAACACATTGTGGATTGTGGTTCTCCCAGGCAGAGCTGATTTTTTTTCAGGGACTGCTAGACATCAGCATGTCCACATCTTTGTTAAAGTTGTATGTAGCAGCCATCACAGTGCACTACAACATCCCTTTGAGCTGATGGACGATGTCAAAATGAAATTGGTATCTCTGAAAATTACAGCTTTTATAGCAATCACTTCTGCAGAAAGACTTTGGGAACTGCATGCTCTGGCAATAATCTCACTTTGTATCCATTGGTGGTCAAATAACTCTGAGCTGACTTTGTGGTTGAATCTGTGATTCGTGCCCAAGGTCATATCACTCAACTTGCAACTTTTTAATTAAGGTGAGCCTGCAGAGCATTCTTTGCTGTGCTTGGACACGCTTTATGGTAGTAATTAGAAAAGATAGTGGCCATCCGATCCTCATATCACTTGTTCACCTGCTAAATGTGAAAGATACAGGAGACTCTCTTGTCTAAGCAGAGGCTGGCCCACTAGGTGGTGTACATTACCATGGTAATGTACATACACAGCTTCAAACTATCCTAGAAGTACCACCTCTTCTGCATGGGCATTATTTAGAGGCATGCCACTCCAGGAAGTATATGTTGCTTGTGTATCACCTTGCACGTTCTCAAGGTTCTACTAGGTTGTGTGAGTGCAGTGGTAATCTGTGAGCACCTTTTCAAGTTAATCCAGAAGCAAACCCTTGTAGGGGGAAAAAAAAAACCTCTGTTAAACCAAAAACCTAAAACCAATGACGGAAATTGGCACAGGTGAAGGTTAAATGTGTGCATTCATTTATTATATAAATATCTGTCTCCAGTTTATAATGTTACAGTAATGAACTATAATATCTGACTGCATTTTACAGTATAAGGTTAATGTAATTGATTCCAAACAGTAAACATTTAGTTAAAATGTAGGAAAAGTAATCTCCCCCTCAGCGTTTGATTACTAATACATGCCCAGCTTTATAATACAAAGCTTTTCACTAGAATATGACATTTTTTTACTTGCATAAGAAGCTTTTATTTGCAAGCAATAGCCTTTATAGCTGCTTATGAGATGTTATTTATTTATTTATTTATTTATTTATTTTACATTTTTAGCAAAAGAATATTATTCTGTTTGAGCATTAACTTACCATTTTCTAAGACAATGGCTGAGTATTTAGGGACAATATTACAAAACCTACAAAACCAATGAAATAGTTGAACCCAAAGCCTGGTATTAAACACAGATCACAATAATTTTAGAGATCGAATGGTAGATTTTTTTTTTTTGAGATCTGTGGGTAGATGGGCAATTCTGCAACAACTCTGGAGTTGCAACCATTTTAATTCTCGTGAGCGTACTTTGAATTTTCTACAGTGTATTACCACTGACCAGGAAAACTAAATGGAGCCCAATCATATATTACTTTACAACAGCATGACATAAAAACACTACTTGGTCAGCACCAAGTAGTGCCAAGTAGTTTTCTGCTCCTGCAGGAATTCTGCATTCTAAACAGGAAGAACAGACAGGATGACTCACTTCTGGAGTTTCATGATCGGATTGTATTGTTCTGACCAATCCAGCACCAAATTTCTGCCATATCCTGTTTGGAATCAGGTGATTCCACTATCCGTGTTAGCTAGGAGGGATGAAATAGCCAGCCAGTATGACAACAGTATTTATTTCAAATACAGTTTCATGGTCTGCACTTATATAGCACTTTTTTAACCTTAGAGGTTCTACAAAGCGCTTTACACTGGTTCTCATTCACCCATTCACACACATAGCTGAGCTGCCATGCAAGGCGCTAGTTTGCCATCGGGAGCAACTCGGGTTCAGTGTCTTGCCCAAGGATACTTCGGCATGTGGAGTCATGTGGAGTCATGTGGAGTCACGAGGACCGGGAATCAAATTGCCAACCCTACAATTAGTGCACAACCCGCTCTACCACCTGAGCCACAGTTGTCATGCATCACTATGTGACATGCATCTCAGCATATTTATTGTGTAAAAAGCTATACAAGAATCTATACAGATGATTCTCACCCCTACCCACTATCCAAGGTTTATAGAACCACAGTCTTATACTGTATGTTAGTAGTGTTACACCAGTTGGCCATGTCATCAGACATATTTTGAGTATGTGAATTTCAAAAAAAATATGCCAGTATAATATTAAAAATAGCAGTAAAATAAAAAATAGAAAATTAAAAATAGCAGTAAAATATTGTTTATTTGAATTAATTAAATTCTCATTATTTCTATTTGCAACATCTTTTTCAATTTTTCAATTTTGGTCTAAGTTTTGTTTTATACTTTTGGCACAAAGTGAATTTCTTATAAATGTCATTCTATATTTGAGGGCCAGAAATTATTTTTATGTGGGAGAATCTATTCATGGAAATGAAAGATCTCAATTAAAGGGTGTGGCAGAATCATAAGCTCCAGCAAAAAGCGTAGGTTTAAATGATTTGGATAGGGCACTGACCAAATCTTCATTTCATGGTGGGGAGTTAGACATTTACTCTCAGAGCTGAGGGGACAGCTATGAATCCATCCAGAGATAGTAGACAGCCATTCATCTTCATTTTCATCCATCACTCATTTATCTATATCTACATCCGGCCAGCTGTACATCCGCTCTGGATTCATTGCAATAGTAATGGCAGGGTACATTTGACTGACACGCTGGCTAGCAAAACAGACTGATGATCAGTGGTGAGCTCAGTGCAGTTCAGTGCTGCTCTTCCATAGCTCAGTGTTACACAGAGGTGCAATGTTAGCTGCCTCAGTTCACATTTGGCCCAACTTTTGCATGCGTTTTATAGATGTCACCATCCCAGTGTCCACTATTGTTGCTGTGCTTATAATCTGCCAATCACAGGGCAACTTACAGAAAGACAATAAAAATTCTAGAGGGGAAAAAGAGAGAGAATGTAGTCTGCTATATAATAATATATATGAAGCACTAGTCTGAGGGAAAAACTATAACTATATTATATTTATTAGGTTACTACTTATGAGCCAGTCAATAAAGCCAGGGGCCATGAAGGTCTACTAAACTCAAAATAGTACTCAGGTAGAAAAAGAGACACTACTGGGTATGCAATAATGGCAGCATAACTTTTAACCCCAACATAGGTCATAGAAAATAAGCAAAACATATCAAAACATCCATTAAACAAAACAAAATCTGAATGATTCCAATTTGTTCCAATACAAATTCAGAATGCTGACAGAGATATAGAGAGATCCCATGAATATGTTGCACAATAAGGAAGAACATATCTGCATCCCAAGTGGCCTGCAAGAGCAAAAGTACTAAGAGACAGAGCTCAAAGGAATACCAGTCACCTGGTAACAGCAGCCAAGTTGGTAGAGGGAACAAAATATTACAGAGAGTAACAGCAGCACACTAGATGTGATTAGATTGACAGATGAGTTTTAATGCAATAGCAGGAGTCTACGTTCATTGCAATAAGTGAACAGTGGTTTTTAAAGATTTTTTTTTTAAATTACAGTTACAAGCTTGTCCGTATACCAACAAGAACACAAAACAACACAATTCTGACATCTTGTATCACCAAAGAAGATTTCTACTCTTGATCTAAACTATTCCATAGGAGAAGCCATCAGTCTTTTCTGATAACATTGACCAGTATTTCATTGTTTACAGACTACACTTGATTACACGATTCCATTAATCAAACCTTCAAGAAGCATCAGAATGTATAAGTCCACTTGCCATTAAAGCTAAAGGATAAATGTAGAGTTTAGGCAAAAACAAAATAAGAACTTGTTAATACACTATTGTTGCACACACAATTAATCAAACCTTTTTGTCCTATGTTAATAAACAAACCATTTTTTAAATTCTTGTTTGTTTTTACAAGTTAGTGTTGCTTCCCAATTCTGACCTGGTGTGTACATCAACGAACACAGGTGTGGGGTCAGCTGAGATCAATTATTCAAGATTCAGACAGTAAATCCAATAAAAGGTCTTTGTACATTGTAAAACGTTGTACACCTCTTCATTATTATAATGGTCCATGGCCCTCTCTGTATGACTCAGGGCTTTCCTAAATGTGTCTGTGTTAGTATTTTAGCTCGGCTCAGGCTTGGCACTGTGTAGTACTGCAAGACAGATGGCAATGTGCTGATCTCTAGAGGCCAGTTATCATGCTCGGTATTTATGAAATACATAGATGCTGGTGATTGTTTTACATCTGATCCTTGCACATGTATGCACACACCTGTTTTGTCTGGAAGGCCAGTAAGGACCATCTGATGTAGCCAGCAACAGCTGTAAAGCCACAGGATGGCAAGGACACACACTCATGTGTGAAACATGTGAAAATGTGTGAAAAATCCTTTGGAGCAGAGCAATAAAACAGGCTACTAAATAAAGAAGCCTAGTAGTAGTAGTAGCTAGGTACGTGTCGTTCACAAATGAGATAATCCTTTGAGATAGCACTTTTAACACTGGGAGCTAAAGAGCCGTAACATTTCCTTCTGCTGAAAATTCATCAGTATTCTGTATTCATGAGTCTCTTCTGCTTTTAATCACATCCAGTGCAACCGTGACTGAATTGCTGATGAATCTAGTGAATCTTATCAACACCTAAGTGGTTCGGAACAATATAACAAGTTATAGACAGTTCTATTGAGAATGTAAAGACGTGTGTTTGACTCTCTGCGTGGGACAAGCACCACGAGGGGCCGACCGCACTGCTTGCATGTCATATTACATTATGCAGTGTAGCATGTAGGGGAATAATAAAATGACAACTATCACTAAAATTCTACATCTAATGAAAGTTAAGCGCAGACAGCAGCGTAATAAAATTAAAGAATGAATGCTCACGGCATTTGAGAAAGCATTTGGCAGGTTTTACTAGAATTTCCACAACTAGTAGTAGTCTAAACCACCATTATGTTATATTTTTTTTGCACTGTACTATGCAGTTCTGTGCTCAACCAGAAGCAGAAGCCTGTTATACACATCAACAGTCAACACTGTAACATAAATTGCAAATGCCTGTGAAAATATCTATATTTATTAAGTCAGCAAATGGATGGGGTATCAGTGACAATAAAAAAAAAAATATTGAAAAAACAAGCACACACATTGCTCTGTACATCAGCAGAGCCTTGCATTCTTTGCTTGTTTTAAGGGTTAGCATGACAAAAGATTACGCTGACACATACCTGCTCCACACAAGCCACCATCATGTTTGAGAAGCTAAATGTCCTTTTGAATGGTGGCTTTTTTTTTTCAGAAGAAAAACATGCCAATAGGTGGATTGGCTACTCTAAATCGAAAATGTGTGTTCATGGTTCCCGATAATGGACTAGGATCCCATCTAGGGCATATCCCCACCTCTCATCCAGTGCTTCCAGGATAGGATCCGGATCCACCATGACCCTAACCAGGAAAAAGCAGTTACTGAAGACGATTAAATGAATGAATTATTTAGTAAGCATCAGCACAATCGCTGCACAGCTCATGAAGATAAGTCTGTTCATTTCTTTTCAAGGTCCTGTAATCGCAGAGCTTGTTTCTCACCTCACCATTTACTGCATATTCACCATTGTAAGCATTTCAGTAGTGAAAATCGAGTTAGGGGAAATTGGTCAGTTATCACACGCAATTAAAACGAGCCATTTCGGGATTCCCCACTGCCATGCAGCAACCATGTAGTCAAACAACAAGCAGAATGAGGTCTAAGGGTTACCTTACATACAGATATGCAAATATAGCAAAGAAACTCTGAAACTATTGGTACAGCAAGGCAGATTCATTTGTTTGTGCTGTACACCAAAAACATTTGGGTTTGAGATCAAAAGATGGATATGATACGAGAGTTTAGGATTTCAGGTTTTATTTGATTGGATTTACATCTAGATGTGTTAAACAACATAAAACATAGAACCTTTTGTATCAGACCACCTGATTTTTTGGAGAGCAAAAGTATAGGAACAGATAAGTCTTGAAGTAAATTAAAGTAAATAACACTTAATATTTGTTGCATATCCCTTGCTTATAATAACTGTATCAAGCCTGTGACTCACTGACATCACCAACCTGTTGGTTTCCTCTTTTGTGCTGCTTTTCCAGGCTTTTACCACAGCCTCTTTCAGTCATTTGTTTTTGGTTTCTCCCTTCAGTCTACTCTTCAGGAGGTGAAATGCTGCTCAATTGGGTTTAGGTCAGGTGATTGACTTGGCCAGTCTAAAACCTTCCACTTTTCCCCCTGATAAAGTCCTTTGTTGAGTTGGCAGTGTGTTTTGGATCATTGTCTTGCTGCATGATAAAGTTCCTCCTGATTAATTTGGATGCATTTCTCTGTAAACTGGCAGGCACAGTGTTCCTGTAAACTTCTGAAATCATTCTGCTGTTACCATCATGAGTTACTTCATCAATAAAGATTAGGGATCCTGCTCCAGAAGCCGTCATGTAAGCCCAAGCCATGACACTACCAACACCATGTTTTACAGATGAGCTTGAATGTTTTGGATCATAAGCGGATCCTTTCTTTCTCCACAATTTCCATCACTTTGGTAGAGGTTAGTCTTGGTTCCAGAACTTTTGTGGCTGATTTCTGTATTTCTTTGTGAATTCCAATCTGGCTGTTTGATTCTTACTGCTGATGAGTTGTTTGCATCTTGTGGTATAGCCTCTATATTTCTGCTCTCAAAGTCTTCTTTCACCGGTGGATTGTGATACCTTCACTCCTGCCCTGTAAAGGTTGTTGCTGTCACTAACTGTTGTTTTTGTTTTTCTTCACAGCTCTCATAATATTTCTGTCATCAGCTGTTGTTGTTGTTTTCATTGGCGACCCATTCGGTGTCTGTTACTCAGTACACCAGTGGTCTGTTTCTTTTTCAGGACATTCCAAATTGTTTTATTGGCTATGCTCAATGTTTGTGCAATGACTTTTGGTAGATTTGGTAAAATGGTAGATTTTCCCTCTTTTCTCAGCTTCAAAATGGCTTGCTTTTCTCCCATAGAAAGCTCTCTGGTCTTCATGTTGGCTTATCCTTTTTAGCAACAAATGCAGTCTTCACAGGTGAAACTGAAGGCTAAAACCAAGAGTAGATATTCAGAGCTATTTATTTTTTAAACATTCAATCGAACAGGACACGCCTGGGTAACAAGTAATACCTGTCAGTCACATTTTTCGCCTAAAAATTGGGTGGTCGGTGGGTTTGGAAGATTTCATGTATTAAGTAACAATCGTGTTAAAGATCTCAGGACAATGTTATTAAACGACACTCAAATGGAAAAGCTACAGAGCCATAGTAAAGACTTATAAAGCATATCCTGCCAGTACAATTGGTTCTATAATATACAGTGGAAAATTCATGGAACCACAACTAATCGCCACCGGACAGGTAAGCTATGCAAGAATTTACAATGTGATATAATGATAAGGAAGGTAATAATAATGCTAAGGAAGGTAACAGAAAAAGCCAGCAGTCACTCTAGAGAGTTGCAGGATGATCTGAAAGCAGCAGGACAATAGTTGCACAGAGAATAAAAAGCAAATTTCAAAGTCATCTCCATTTGTACACCCCACACAAAACTCCTCAACTACAAAAGAAGCACAGAGATACATGTCTAAAAGCATTTAGACAAATCAGAACTCTTTCAGAGCATTATACTATAGTCAAATCAATCAAAACAAAAATAAAACTCTTTCGTGATAATTTAGCTTGTCATATATGGAGAAAGAAGGAATGATCCCAAGAGTGAAGTATGGAGGAGAAAGCATCATGATATTGTGCTATACTGAGACATATTAGAGGTAAATTTAATTTTATCACCCAAGAAATTGGACACATGATGGAAGTTTCAACAAGACAATGATAACATATAGTCAAAATAACTTCAATGGCCTAGTCAATCACCTGACTTTAATCCCATTGAGAATTCATAGAGGAATTTTTAATTGTGAGTCCATTATGGGGACTCTCTTAGCCTTGGGGAATTGAAGACAATTTGTCAAAAGGAATGGGCCAAAATTGAAACACAATTACTTTTTACTGTAGACATCCCAAAGCTGCAATTATGAATAGCGTTGCAACAAAACATTTATGTTGGTAAATCTTTGATTACACTCATGAGTACATAATTTTTTTTTTTATTTTGTTTATAAGTACAACATAAAAAGATATTGTATCATTGTGTAAATTTGTAGTAGATTCTGTATATGCACTGGATGTACATTAAGTAACAAAAACAATACTGTTTGAATGATTATTTTCCCTCATTGTAGCTGATGCTACAAAATGTGTCTGATACCTCAGTTGTTTGTTTTTGCTTAGTCCTTCAACTTTCTGGTTTGCAAACTACTGTACAGTTGCAATGAACAAATCAAACAAAAGCAATTGAAATAGTTCAACACAACGAATGGTTCAAGTCATTTCCCCAAATTCAACTGAAAATACAACTTATAATGACACCTCCAGTTTCAAAATTATTCAAACCCTTCATGTCAAGCATCTTTAGTACTTAGTAGAGCACCCTTTAGCTGTTATGACCTGCTGCAAACGAGATACATAGCCAGACACTAGCTTCTGGCAGCATTCCTGAGGAATCTTAAACCATTCCTCATGAGCAATGGCCTCCAGTTCAGTAATATTCTTGGGTTTGCGTGCTGCAACCGCATTCTTCAAATCCTACCGGAGATTTTCTATGGGGTTCAAGTCAGGTAACTCTGATGGCCCTGTAGAATCTTCCAGGAATTCTTTTGCAACCAAGCCTTGGTGGAATTTGAGGTATGCTTGGGATCATTGTCCTGTTGGAAGGTCCAATGTCGCCCAAGCTTCAGCTTCCTCACAGATGGCATGAGGTTTTTTCCTAGGATTTCCTGATACTTCAATGAATCCATCTTGCCTTCCACACGCTGCAGGTTTCCAGTGCCAGAGGATGCAA
>JANDJT010000012.1:20664374-20678230 GCA_024331685.1 Stegophilus panzeri
AATTCAATTCAATTCAATTTTATTTGTATAGCGCTTTTTACAATGGTCATTGTCTCAAAGCAGCTTTACAGAAATATCAAACACAGGATACAGATTTTAAGTGTGTGGATTAATCCCTATTGAGCAAGCCGGTGGCAACGGTGGCAAGGAAAAACTCCCTAAGATGATATGAGGAAGAAGCTTTGAG
The DNA here is from genome assembly GCA_024331685.1 of Stegophilus panzeri. Classification (NCBI taxonomy): domain Eukaryota; kingdom Metazoa; phylum Chordata; class Actinopteri; order Siluriformes; family Trichomycteridae; genus Stegophilus; species Stegophilus panzeri. The sequence goes on from JANDJT010000012.1 coordinate 20,664,562, forward strand.
AGGAACCAGACTCAGAAGGGTAACAACAGATAATGTGAAAGTAAAAGAAAGTTCATTATGGTTTGTACATGAAGTATTTGTTGAACTAGTCTACTGTTCACCAAAGGAGACCCGAGAGCAAAACTGCATGTGGTAATTACAGTCCCAAGGCCATAGCAACCACAGTGAGAATGTGTTGCTAATAATGTACTGTAATATTTATATTAAACAACTACACAAACATATTTACAATAAACTTTGGTAATATCTTACATAATATAAAATAACACATAAATACACATAAAATAGCATATTTGGACCCAACCTTCTGATCTGTGACTCAGCCTTAACCACTGAGCCACTACAATTAGCTCAACTAGCTTGCACTGATTCAATGTAATCTTTTAGTGGAGTTAATTCAGTGGAAGAAGTGGTTGAATCAGTGCAAGCTAGTTGAGCTGGTTATAGTGGCTCAGTGGTTAAGGCTTTGAGTTACAGCTCAGAAGGTCATTTATTTCAATCCCAGCACTGCCAAACTGCCACGGTTGGTTCCTGGAACAAGACCCTTAACCTTCAGCTCAGTTGTATCCTGCATATAAGCAAATGCACTGGAGTATGTGTTAATTTATACTATGTAAGCTATAACAGTACTTTACTGTGTATATGCTTTATAGTTGTTGACTGTATAGTTTACAGTTTACTGACAATGCAGGATGTGCGTAAATTACTGTAAAAATTTACAGGAATGTTTACAGTGTAGGCTACCATTGAAACATTTGATTGTTATGTAGTTTTGGGATGTAACCAAAAGCAGGATCATGTGATACATAAAGTGAGTGGCACACTATATATTTGGATATATACACTCTTAGTGAATTAGGTTCTTCTATAATGGTCCGTTTTATAATTACGTAGAAGAGCATAATGAATAATTATTAAGGGCTGTCTAAGGATTTTCTAAGCACGTACTATGTAGTACGCTAGGTTCGGTTGGAGACGCAGCCTCAGTCTGAGCAGCTGCACATGGAGCTGTCCGAGGCTGGCTGGTGCTGAAATGGATGAGATGAGAAAGGCTTGGCAGTAGACAGTTCTGAGCATCCTCTCAATCCGGGGAGAAAAATACACAGATTGAGAGGGGGTGCCGCACATTGAGCGTGATATGCTATTGCTCTTACTTCAAAACAAAACCGCTTATTAGGCTACAGGGCACGTCCGCACCTGGAGCTGCCACTGTGCGTGTAATAAACACAAGCCTATTTTCTAAAGAAATGAAATGTTTCTGTTCATCACAACCAATAACACGCATGTAGAATGGCTGACATGTATTGCAGACACATCATGTTCCCCTGTTCATTCGCAATGTACACCATAAATCCAACGTCTCTTTGTCTTCTACGATTATTAGCTACTACAACCGTCCATGTCGAATTGTGTTAAGGTGTTTGATCATGTAGCGTCGTGAAAGAGATATAACCTGCAGTAAACCGATCATTCAGCTGACAAAGCCAGAAAAAAACAACATTTTGGAAATAAGCAAGGCACTTGCTCCTAGAGGAATCTTAATCATTAAACAAACACACAAACAAGCAAACAAACAAACAAACAAAAAAAACACAGCACCATACAGCCATAAGCCATCACCGTCGAGATAATCAAGTGGACTATTGTATACTGTATTTAATAATTACGTGGCAAAATATCTTAACTTGGTAGGCGTGAATCAAGGAGTAGATGATGAGGAAACGAGTATGATGCGTGAACGCAGATGGAAACGAATCAGTCAAGCATCCTGGACTTGTACACACGCCATATCCACACATTCCAGTCATTTGCGAGGTAAAGAGGTAAATAAGCGCATGTGAGAGAAACGTCTGATAGAATCGTGTAAATAAGATACCTGACTGCTTATTCGACAGAACAAACTGAAACAGTGGGTAAAAGAGAGAGAAAAAAACAACAACATGTGGCTTTTCGAGCTCTGCAGCATCATTGATGTGAGTTACTCACACATAAGCGTGATAGATGAACGCCCAGCCTCGTGGTCTCTCCAGAACATTGTAGAGGAAATTCTGCAGGCGCCGATAGAAGGCGTTGCGTTTGGGAGGCTTCTTGCCCGAGATGCCGGAGCGCTGCTTGCTCAGGATGCTGCCGCGCTTAGTCGCGTCACCGGCGGCGATGAGCAGCGCGCCATCACGACTCGAATCCGCCGCGGCCGCCTCGAGCCCCACAAAGCCCACCTTGAGCTTCTTCTCGGTCTGCGGACCCGGGTAAACCCCGCCGTTGCGGGATTTCTGCACCATTGTCGCGGCGGCGCTGGCATGGAGAGGAGAGAGGAGGCGCGGGCGCGCGTGCCGGGGCTCCTCCGCCCGCTGACAGGTGCGAGCAGTTTTGGGGGAGAGAGGCGCGTGTGCGCGCGCTGGTAAGGACGGGAAGAAGCGCGTGTGCGCGCGCAAGGAGGAGCTCGGGCGTGCGCGAGAAGGAGAAACCAATAGCGATGCGGGAAGAGAGTCCGCAGTCTCTCGGTCTCTCACCCTCTCCTACTCACTCACTCTCTCTCTCTCTCTCTCTCTCTCTCTCTAAATCAGCATCTTCCGACCACCTGACAACAGGAGTGGAAAAAAGAGAACGGGTGCTCAATAATTCAGAGGGGATGGAGGGAGAATCGGTCTAGCATGTACTAAAAATATTGGAGGGAAAACAAACAAACAGTGAATCGGTAGACACTGTAAACATTACAACGGCAGTCTAACATGTACAGTGGCTCACAAAGAAAAGAGTCTACACTAAAACAACGGAAACTAGGGGAGTGTTCTGGACCTTAAAAGAGAGAGAGAGAGAGAGAGAGAGAGAGAGAGAGAGAGAGAGAGAGAAAGAGAGATTGAGATCATGTCCCTTGAGACAATAGCTGCTCCAGCTCCATCCAATCTAATCATGAAGAAAACCCTGATATATATACTCTATACCTGCCAAGGCCTGTCACTGAGAGACACGCGGTTACAGAGAGAGAGAGAGAGAGAGAGAGAGAGAGAGAGTATGTCATCATATCATAGACACATGTTCTCTAACACTTTGATAATGGAATTCTACTCCAATATGGATTTGCGATTTCATCATAATTACAATCACTGCTGTTTATTTCACATCTCATCAGGTTTACACTGCAATGAAGATGAGTGAGCAGCACCAGAGGGCTGAGATCATTTGGAAGTGAATCAGACCAACACTGCTAAGCAATAACAGGTAGGCCTGTACCCCAGCATCCCAAAGCTCTCCATTTCCCTCACATTAACAGTTCATAGTCTCACAATTAGCCTAATCTGTATGCCATCTTCAAAACAACTCATATTCTTGACTTTAAGCAATCCAGTTACTTTTATTAAATAACATTTTGTATGTTGGGTGGTTATGGTTACCTTACTTTGTTACAAAGATAATATGCACATAGAGGATGGCCCCACATGGACAGCCTAAAGCCTGGGTTTACTGTGGATGGTGCCACTCAGGCACCCTAAAGATGGCTGTAAGCATTCTACCTTGGATAGCTTAAAGACTGCAATTCCTAAGAAGGGTTTACACTCAAATCTCCATAATTGAGCAGTTGATAACCTCAGTTTGATACAATAGACTTCAATTTAAAACAATAATGATGCCATACTCAAGTATGGAGGGTATGGTGGCTTAGTGCTGAGCACATTTGCCTCACACCTTCAGGGTTTGGGTATGCGATTCCCACCTGTGTGTATGGAGTTTGCTTGTTCTCACTGTGCTTCAGGGGTTTCCTACCGGGTAGTCCGGTTTCCTCCCCAGTCCAAAGACATGCTCTGTAGACTGACTGGCATTTCCAAATTGTCCATAGTGTGTGAATGTGTGTGTGTGTGTGTGTGTGTGTGTGTGTGTGTGTGTGTGTGTGTGTGTGTGTGTGATTGTGCCCTGCAACGGATTGGCACCCCAGTCAGGGTGTCCCCTGCCTTGTACACCGAGTTCCCCCAGAATATGCTCCAGGCCCTACATCCCTGTGTGGGATAAGAGGTACGAAAAATGGATGGACTCTATAGTATACATTTATAGAAGATATTTTTTTTATAATCACACAATCCGGTGTCACCCAGAAGAGGATGGGATCCATTTTGAGTCTCTCAATGTTTCTTCCTCATGGCATCTCAGGATATTTTTCCTTGCCACTGTTGCCTCTGGCTTGCTCACTAGAGATAAATGTAATATCGAGATTTCTGTAAAGCTGCTTTGTGACGATCTTCATTGTTAAAAATGTTTTATAAATGAAATTGAATTGAATTCTCTGATATTGTTCTTATTGCGTTTCCACTGGATGTGAAGGATATGCCCTTCTAAACAGTCTCAAACACCATCACTCATACCTACAAGGTATTTTCCTTTTTGTATAATAGTATTTTTTTTGTTAAATCTTTTAAAATGTGTTTTGTCTCAGTGTAAATTCTAGTTTTTGTTCCTTTCCTCAATAACATATTGACTAGGCAAATACTATGCATGTTGTTTTATTAGTCCTATGCAGGAAAGTCATATAATTTATGGATTATTATTTATCAGCATTAGTTTTAAGTGTAATGATTATGTTACTGTGCATATGAAGGGCTACTGATATATAGGAGCCAGGAGATTGATCACACTACACACTATTGATTGGATGTTCAATTTCCACCAGAAAACCAGCATACTTAGGTTTATTGCACATTAAAGCCAACAATATTTATCGGTATCAATATTTATGAAATCAATTTAATGCAGAATGATGCACTGCACAGCTGCATACTGGATGTTAATCAGAGGTTTCAGTACAGAAGAACTTTGGGGGTGACACCATAGATGACTTTTGTTGTGATAGTGATAAATAATGCATGTGTAGATGGTATTTTTCTACAGAGAGGCATGGAAGCAGAAGAACAGGATGGAGGGTAGCCTTTCATCTGGTTATCCAGGCGTTTCCATGACAACAGCCCAGTGAACAATAAGCCAGTTTTTATGTGTACCTCCACTCAGGATCCCCAGTGCAGAGACTGAAATGATTAACTATAAAAATAAATAAATAAATAAATAAATAATAATAAAAAAAAAAACAACAACACACACACAGAGAAAATGGAAATTTATAATGTTATACTTTTTATTTTTTATATTATTGAATGTAAAAAGCCCTTAATATAAAACGCACTCTCATATAAATGTATTTAAAATTCCATTTTATTCTGACATTTCTCCAGAACATCAGAAAAAAGAGAAGTGTTCTATGTAAGGAAACTGACATTTTATGTTATAGACGCACTAAAAGAAATAACATTTGACTTTATACGTAGTGTAATTGTAACGGACCCTACTGGTGTAAACTGGTTTCTACTAATAGTTGATAAAATCTCCCAGTTTGGAACAGCTCAGCTGAATTTGATAAAAGAAAGCATTAGCAACCATTTCATCTCTGGAGAATGAAATTACTTTACTCTGAAAGAGCCTGATGGAATTTCACCTAGTGAAATATTTTGAATTACCAATCCACTGTTTAAGCTAGGATAACGATCATATTCATATTCTTTAACCAACATTTCCCCTGTAACAGTCTAAAATGATTTAATGTACTGCACACACTACAGTGGGCTTTTTGTGGGCATAAACATAAAAGCCACGGTGGTTTCCCCAGAAGCAGGAGAGTATGATGATGGACTATTATATCATACATAGAATGCAGTGGTTTATTATTTATCAAAATTGAACCTGTTTTTTTTCTACAAATGCACCACTGTTACATTTCCTTGCTGGATTGTTATGGTAAATAGGAGTATTGGTGGGAATTACTGTTCTGGAAGCGGACGTGGACTCAACGTGATCCGTGACGTTAGGAAACGAGGCTTATTAAGCCGAGCTAGGTCTCTGCTGCGTGCGTCTGCTTACAAAATGATGTGAACATGTCAAACACCGAGACACGACTGCTCCACATTCAATACCAAATCAGGTTAGGAGCCGTTACCATGACAACTTGGTTCATTTCGTTCCTCCGTGCAAAAGCCAGGTAGAGTCTTCCACGTTCTCATCAGCTTCCTCAAACAGAATGGGGGGGGTACAGGCAGTTTTAACCAGCTTTGCTTTATGAAGTGTTAAACTAAAAGACTAAGAACTTTCACAGATTAAGAGAGATAATGTGTCATAATGTAAAATAATATAAATGACTGGAAAATACACACAGCATCCACTTTATTAGGAACACCTGTGCACGTGCTTATTCATGCAATTATCTAATCAGCCAATCATATTCTCCACAAAATAAACAAATGAGCTGTGATTCTGTGAGTGGAAATGACTTGTTGATGAGAGCAGTTGAGGAGCATAAGTTTTTGAAGATTAGAAAAAGGCCAGGTAAGGCTTGAAAATGCAACCTGAATTTTTTTTTTTTTTTTAAAGTGATTCTTAGTTTGTTATTTATCAGGTATTTATGAGTAACTGAATTTATATTGGAGCATGCTGCATTATGTTTTATGTATGTTTTAGCATGTGTTTATATGTCCTTTAATGTATCCTTTAATGTATTAAGCCCTATGCTAATTGCTCCTTGTGGGATTCCAGGAGATCTAAGCAGTTTCTGAAATACTCAAACCAGTCTGGCACCAACAACAATACCATGTAACTGAAATCACAATTTTCCCCCTATTACTGTTTGATATGAACATTAACTGAGGCTCTTGACCTGTATCTGCATGAATTTATGCATTGTGCTGCTGTCATATGATTGGCTAATTGCATGAATGTGCAGATGTTCCTAATAAAGTGGACAATGAGTGTAAATTATTATACTGTATTAAATCGTAATAAAATATATTGTTGTTCCAATCAGACCTTTGGTTGTGGCACACCTTGCATTAGGCACATATACAGTATATTTCTGACTGCATTTTTGTTTCTACCCTCAAACCCCAAACCAGTTACACCATGTTAAACTGTACATTCGAAATGGTTTATAATATCTATAACCTAATTAAAATATATATATATTTATTTATACTTGTTTTGAAAACATTTAAAACCACGTACTGGTTTGAAATTTTATCCTGGCTATGCTTCGTGGACCCCACTTTGAGAACCATCCCTGCTGAAAAAAACAATAGAAACCCTAATGTAATTTGTAATATCTATAACTGGAATTGTATTGGTTTTAATGGAAAGTGTAATGGTGCCTGTGGGTCTCTACTGGTAATTTGTTGCCTTGTATTGGTGGCATGTTATGTCTAGTGGATACCATTAAGGACCAATAATAGTAATGGTAATGGTTTCAATGGTTAGTTGATGGTTTGTATTTGTAGTGGAAACCATTCGAATTCCTGTGACAGTTTCTATTAGGTTTTTTTTCAGCAGGGATGGCATAGAAAAGCATGAATCATACTGTTTATGTATTATTAATATGTCTGCATCATTTTGCACTGAATGCAGCAATGTAAAAATGGATTTTAGCCTCTGTCATACGATATCTCTTATTTAGCCCTGTGGAAATCTGTTCATCACCATGATCCCAACAAATGTAAAGGTGTTTTTGGTTTCTATTTTGTTAAATATTGTTTATGTTGCTAATAGGTGAGATGCGAATAAGATACATTTGGGTGCTTTATTAATAAGCCAACATGCTTACAATTGTTTTCACTCAATCACTCACCGTCTGACCGCTATCCTGGTCAGGGTTCTGGTGGATCGGACACTAGATGGTCCATCGCAGGGCACCATGCACACACATTCACATACTCATTCACAACCAGTGGCAATTTGACATAGCCAATCCATCTATCTGCATGTTTTTGGACAGTGGGAGGAAACTGGAGAACCCAGAGGAAACCTGCATGAACCCTGGGAGAACATGCAAAACAATTGCTATAAAATAAAATAATAAAATTAATAATAATTTTTTTTAAAAAAAACATGGCCTAGCTCAGTGTATATCCAATCTTAAGTAATGTTCTTGTTCCTTTTCTATATAGATCACGCTGTTAAAAAAAAAAAAAAAAAAAAAAATCCTGGAATACTTTACATGTCCTCTTCTTGCTTACTTTCTTTGAGGACAGCTGAACAGTAAAGCAGGTTATGCAGGGTATATAGGGAAACCCATTAGTAATACAGATGGCAGGAAAGGGCTTCTGTTCTTCTTCTGAGCATCTGTAGCTCTGGTGATCTTTCAAGAATATACTGTTATGGCATCCAACAGACAGAAGAACATTTTTCAAATGAAATAGGTCTATAAAATGGTGCTACTGTTGATATGTGGTCTTGTTTCTATGCTTGATTTTTTTTTGCTTTATATCTACATGAAGGCGTTTAGGCAAAAAAAAAAAAAGTAAGTGATGATAAGTAGCAAAGGATTATATGATAGCTCTATAACAAAATCAACTTAAGGAAATACATAAGCAGGAGTCTACTGAATCTCTCTAAGACACACAAACACACATTCATATGCACATATACACTCCAAGGTGACCTCAGAGCATGACTTTGCAGATGATTTAAAAAATTTTTTTAAATGAATTTGTCTATAACATATGCTGCTTACATGTTTGCTTAGTGGAGGTCAGACAGCTTCAGCCCACGCTGATAGAACACCCTGGGGAACTGTAGAATCACAACGAGAAAAAATGACTCATTTTTACCCAAAGCTCTGTCACTAAGAGTTTGTGGATGCTGACGCACAATATGACATCATTAGGCATTATTCAAAATCATCCAGCTGATGTAATCAAATATTGCAACACACTGGTGGTATGGTAATAGAGATCAGGCTATACTATGGATTTTTAGAAAGATTTGAGCAGCTGGTTGGAAAATTATTTCTATTGGTATTAATATTATTGTTCAAGCAATAGTTCAACTGTCCACAGACCTCAATGAGAGATTGGGAAAGGGTAGCATAAGGCATTGGAGAGGCTTCCAGCAGGGTAAGACTTGGGCATGGAAGACTTCCAGAGCCTAACACAGGCACATAGAGTCTGTCAAGGGGCCAAGAGTCAGAGTCTCACTGCAGTCTCACACACACCACACACACACTTCACAGCATGCTACTGACACAGGCCTTTTTCCTCTGTGTCCCACTCTCAGAATTGTCTCAGCCGTGTATTAATATATCAACAAAATCTGTACTTCTGTTAAAATCAACCATTTAGTTTAATGTGCTGTAAGAAACCTGAAATCATTTTCACACACACTGCAAAACCTAGAAAATAATTTATGTGCAAAATGTTCTGGTAGGTGCTTGAGACAGCAGGGATAATGAAATCTAAGATGAAAATCTAAGGTCAACCATCAGAGGTCCTGGGGAAGGTGGTTGGAGGTCTGAAGAGACAAGTTGGTGTGTACACCTATGTGTTTACGCAGATGTGAGGAAGTCACAATGTAATAAATGATGGCCCATTAGAATGTAAAACATGAGTCATTGGTCATCTCTTATGACCTGTCTATGGACCTACACTGATCAGCCATAACATTAAAACCACTGACAGGTCACGTAAATAACAATAATTATCTCGTTACAATGGCACCTGTTAAGCAGTGGGATATATTAGGCAGAAAGTAAACAGTCAGCTCTCAAACCTGATGTGTTGGAAGCAGGAAAAATGGACAAGCGTAAGGATCTGAACAACTTTGACAAGGGCCAAATTGTGATGGCTAGACGACTGGGTCAGAGGATCTCCAAAACGGCAGGTCTTGTGGGGTGTTCGTGGTATGCAGTGGTTAGTACCTACCAAAAGTGGTCCACGGAAGGACAACCAATGGTCCAGTGACAATCAAGGCTCACACTGAAAATATGAGAGAAATCTAACATTTACTTCAAGTACATATATTCTAAGAAAAATCAAAACAATACCATATATGTCACAATTATTGGAATCGTTGCATTTAGTACTTTGTGTCCATTAAATAAGAATACTAAGTCCTTTCTTATAATGCTTGAGAGAAAGGAATCCGAGATCACGCCTCAATACAGAATCTCTCCAGATCCTCCAGGATTCTCTTCAGCTCACCCCACATGTTTGCAATGGAATTTAGGTGATTAGATTTGGGTTGGCTGGATAAAAAGTTTGATTCTGTTATCACTGAACTTTTTAAAAAAAATTTTTTTTTAGTTTTTTGTGTATGTTTTGGATCATTGTCCTGCTGGGAAAAAAGTGAACTTCAGCATTAGTGAGCTGAGCATTAAGGTTACTAATGCTAAAGCTAACGCTTCCATGCCTACAATTTTCATGACAGGAGTCTCAATATCTATGGAGGTTATAAGGTAAATAACAGCCTATATAAATGGTTTTGATGAAAAGGAATAAATAACTATCAGTTTATAGAAGTGGAATCTATTATTTTACTGTTTTATTAGTGGGGAAAAGTGATCAAATGCTAGGTTATGGAAAAATATTTTGTTGTCGCTATCTATATAGAAATGGTTTTCTAAGTTAGGCTTTCAGTAGGAGATTTTGCAATTTTATCATTGGAGCACTGGTCTTGCAAAGAAGGAGTTAGGTGAAAAAACTCCTTTAAAAAAAAATTAATAAATGAAATAAAATAAATAAAAAGCTTCCACAGATAAGACTTTTCTAATTTAGCCCTCCTAATTACTAGGGGTTGTGACAATCACCAGCATACGCTTGTGCGCATGTGCATAGAATAGTGTGACCTTCCAACAGTCAAAAAGTGATATGATACTGTACTTTCAGTAAATACCATTTCAACATATCCATCTTTCCCTTTCTTCTTTTTGCAACGTACATACATATGGCAGACCACATACAAAATAGGGAGCTCTCGGCTGAACAGAATGTGAATACAGTCAAGAGCTTCAAGTAACCTGTCCTCCAAAAGGTGGACATAGGTGGCGATAAATCCCCCATCATCTAGTGTATTTTTCATACATTTCTAGTGCTGCCTTGGAAATGTTTCTTTTGAGCTTTTCCAGCTTTAGCCTTAGCGATCACTCATCATGATGTTTGTGAGTAAGCTATATAAACTTACCCTGTGTTGTTTCTCAGTAGGGGTGAATAACCACAGATTGAGTTCTCCCTCGTCACCATCTCCTCCAAGCATTTCACATTGCTCAAAGTCTAGCTGTGAATATGTGCTGCTGTCGTGGTTGAGCACTTTTCCCTCACCACTTTCACCCTGAGATTGTTAGGTGGACTCCAATGAAGTGCAAAAGATGGGGCTCCCTTCATTCTACTAGGTGGGCTTTCCCTTGGCATTATCTTCTGAGTTTTCCACACTCCCTGCCATCTACTGACTAGTCGGCCTTTGGCTAAGCACTGCTAAAACAGTTGAGTGGGTTTTCCATGCTATACCACGTTCTGTTCACTGCTGAGCCTGTCATGTTAGATAAATTTACTAATACATAACACTGGAGCTGGAGTTAGCTTTTCTCCATTCACGCCTCAGGATCGCCACTGGCTCGGGTTTCCCATCTGTTTTTCCACCGAGTTTCCATGTGTCCTGCTGTCTGACAGACATGTAGCTACATACTACTAATGTTTTTGAGTGGTGTTCCTCCACTGTAACTGGTGCTATTCTTGGTTTATTCTGCTAAGCCAATAATCAATACTGTACTTGTGTGGCCAGTTTCTGAATCCCCTGGAAGCCAAAAATAAGTTGACACATTGACCAATATATACACAAGTTTGAGAGGTACACTAAAACTGAGCACGATTGAAGTTCAATGATCAGTCTTCCTCCCCATTCCTCATCTGAGGAGTGCAAGGATACTATGTCTGCAGCCATGTTTAGATTTTTCCAGACTGATATGGCCCTAGCTTGAGTATGGTGGCCTGGAGTCACTGATTCCTACATGAAGTCACATGATGCAAATGGCTTCATCGTCAAAACAGAGACTGGCCCACTGAGTGGTACACATCATCACCATGACCGATAGGCAGGTCAGACACTCATATACTCATAAGTTATCCAGGTTTCATAGAAATACAGTCACATACTGTATGTGTTACATAACTGCTAGTGAACCAGAGCCTGAAATATGCTGTCCAAACCAGACACCAGCACAGAGCATTCAATTGCCCAACTATTACAAAAGAAAAAAGTCAGAACCACAGCCAACTGGAGGATGAATAAAATACTACATTGATAACAACAGCTGGCTTTCAACCTGTAGAGTTTACATTCAAATTTATATATCACAACATACCATAAGTCTAATAAAATGTTTAAGCTTAGCTAATAAAAGTCTAGGGACTAGATCAGTAATGAGAATCAGTGAAGATCTGATGATTGAGTAGACAGAAAAGCCAGTAAGCCAATAGTGTGAAATGCTTATAAGCTATTTCATCCACTGAATTTCCTGTAAAGTTAAAATTGATTACCACTAGCTAAATTTGCCATATGCCTTCAGATATGCTTTCAATATTTCAAGTTGTACAACTAATTTAACATACAGAATTACATTTAATTAAACAGAATTTGAGCAGACGTCCTTTATAGTCATTGACTTGAGGGACTTGACTGACACTAGTTTAATAGTTTTATCTTGCTAATTTAATCAATCACTCAACAGTATTAGACTATGAATACACATCAAATATACACCGATCAGGCATAACATTAAAACCACTGACAGGTGAAGTGAATAACATCAATTATCTCATTACAGTGGCACCTGTCACGAGGTGGGATATATTAGGCAGCAAGTGAACAGTCAGTTCTCAAAGTTGATGTGTAAGAAGCAGGAAAAATGGGCAAGCATAAGGATCTGAGTGACTTTGACAAGGGCCAAATTGCAATGGCTAGGCGACTGGGTCAAAGCATCTCTAAAACTGCAGGTCTTGTGGGGTGCTCCTGGTATCCAGTGGTTAGTACCTACCAAAAGTGGTCCATGGAAGGACAACCGGTGATCCAGCGACAGGGTCATGGGCATTCAAGGCTCACTGAGCAGATGGGGAGCGAAGGATAGCCCTTCTGGTCCGATCCCACAGAAGAGCTACTGTAGCACAAATTGCTGAAAAGGTAAATGCTGGCTATGATAGAAAGGTGTCAGACACACAGTGCATAGCAACTTGTTGTATATAGGGCTGTGTAGCCAGACCCCCGTCCACCACCGAAAGTGCCTACAATGGGCACATTAGCATCAGAACTGTACCATGGAGCAGTGGAAGAAGGTGGCCGGGATCTGATGAAGCACTTTTTTTTAAAAATTTTTTTTTTTAACTACATCATGTGGACGGCCGGGTACGTATGCGTCACTTACCTGGGGAAGAGATGGCACCAGGATGCACTATGGCAAGACGGCGAAGGCAGTGTGATGCTCTGGCCAATGTTCTGCTGGGAAACCTTGCGTCCTACACAATATTAGTCAGGTGGTTTTAATGTTATGGCTGATTGGTGTACATGACAATATACCTTACTAGAATATCCGTTCCCTCAGACTAATTCAGCTAGATGTTATGAGTATTGTTACGGCATAGACAAAACAGTGTTGTATTTTGTAAACAATGTAGACCTACTGGCTATGATTTTGAAACTGTGTATGATTAATTTAAAATCTTGTGATTTTAATGTATAATTGACCAAACTTTTATAGAATGGAATCATGCACAATTTACAATCAAGACCATTTTCTCACAGAAATGCACACACACACACACACCCCCGTATATGACAGAGGGCATGTGAAACAGCAAAGCAAATTATGATAAGAAGTTAATTA
>JANDJT010000012.1:20678330-20690295 GCA_024331685.1 Stegophilus panzeri
CACACACACACACACACCCCCGTATATGACAGAGGGCATGTGAAACAGCAAAGCAAATTATGATAAGAAGTTAATTAAAATCTTTATTTCATTATATGTGTTACATTCAATACCCAATGTGTTTCTTTAGGACACATATATGATAGGCATAAATACAAACAAGCGTTTTTTTTTTTTTTTGTGCCTTTCCTAATAGAATAAGATGAGTGAGCAAAACTTCACACCCTTATATTTACATTTAAAGTCCAACTTTATACAAAGTCGATGCCTTCAGTATTTACAGAAATGAGAAGAAGGACGGCTCTAACCAACCAAATAAAGGTGCAAGTCCTGTGTGTTGGGAAACATAGCTCAGTAAAGTTGGTGTCATCTATAGTAAAACGGATTCATCATGTATTCATCGTTTCATCCGCTGAAATTTGGAGTTTTTCTATTGATATAAAAACTGATATTGTGTAGAACGTGTGTGTACGTTATTTGTGTTTTCAACATCAAATTTTTTAATGTTCAAGAATGGGATTTATGATTTTCTAGCACAAGACTTGTCCTTTATTAAATAAAGATGTTTGTCTTTTCTTAAATGGATTGAAATAAAACATGAAAGGAAAAAAAAAAAAAAAAAAAAAAAAAAAAAAGCAGGCTAACCTGAATGAGCATCATGGACCAGTACAGTAACGTTTTAACAGTCGATCCTTTCAGTCAAGTTGTCTGTAGTGATGTGTGTTTTAAAGCTACATGTTAAAACACACCAAGGAAGGCAAGATGACACCACAAGCATCTCTCAGTGAATAAGAGATGAAACACGATTGGATCAAATAATCTTTTTAATCTAAAAATAAGGAATGAAACAAAAAAATGTCTAAAAAAAGACCAGTGTTTCTGACATCCAGCAGAAATTGAAAAAGGAAAGAAAGAAAGAAAAACAAAAAACAAAAAAAACATGGCACCTGCATTTAGCAGGTAACTTAAAATGAAACCAAAAGATAGCCCTTATGACTTTCAATTGTAAATATGTCTGGATTAAGCTGAAGGAAAAAAAAAAAAAGTGCGAAATTGACAAAAAAAAAACAAAAAACAAGTCACAGAGTGTATCACAGGATTATGCAGGATGGTAGCAAGTGTCAAATGTCTGGGATGCTGTACTGGAGAGTTCAGTAGTTTGTTGGTGACTTTAAGTCATTTTCCTAACTGTTACATAAATACATAAAATAGAAAGAGCCAAACATTCTTTGAACGGAGTATCAGCATAAAGACTTCTATGAAGTCAGTCAATGGATAAGGAGAGAGAGAGAGAGAGAGAGAGAGAGAGAGAGAGAGAGAGAGAGAGAATATGAATGAAGTTGAGGTCAGCATGTTGGAGTGCATGACCATGACCATGTCAATGCATTTGAAAAATGGTAAAACCACCTGAGTTTGAAAAGAAAAGAGAAGTGTTATGCATCAACACAGACTGGCACTAGTGTATACGTGTGAATGTGTCTGGAGATGAAAAGCCACGGTCACCCTCCATACTCCACTGCTGACACTCACTTTAGTGTTTATTATGAAGAATATATTGGAGTAAACGTTTTTGCATCTATGCTTCTTCTTTTCCGGTCTCACATGACGTAAAAAATAAAAACGCGTGAAATACAGTAATGAGAAAACGGAAGAGCATCCTTTCAGGCGTCAGCGTTTGGACCAGCTAGCAAGCCGTCACACGAGCAATGAACACAGCTTTTGACAGCTGAAAGACTATGGCCATTAGGCAATTTAAAAAAAAAAAAAAAAAAAACAGCAACTCTCCACCATGGAAAAAAAAGAGCTTTGTGCTGTATGCATGTGTGTGTGTGTGTGTGTGTGTGTGTGTGTGTGTGTGTGTTTAGGGGTTTAGGCTTGTCTCTCCAACCTCCTGAAACAGTGACGTGTAGAACTCAGGCTCCAGCTGTTTGTTCCGATAACGGTTAACGATTTCAGCAATTTTCTGTTTTCGCCGCACATGCGGAGGGCTGTACGAGTCGCTGTCCAGTCTCTTCCTCCGACATGCGTTTATCACTGTCTGTCTCACTAGGAAACCTGGCAAAGATGGACAGAGAGGACACCGGTATAACAAAGAACAAAGGAACATGCTAAAAAGTGTATGGCACAGCGTTTGCTTGTCCTGCCAAGAATTCTAGCCATTCTAGTAAATACTGCAAATGTAACCGTACACTCATGGCCACTTTAATAGGAACACCTGTACACGTGCTTATGGATGTGAACACAGTGATGGTGACCATGGAATGGTTGCTTGGTCTTAGTATTCCAGATAGTGCACTGCTGGTTAGGGATGGGCGATATTGACTTAAAACTATATCACGATATTTTCTGGTATTTATTGTGATAACGATATCAGTGACGATATAAAATATAATGCGTCACTGTTTTTGGCTACAAGTGACAGCTGTGATCTTGAGAGCCTCAGAAACACAAACATTGATCTAAAAGTAAAAGTGATTTTCTGTAACTAAACCAGTCCCAGATTGTAGAGGTAGCTCCTCGTTTAGCGATAAACTCCTCCTCAGCTTCACATCCGCCTTCCACCGTACTCGTGTTCGCTCTGCACGTGAGCTGCGAACGGGTCTCACACCGTCGCACACAGAAATAGCTCATCAACTAGGCTTTATCGTTATTAACGCGGGAAGACTAATTCTTACTGTGGGGAGAATTTTTACCGGTACATCGCAAATGATAAGATATCG
Source organism: Stegophilus panzeri (assembly GCA_024331685.1). Classification (NCBI taxonomy): domain Eukaryota; kingdom Metazoa; phylum Chordata; class Actinopteri; order Siluriformes; family Trichomycteridae; genus Stegophilus; species Stegophilus panzeri. The sequence goes on from JANDJT010000012.1 coordinate 20,681,051, forward strand.
CCCATACCTACTGCAGATCTCCCGGGATTTTTCACGCAAAGCAGTTTTTTTTTAGAATGTACATAGAATATGGTGCAAAAAAAGCCACCAAAAATCATCTAGTGAGTGGTGGAAACGCCAGAGAATGGCCAGACTGGTTGAGGCGGATGGGGTACAACAGCAGAAGAGCACATCAGGTTCCACTCCTGTCAGCCAAAAACAGGAACTTAAGGGTATAGTGAGCACAGGCTCTCTGAATCTGGACAAAGCTGTCTTTTTCCTCAACCCTAGACTCTGTTGTGCATGAAAATCCAAGGAGATCAGCAGTTCCTGAAATACTCAAACCTGCACAACTGGCACCAACAACCAGATAACATTTTTTTTTTTTTTTTTTTACCCATTCTGAAGTTTGATGTGAAGCTCTTGATGAGCAGACGTACAGCTGTTTCTAATAAAGTGGCTGGCGAGTGTACATGTCAAGCCAAATCAAAGCGCACACAAGCGGAAACCCAAACCCACCTAGTGATCTCCTGCTGACCACCATGTTGTCCACAAGGGGGATGACCATGCTGAACTTTCCCATGGCTCCATGGAGCTTGATGCGGAAGAGGCCAGTCTTCAGTGGGTGGATGAATATGACTGGTACGTCTTTCTCGGATGAGCTGGGCCTGAGACAGAGAAGGAACAAAATTCAAACGTTCCGTATAGAAATCAGACTGAATATCAGAGCGCACATATTTGAACCGTGCTGTCAATAGTTAAGAATTATAAGTAATCTTATGTGGAGTTATTGACCTGGAAGCACTGCTGTTGACTGCACTTTCCACTCCTGTGCTAGTCTCGGCCAGCAACTCGGACACAGGAAAGTTTTCTGCAAAGAGACGGATCATGCTTGTTTACGAATGTTATGTAAACAAACATCGACTGTGGTAATAAAGGTTTTTTTTAAAAATTTTTTTATAGTATTTCAGAGATAAATACAATGGGACATGCAAGGCAAGTTAACACGCGAAATAATTACAGGCAGAACAAAGCCAGCTGCTTTTATTTCTGTGGTAGGCTCAGTGGTTAAGATGTTGGACTACTGCTCGTTAGGTCATGAGTTCAAATCCCAGCACCACCAAGCTGCCCTTGAACGGGGCCTTTAACCCTCAACTGCTCGGATGTATAAATGAGATCAATGCAAGTTGCTCTGCATAAGGGTGTCTGCCAAATGCCATAAATGTACTTCTCTGAAGCTGCAGAGGGAATTGAAGTGAACGGAGAAATGAAATATATTTTCCATTTCATTTGATTACCAATTTAGCTGGCATTGTTAAAAGATTACATCGCTGAATTATGCTGCTAAGCTATAATTCACTGGACAGTTAGTCTCTGATTTAGTAAAACATCTAGCAAATTCACAACACGTAATTATGCGATTGTTGGATCAGACAGCATGCAGTATATAGATAAACACGTAACATACAGTTAGTGTGTCATAAACAAATCATTCTTACATGATTCATTATTTCCCATATCAGAATCAATCACAGGTTTTATGCAATTTTGTGCAATTTTTCTGTTACACACACACATATATATATATATATATATTTTTTTTTAAATTACCAATGTCATCATATCGCTCCACCCAGACCACCAGCACCTTAGTCTCTGGACCCAGAGGCGGTATATTCCTTCCTGATGGCAGCTTCTTACTCTTCGCTGTGGGAGACTGGCCAAAAAATAAAAAATAACCACAGTGAACAAATTTGAACATAGCTGTTATATTTAGACGATAAAACTTTCAGGGTTTGACTGTGACATACTGCTCTCAAAGTACGGCTTTTTTATGTGGACGTGTCAAGGGCAAGCATGTAAAGTGAGAATGTGTTTGCTGTAAAAGACATTGTGGCTGTGGGATATGCTATCAGCAAGATGTTCATTTCGCTGCAGGACACACTGCAAAATTCTAGCTCCAATTCACATGGCCTCCAGCTCTGAAATTTCTTTCTGTTAATGTTTCCCCTGTACCCATTGTCTCTCCTGGAAAACTGAGTAGGTGTGGACACTCCAATAGATATAGATATATAAATAAATAAATAAATATAAGAGAGAGCAAAAGAAAGTGAGAGTGAGACAAAGAGAGAGAGAGAGATTTTATGTGGATGTGTTTACCCGTTGTGAAGGTCCCATGTTGTCAGAGTGGTTGGGAAAGAGCTCCAGTGTGAGGTTGGGTTGTTTCAGTAGGCTGGGCATCAGCTCCATCTGGGAATCAGAGTCCGCTGTGGGAAAACTGTTCTCAGGCGACTCTGCTACACACACACACACACAAACACACACACACACACATACAATTCAAATGTCTATCATCAACAATCTTTAGGAAATACAATATATGAAACAATTTTTTTAAAGCATCAGACACAGGCATGGCAAGAATAAAATATGCCTCAGTAAGCAAGGTTGAGCAATATGACAATATTGTATACTATTGATATCGTAGATAATTGTTACAATATACTATTCCAAGATGATAATAATAAAAAGATATCATATTTTAATAAACTACAAACTGACTACCAGCAGATGATGTTAAAGTTTTGTGTTTAATCTATAAAATTGGAAAATGTTACACATTTTTCCCTATAGATTTTTTCCTCTTTTTCAGTGTTAGCATTTTTTTCCAAATAAAAAGAAAATGATAAAAAAAAAATACATTTATTATTAATTATAACACACTTTTTTTGTTTAATAAATGCAACACAACTGCTTCACTAGCAGTTTATTAGCAATCCAACAGTAGGTAGTGAACCAGAATGTCCATTATCGTAGCGTGCAAATACAAACTGGTTACATGTGAAAGCTATGCATGACATCACCACCAGGTAGTTCAAAGGGACGGTTTGCAAAACGACCGGATGAGTACCATGGAGACCAAATAACGGAATAAATTAATAGTAAATAAAAAATAAATTTAACATAATATTATTTTTGTTATTTTGTCAAATAAAAAAAATCAGCAGTGACTGATTTCATTGTATTCATGGTATTTCAAAGCTTATTAGAACAATGTATTCGAACCAGAACGGGGGGGAGAAAAGAATTTTTTTGCTCCGGTTTTGCTTGTACTCCGTTACTCTGTCAACCACGCTTATTCATGTTATTTAAAAGGTTAATTTCATGCACTCGTTTTTATTTTTCTCCTCATGTCTTTCGAAATGTAGCCACATTAGTTCAAGCCAAAGAACACAAAACATGTGAATCAAACTGTTAAGGGGAGGGCTCGGTACAAAGGTGGAAACGGTACCGAGCTGGATACCAAATGGATAATAGATGGAAAAAAAAGAACCAAAATGCGGGTCTGGAGCCAAAAGTGGAGCTTGTACTGGCTGAAACACGAACTCACCATCTGCATTACACTACATTTGTATTTAAAAGAGACTAAAAAGAGGCCTCCCAAAACCAGAGCATTTTTTCCCCATGGTGGAAGAACTTATATTTATTACTGACATGTTTCAACAAGATTATAAAGCTAAATAACAAATGGCATACAGAGTATTGTTTTCTGCTACAAAACAACTGTCACATTGGGGGGGTGGGGTTGTTATAGGGGGAGTAGGTTTGCATTCAAACAAATATGAAGTATTTCAGTAAGAAATATATGTGACAAGTTAAATTAGTCACTCGCAACCTCAAACCTCGGCATGTGACGATGGTTTGTTTATATCTCCATGGTGACGACCTGGGTATGCACGAGTGTGTGTGTGTGTGTGTGTGAGAGAGAGAGCGAGATCACGCACGCTCGGAGACAAATCACGTAAGAAAACAGCAAATTTTTTTAATGCATAAGTAATGGATGCGCTGCTTTAAATATAAAAAAGTAGTGTAATTACTTTAGTTATCAGTCATGCAGTAATGTAAACATGCTTTTTCTGTGTGTGTGTGTGTGTGTTTGTGTGGGCGAAATCAGGCGAGTGGTACATCTGCAGGTCCAAGTTATGAGTGGCTCATGGGGAATTCTCCCGATCCTCCTTATGAGCCACTCTGGATATGGATCATAGTTACAGGGTTTCTTTTAATGGCACAAACCGGCACAAATCAGGCACAAACAAATGGCACCGATTTGAAGCGATTTGGGTGGCACGGGGTGGAGAGTGACGTCACTGTCCCAATTATATTTGTTATTTTTAATGAAGGGAAATAGACACAATAGTCATCTTAATGCCACAATTCGAGCACAAACGAACGGCACCGGTTTTGTGCGATTTGGATAAAAAACGGGATGGAGAGTGACGTCACTGCTCCCGAAAAACATTACTGGACGCTTTATTCCACTTTATTACACATAACTTTATTTATGGACTTTTATGCTGTGAATTCTTTATATTTCCGGATTTCTTGAATTAATACTGATGTCTGGTGAAAATTTCATGTGAATAAACTCATTGGAAATATATTTACTGAAAATAATGTTGATGTGTCCAATACTTATTTCCCCCACTGTACATATTTAAGGAAGGGAAAAAGTTACAGTGTTTGTTTTAATGGCACAAACCGAGCACAAAATGAACGACGCTGATGTGGAGCAATCTGAGCGACATGGGTTGGGGAGTGATGTCTCACAGCCAAAAAAAAAAATAAAATAAAATAAAATAATAATAATAATGTTTAATAGCTCAAACACCAAACCAGTACAAACATTCATTTTTGCGGCACAAATCAGCACAAACGAATGCCATAGTTTGAATGATTATCTAATTTCACTCTTTGTGCCACTCTTTGTGCTAATTTCACTCTTTGTGCCAATTTCACTCTTTGTGAGTCGTGACAAACATTAGAAACAACATGCCCTCCATCTACCTCAGTCCATCTCACATAACACCCTTTCTGTACCACAAAAACCAGCTCCCAAGTTACCAGTCACATGCTGTTTGGATTGTCGTAGTAATTATAATAATAATAATAATAATAATAATAATAATAATAATGTTAAATACATGTGAATGGGTTATCACTGGAATCCTCAGAAATGCACCAGAATCCTTGTACCCCTCATAACAAGGAGCCCCTCCTCTTACTCCCCACATAAGCTGACATTAAAGTGCACCTATTATGGTTTTTCAAATATTACCTTTCATGTGGTGTGTTATGGAGCTGTTTGTGAATGTAAAAAGTCTGCAACGTTTCAAAAATCAAAGCGCACGACAAACAGAGTTATTGACTCCCAAAAGAAGGAAGCGATTCTGAACAGCTGAAACGAGTCGTCAGTAATTCCAGACTTACTTCCTGTACTAACCTATGTAGGTTTGTAATAAAAAGCCCCGCCTCTGGTCTTCATCGACTGCTCGAGAACAGACGGAGCTGAAACTCGTTATAGTAGTAGGCGTTTCCTTTTCAAAACACGCTGACAGCGGTAGACCAATCACAACAACAGACTCGGACGACTGACCAATCAGAGCAGAGTATGCTCTCTGAAAGGAGGAGTTTGGAATGAATCCTTTAGAACAGATCACTGAATGAATCGTTTGTGACACTGGAGGGGGAAAAAGGTAATGCTGCAGTTTAAATTATGAGCACATTAAAGTGTTTTTTGGCCTTGGATGCCAAATAATAGGTGCACTTTAAGCAGGTTTAAGAAAATATTGAAAACCCATCTTTTTAAAATAGCTTATATGGATTAATTTGATCTAGCTTTTTTCAATAGGGTGTAGAGTCAATTATTGTTTGCTTTATATTGATTGTCTTATGTAGACGATCAATACTGTATTGTATTGTGTCTGTAGTTTTGTATTTTACCTCTAGTTTCTGTAGCACTTTGGGTATGAGAAAAGCGTGTAATAAATAAAATGTATTATTATTATTATTATTATTATTATTATTAGGTAATTTGTTTATGTTAATACTATGTGAACTGATCACGCTCACTTCACATAATTCAATCTAATCACTTAATTAATTAATGAACGTTTAAATTAAGTTTAGCGCATAAGCAACAAAATCACGTTTTGATGAGAAACATAATATTTTTGAGGTAAACCATACGTAATATTTTTTCTTAAATCTAACCGACCACATATTCCTTTTTTTTTCTCAGCGTAATTAACGTAGGGTCTTAGACAACTAAGCTTCCACCCTTAATGCTCCCATGCAGAGTAACCCACCTTTTCTATCGTTTTTATTTTATTGCAAGGACAAAATAATGCAAGATACAGGGATATAAATAATAATGCACATCTTTCTAAAGTTTAATCAAATGCAATATGGGGTAGTAGTAGTACTACAATAAACAGTACATGTAAAAGTAAGCACAGAGCACAGTCTCGACATTTACTATCGGCTTGACTTCATTCTAAACAACAAACGCTTACATGGGCTTTTGAGAACTGAATGTGGTTCTGTTAATGAGATTTGTTTTTAATTTTCAGGAAATACATGTTACTGCCGTAACTGCAGCGGTACCCGCTGATTCTGGTTGAGTACGATCTGTATATATTGTGATGCATATCGTGTATCACAGAAATGCCTTGTAGAATCGTGATATAATATTTGTGTGTCATATCGCTCACCCCTTCTGGTAATAAAAGAAACCAGTGCCAAATTTGATAGTGTGTCATCTGTTTAATGGATAAAAACTAGACTTACTATTAGCCATCATACAACCACATAGCTTGTCTAGTGACTATTGGTTTGATTGCACAAAAACTCTGAGGTGATCGTTCTGTTTAAGCGCAGTTACAGTCTTCTGTAGGGGTTTACCTGAGGAGTCACTGAGTGAGGGCACCACAAAGGCGATTTCTGTGAGAGCATCAGCGTAGTAGAGCACCCTCTTTTCACCGTTAAAAATTCCTCCTCCCGTCTCTCCCACAGCTACAAACTCATCTGCGACACCAGCAGGAAAAGAGAAAAGAAACCGTTTCATTCGTCCACGTTCCACTGAACCTAAAACTAAACCTGTGAACTGTCTCATGAAACCAGTGTAAAGTCAATGCTTACTACTGAAGAGAAAATGATACCTGACTACCATTAAGATATTGACAGTGTTACACAATGTGCAGTCTAATGCAGACTGTGTGTGTAATGAAGCATGTGTACCTGGTGTGTCCGTGCCATTGGATGTGTTGATAGTCCAGCTGGTATACACACTCCCAGTCCAGCCTGGGTGTTGCCCTACTTCGACTGGCCAGCCAAGAGACAACAGCAGCTCCAGAAAATGTGGCTGCACGCTTGCTGAGGACTCCACATTCCTCAGGATCTACACACACACACACACACACACACACACACACACACACACCCCACAGCAGATACTTAAAACAATCTTGATTGATACACACCAATACAATCCTCATATATAGTCCACAGAGGCTGCTCATACCTCTTGGCTACTCTTCTGGCCTGCCCTCATGTAGAAGATGAATACTGTGTCACACGGTCGGCACGGCAACAAGTCCAGATAGCCAATGTCATCAAAGAAGCCTGATGTGGCCGAGTCCAGAGCAATGAGGTGAGGAGGCAAACGACTATTACTTGGCTCCTGAGAAAGAGAAAGAAAACAGGGACATATTGATTGCTGCACATGAGATTACGGCTGATCCGACGCGCACTATATTCACTAGGTTTCGCGTGAATCCGTCTCGTTCTCTCCTTCACTAAGAATTCCTATGACGTTATTCAACAATTCCGCCAGAATAAACACATGAAATATTTAGCACTCGGCCAAAGCTGTAAAAGGCAAAGAAGGGTGATGAGAAAATGGTAAAAAGGATAAAGAAATACAAATAAATAAATAGATAATAAGTAAATACATAAAGGATGAATAAATAGACACGTATGAGTATACTGTAAGGAACACACGACGATGCGTAAATGACAGAATACGGTGACATATAAATGAGATCGCGCTTGTATAAATGAGGGAATCCACCTAAAATAATATCTATAGTTAAGAAGGGCGGTCATTTTCTATTACCTTGAGCGCCTCTAGTGACAGGAAGCCGAAATGTGAGAGAAAGAGGCGAGCGGTCTGGAACTCCTGCGCTGGAGGCGGAGGTCTGCAGTCAGTAAGCGGGTCAGGGAAGGGTTTATTCCTCCACAGGTCCTCCGTGTAGTGCTCCAGGCTGGTCTCATATTCCATCTGCTTTACCATCACACCACGCAGCTTATCGTGCTGCTGTTCCAGCTGCCACACACACACACACACACACACACACACAATGGGATCAGCTGCCACATACACTTAATTGTTTTACGAGACAGTAATTACTGTTATAATCTCCATCCCTCTATAATATAAACATAAGTACAAATGAAAGCATCCATGAACTGAATAAAACAAGGACAAGTTAGTTTACTTGAGAGTTAAGTTCCTATTTTACTGAAAATCAAAAATTAAGAGTTTTTAGTAGATTTGGTTGTCAGTGTCCCCAAAATAAAAGCGAAACAAGAACTCGTGCACGTAGAACATACAAAATGTTCACTGGTGCCCAAACACAGCACCATGTGTCATGACTCGGTATGCTGAACTGTGACAGTGAACCACATACCCACAGATACAAGTTCAAACTCACACAAGCATCCGAGTGCTTCAAGGCCGCAGTACGTGATATTAAGACCTCCTGTCAGTGAAAACAGATTGCACCTCTTTCCTGACTTGTTTACCTTACTTTATAGAGACACAAATGCATACCAAACATCTTCCATATCAGCCAAGAAGACCTTTCTCACCTCCTTATCTACTATATCATGAAGGTCTGGAATGCTCAGATCAGCTTTGACAAACGGAATCTTGTCCACCTCTTCTGGGAACGGCCTGTGTTTGACACTAAACCGAATCCCGACGTCATTTTTGGGGGTTGGCCGACCCTCAGGAACAAAAACCTGCTGTAGGAGACAGACAATATGGGAAAACAACCAATCAAACAATGGGTATTGGTACTAGATGCTTCTACTGCAATGTGGTGTTCATAGATACAAACTCTCACATTACATTCAGTGTGTTTGTGCTCTGATTGGTTGTTTGTGCTGTAGATTACCTTCTGATTAGCCCTGGCTCCTCGAGGCTGGTGGAACAGTTGCATTGTCCAGGCGTGGCGACCACACATGCCTCGAACCAGCATTGTGACAGATGGACAGGGGTCTGGATAAAGAGACACAAAACACGTGTAGAAAATGCCTTGGTTGCATAAATGTCCACATGGGCAATGAATATGTAAATAGCAAATGAGTACTAGTGAACACTGCATACAACCATGCTAAACCAAAACAAAATTTTAAAAAATGTC
>JANDJT010000012.1:20700636-20713313 GCA_024331685.1 Stegophilus panzeri
TATAGCTTAAGGACTATTTCTATACAGAACCATCTCCTCCCTGGGAATCAATTAATTGATGCATTAGCTAACTAATAATCTCGTCATATTTTGAGGTCAAATTATGCTATTAAACTACAGTATATTTAGGCTGGTTAATTAGGTTTCCAGGCAACCGGATGACCTGGGCAGCACACTGGAGTTCTTATAGGCTCGTTGGGCTAGGAACTATGATTTGTCCAGCACTGTTTGCTCACCCCTGAAACACCCCAACACAGGAAACAGTAGATTATAGTGAGAGAGTCTAGGATTTGAGCTTTTACTTCCTGGTATTTACATCTAGAGGTGTTAAACAACATAAAACATAGAACCTTTTGTATCAGACCACCCAATTTTTAGGAGAGCAAAAGTATAGGAACAGATAAGACTTGAAGTTAAATGAAGTAAAGAACACTTAATATTTGGTTGCAAATCCCTTGCTTATAATAACTACATAAAGTCTGCGACTTGTTGGTTTCTTCTTTTGTTGCGCTGTTCCAGGCTTTTACCACAGCCTCTTTCAGTTGTTGTTTGTTTCAGGGTGTTTCTCCTTTCAGTTTCCTCTTGGGTTAAGGTCTGGTGATTGAAGTTGCCAGTCTAAAACCTTCCACTTTCCCCCCTGATAAAGTCCTTTGGTGAGTTGACAGTGTGTTTTGGATCATTGTCTTGCTGCATGATAGTGTTTGTCCTGATTAAATTGGATGCATTTCTCTGTAAATTGACAAACAAAATGTACCTGTAAACTTCTGAATTTGTTCTGCTGCTACCATCATGAGTTACATCATCAATAAAGATTAGTGAACCTGCTCCAGAAGCCGTCATGTAAGTCATGACACTACCAACACCATGTTTCACAGATGAGCCTGTATGTTTTGGATCATGAGCAGGTCCTTTCCTTCTCCACACTTTGGCCTTTCCATCACTTTGGTAGAGGATAATCTTGGCTCCAGAACTTTTGTGGCTGATTTCTGTATTTCTTTTTAAATTCTAATCTAGCCTTCCGATTCTTACATGCTGATGAGTGGTTTGCATCTTGTGATATGGCCTCTATATATCCACTCTAAATGTCTTCTTTGGACGCTGGATGGTGAAACCTTCACCCCTGCCCTGTGAAGGTTGCTGATGTCACTGACTGTTGTTTTGGGGTTTTTCTTCACAGCTCTCACAATGTTTCTGTCATCAGCTGTTGTTTTTGGCCGTGGCTGACCCATTTAGTCTCTGTTACTCAAGACACCCAAATTATATTGGCTATACCCAATGCTTGTGCAATGGCTCTGGTAGATTTTCCCTCTTTTCTCAGCTTCAAAATGTCTTGCTTTTCTCCCATAGACAGCTCTCTGATCTTCATGTTGATTTATCCTTTTTAACAAAAAATGCAGTCTTCACAGGTGAAACTGAAGGCTAAAACCAAGAGTAGATTTTCAGAGATATTTATTGCTTAAACAATCAATCTAACAGGACACACCTGGGTAACAAGAAACATCTGTCAGTCACATGTTCAAAAATATCTGCTGGCCTACAAATTGGGTGGTCTGATACAAAATATGCTATGTTCTATGTCGTTTAACACATAAATACTAGGAAACAAAAGCTGAAATATTGATCTCAAACCCAAAAGTCTTCAGTCTACAGCAAAAACAAATGAATTGGCCTTGCTGTTCCAATAGTTTCAGAGGGGAACGTACATCAAAGCTTAAAGCTAAACTGATGCCATTAAAACACTTTCATGCAAACCCCATAATTCCTCTACCTGGATAGGTAGACAGGTAGAATTTCCTCTCCAGTTTTTTTGCTGCAGAAGATTCTGCACAGTGTTCCGCAGGCCTCGGCTCGACCAGACTCATAATTATCCGGAAACTCATTGGCATCAAACAAAGGGTTCGACACCATGGTGTCGGTGGACATCTGAGAACCTTTTCTCCTTAATTCAACTCCAGCCTGAGTAGCAAGGGCTGAGAGAAAGAGGGAGAGAGGAAGAGAGGCCAAATTTAAGTGACAGCTTTTTTTTTACATAAATTAAAATTGGTCTTAACAGGGATTACAGACAAAGAGAACCAAAAAATATCGTATCCTGCAACTACAATGCAGGCTACACTGCATTATAATATAGTGTTATTAATATTCTGGAACTAATATTCATGTACCTATTCTATATTTTACAGAATATTTCCTTGTATGAATCCTGTCCCAGTTCAAATGTCAGTTATACTGGATATTATTTTTCATTTGGTGTTTTATCAACTCTGGAATAGAACTACTTTACTGGCAAATTAACTAATGCTATGCTATTATAATCTACAAACAATGGCTTAAAACCATACACAGTTCTTGTACAATAATGGTTCTGGATCTTTGGGGGGGGAAATCTGATGCAAAAAAACAAAAAAACAAAAACAAAAACAAAAAAAAAAGGAAAGAAAAGACAAGCTCTCCTGGTCAGCCTCCCTGTTATTGAACACAGCAGTTCAGAGTTTGCAAATAAATAAATAAAAAAAATAAATAAATAAATAAATAAATAAATGGCAAATCACTGTTGGTCAGCACCTCTTAATAACACAATAAAAGGCACACTATGGCAGAAACAAACTGCACACACATCCACAACATGCAGGAACGTCCATACAAAACGTAACAGTAACTGAAAATTCATATAAGAGTAAAATGAAAAGCTACAAAAACAAAAAACACCAGGCGTAACTAAAGACAATGTTGGTTGTTGTGTTTCTTTGGAGGAGATTGGTTAGTAGAGGTCCTTTAGGTAGATGATATGGGCAACAACACGTTGTGTGATCGTATGTTTAGTTACATCCAAAAAGAAAATAATAATAATAGTAATACAAAATAAATAAATAAAGGATCAATCACAACAAACATTCATAGGCCTTCGCTGGTGCTTTGACCTTCTGATTATCATTTCATACAGGGAAATTACAGAATATTTGTTGCACTTGAGCCTATGACATTTGGGCAGCAGTCAATAAATTTCTGGGACCCCTAATACCAGACTCAAGCAATGTATGATCAAATCTCTTGACCCAAGAAAACAATACTGCAACAACAACAAAACATAAAAAAAAGTGACAATGTCAAAGCAAAAGAAATAAAGTCAAAAGAAAATGAACCAAATAATTGCAACTGGTAAAGCTTGTGTTCCTACTTACAAGATTTATAAGAAAGAAGAATTTGGAAAAATGTTGCTGCAAGATAACAGAGATAAAAATGGAAACAAATCAAAGAACAGCAGTAATAGAGATCCAGAAACTATGAAGAATGTCAATATGGATTTTTGTTTCGTTTTGTGTCTTCCTATGCTTAGATAGTACTAGAGCTAAGGAGGCAAAGATAGTGGCTAGAACAAGATACTGAATTTCAGTTAGTTATTCACCATGCATGTACAGAAACGGAACGGAAAGGAAACAAGCAAACACATGGACAGTTAGCCACAATTCAAACTTACATTCAGCTCAGAATACCGTATTAATGACTTCCAGGAAAATACTAGCTTAGTTTATACATTTATTTTTGTAGTTGTTGTTTCTTCTTTTTTTAAATGACATTTTTTATATAACTTTTCAAATGTAAATGATCCAATTTCAGTTCCACATGCATGTGAAACACTTCTGAAGCGGTTTCCAAGACTTTTGACTTTTTTCATTGTATGGTCACCTTGATTCTGAATCCAGCTGCATTTTTTATTTAAAACACACTATGATTAAGAGAGACACTTAAATTTAATATGCAGTCCTTAAGGACCATGCTGGTGTTAGATTACATCATCAATAAAATACTACTACTTCTACTACTACTACTACTAATAATAATAATAATAGTATCTAAAAGTGTTTGAGCAAAAAACTGTGAAACCATTCATTTAGCAATAATGTGAAATCTAAAAACATCAATCAATTATGGTAGTGATTCATGGTAGTGACTTTTTAACTTGATGAAACACTATATAAAATTTTGTTAAAGAATTTGATTAACAGACAGGAATAAAGTATTTTTGCTTTTTTTTCCCCTCCAGAATTTGGTCATTCACAAATATCCACCCACCAACAAGTGTTTCCTCCAAGACATGTGAAGCCAGCTTTTCAAACTGCTGCTCATGTTGCATCACAGGGCAGTGTAACACACTCAGAGGAAAGCGTTATCTGCCTCTTCCAGACACATGAGCGAACAAACGCTGTGATTGGTTAGTGTCACTCTTGAATGACAGGCCAAAGAAAGCAATGCCATCCCCCTCCCACCCAGTCAATATTTCTCTCCTGGGCTTCTGGTCAGGGATGGATGAAGCATCTTCTTGATTGTAACTTGCGATCCCCTGATGAATGCTTTTATGTGGGGCCAACAAATAAACTGTTATCTAAAAATAGGCGTGTTATAATCATCACTTTTCTACACATTATTTCGCATGAGACACCAAATATCGGTAGGGCAATATTAATAAATACAAATACAAGCGTTTTCATAAAGGACACTAAACAAAGTCTGAAATTCTTAAACAAAAATAAAAAAATCTGAAATGTTTGGGGAGACATTTAAGAAATGCCCCAACCACTCATCTGGAACCAAATAGTCAGATTTTCCTCTCTTGTTCGGTAAAGGTTACTAACATTTTCCCCATCAATAACATTACGATACTACAGCACAGTATTTCACTACAGGATACACTGAGCTGATAAATGCTGGAACTGCTTCATAACATTAGCGCTACCTTAATGGCACATATGATCGACTCCAAATGCGGTACAATCTTGCAGGTAGGAATAGCCTGTTTTGTATAAGTAAAAGAACGGAAATAAAACAGGAAGGGGAATAATGAGAAAAGAAAGGAAAAACAAGTGACGGCAATAGGGTTTGACAGTATTAGAGGTCCAATCCCAGTAAACACCTTACCAGTCACACTGCTTTCTCTGCTGAGGCCGGAGTGAAGTTTGCAGTGGACGAGCGCAGCATCGAACAGCCACTGGCCAAAAAGGTTCAGCACGCTGTTGACTTTTGGTCTGGTGGGAGCAGGCAGCGGTCGCGGCTCTGAGCTTGTCTGATTGGGACTGGACAGAGGAGAGGTGGAGGACGGCTGGTGCAACACTTTGGACTGGCCAGTCTGGAAAGCCAAGCACCGAGCCACGTAGAATGTATTATACATATATTAAACATTTATACAACCGTTAGTTCTGGTCTACTAATCTGACTGGACAAGAGGTGTTCCAAGAGTGCTGATATTTAGTATAACAGCATTGGTACATTTCACTGTTTGACCGTGTTCACTACATAATATTCCAGTTCTAGCAATAGTTTGTTACATTGAAACCGTCACTACACTTACTATGGGCTGTCAGTGAGTCAGTCTGTGTGTTGGCATGGCAACACCGAACACTCTATATCCATATCTGTGGCTTTATTCTTTGGGAGCAAGTTTCGTTGCTGGAGCAAAAATGAATGAAATATCTGCCCATACCGTGTCTGAAAAGTCAGTTACTTGATATTCATAAAACTGTTGCATAAAAGCAAGATCATACTCGCAATCGTGGTGCTGTACCGCGTTAGCTCCCTGCAGCCGAATCGAAGCCGTGCTGATATGCGGTACAACAGCACTCTTGCTCACGTGATGCTGCTTCAGTGAAAGTTTAAGAAACGTCTAGACGGCGTATTCACAGTATTTGCAATGTTTCTTTGATGGAACGTACCGTAGAGGCTTTGCTGGTGGTTTTATTTACTGTTGTTGGTCTGTGTCTGCGGCTGTGAGGGGGTGTGGTGTTGGTGGTGGTCGGGGGTGGCGGCATGCTTAGACGATTAACAGGGGTGGGTGGCGCGCTGTCTGAGCGGGGTCTGGATATACCTGCAGGGTAAAAAAAAAAAAAAAAAAACCATCCATACACAAAACAGAAAGTGAAACAAGAAAAGATACGGTAAACCAAGACGAGGACAAATGTTACGACATTTGAAAGCATTCTTTCTTCACAATTCACACCGAATCAGGATATCTACAGTGGCTACTTCAGGTCAGGCCTTTTAATCAGCACAGCCACAACACCTTTACGTATTACACCATTTCAGCGATTGTGCCCTACTATGAAAAATTATGAAAAGGCACTTAATGACATAACAGCCAATAAAGGTTGGATCAAACACCAGGTGGTTCCAGATTTGCTCACTTGGTTTCCAGCTGGTGAGTTCAAATAATTAATCATTCAGCACACAGTAATCAAAGGCAGGTGCTACATAATACATCAATTAAAAAAACATTTTTTTTTTTTTTTTTAAAAATCGATGCTATAGACAGCCATGATGCTGAATGGTAAGTACTGATTGGGTGAGTATAGCAGATTCGACAATGATTAAGCATCCACTCTGCAAAGATATTCTTCTGAACACATTGCAAAACTGTACAAAAATTATCTGTTTTGAAAAGAAGTGCAGCATCGTGCACAGAACATTACAAAGAACACATTGGAGTAAGACTGGAGAGCATCATTTCTGAGCCATAAAATTGGTTTTTTCTTCCCTACGTCCTCTGAAACATCCATCATATAGCTAGCCTGCAGATTTCCGGAATAGGACTTTCATTTGAACTGATGCCAACCCTTTATTTTCCCCACATTTTGTAATGCATCCATGATTTTCACTTCTTTTTTTTTTTTTTTTTTTGCATGCACTCTTTCAACTAGCCAATCAGACACCAAGTCCCACGTGATTTGTCAGGAGCATGGGTTAAAAAATATATATATATTTTTTTAAACGAATACCATAAGTTGGTAGCCTGTCTCGAAACACAGCGACACCTGGGGACAAATAGGATTAAAATGCTGACATAACAAAACAGGAGCATATATGCTGGCGCACACACACCCCTTTGAGTTTTGGGGGAAAAAAGAAGCACACAGCTTTTATATAAAGTCAAGACTATCTGAATATCATACAGCTCATGACAAAGGTAGGTTACCGGGGTTTTTCCCCCTAGTTTTCCTACATATAGACAGGACGCACATATGCTCATACACACACTCACACACACACATACATACACACACGCATACACACACATACATACACACACGCATACACATACATACATACACACACGCATACACACACGCACACACACACACACACACACACAATAGAGGGTATGCACGTGACGTCACGGTAGGCGGAACTCGCCGCAGTCACGCCCACTGAGTGGCAAAAAGACTGAGCGGCAGCATTACAGAGTGAATTCCGTGAAAACACAGAAAAAAATCTAAAACGCATATCTAAAATGGGAAAAAGCCGTTGTGAGATCGACTGTGCTAACAGATTCAACAAGAATTCAGAGCGATCTTTTTACCGAGTCCCAAAAAACCAATTTGTTCTTTTTTCACTAAGGGGAGCAGTGTAAGTTCTTTTGGCATGTGGTATTCATGTTGTACAATGATGAATCATTTGCTACATATTTCCTTTTAAAGTGCCCCGATTATGGTTTTTCAAATATTACCTTTCATGTGGTGTGACAGAGCTGTCTATGAATGTAAAAAGTCTGCAAAGTTTCAAAAATCAAAGCGCACGACAAACAGAGTTATTGACTCCCAAAAGAAGGAAGCGATTCTGAACAGCTGAAACGAGTCGTCAGTAATTCCAGACTTACTTCCTGTACTAACCTATGTAGGTTTGTAATAAAAAGCCCCGCCTCTGGTCTTCATCGGCTGCTCGAGAACAGACGGAGCTGAAACTCGTTATAGTAGTGGGCGTTTCCTTTTTGAAACACGCTGACAGCAATAGACGAATCACAACAGACTGGGACATCTGGCCAATCAGAGCAAAGTATGCTCTCTGAAAGGAGGAGTTTGGAATGAATCCTTTAGAATGGATCACTGAACGAGTCGTTTGTGACACTGGGGGGGTGGGTAATGCTGCAATTTAAATTATGAGCACATTAAAATGTTTTTTGACCTTGGGTTCATGTAAATCTATTGTATGAGACCTTTAAAACAAAACTAGGCACGTTTCAAAACCATAATAGGTGCGCTTTAAACGCTGCCTATTTCCATAGATGAATAATGGGGGCACAGTCATTCTCTGTCTGTGTTTTACCTTCACAAATATATAACGCTAGCAAGTGGAAGCAGTGTTAGCTACAAACAAACTAGGACTAGCTAGCTTACGGTTTACCAGATAAAATTATCAAATAAAATAAAAAATATTTGTACAGACAAACAGAATGTTTACTGGTGTTCTTATCACTTTAATTTCTCCAACAAATCTCACCTTGAAGTAGGACCAAGCATCAAGGATTTGTATGCTTTCAGGCTGTGCTTAGTGTATTTCCCCGGCATTGAAATCAGTACATATAAATGTCGGGAAAACCGACTTCTGGCCACATGCCAATGTCCATGGACCACAGGTTCTTGGCCAAGTTGTAAGGGTCACTGTCGAGTCCCGCTGCCTTTAATTTCAGCTGATAATCATTAGTTATACTAGTGTTTTCACAGCTTCCCCTATTAAAACCAGCCATTTTGCTGGATTTTTTCCCGCTCTGCCTGGCCGAGAGGGGCATGTTCCGGCGGGAAAGTGATGTCAATTCATACCCTCTATTGCAGGCCAATGTTTCTAATCTCTGAAACACTACAGTCTCCAAGACTCCAAGGAATGCAAGGATACATTCATTGATGCCTCAATACGACCTCAAAGCCCATCTACACACTACTGCACCCCCCTCCCCCCAAAAAAAACAATCAGCGGTGATGTATGTCTAACCCCGTACTTGGTTAGTCACTAGTTGATTAGGTTGGTCATGTTTAGAATACCTAGAGAGGGAAGTCTGTCTCGAATATATCTCCTAGACTGTGTTGCTCCTGAGAAAAAGAAAGACATGAGTTCCACTGATACACGGTGATACACACTGCACCCCCACACACAACACCATGAAGTGACTAATCCAAAGCATTAAGCAATTAGTAATTACACCTACAGAGCACATACTGGCAATTAGCCTGAAAAGTAAAGCATACAGTCCTGCATGGAAAGTGGAGTAAACCTGAAAGGTTTTAGAAGATCGCTATTGATGGCTGGTTGAAATATACCCCTGTCTGATTGTACGTGTAAAGCGTAGCATGCAATAGTGACAAGCTTTAAGAACAGACACTATGTCTATGTCCATTGAACACAGGGGTCCTGGCATCACTGTTGGTAATCAGCATTCTTACTTGTTCTGCAGTTAGTCAAACCAGCCAGTCCTAACCAAATAAACTGAATTAAGTCACTGAGTTCTAATTTGAATAATATATGTGCAGGAAAATAGTAATTTTTACAGCTAACCATGATATTAGTAAACCCCTATTGCCCCAGATTTACATGAAGGAAGTGGGAACAGAAGGTGCACTTTCACTGAGTACCATAAGAGGGCAGAGTTTCATGAATGGTGTTTTTCTTAAAAACTGCCACACCTAGAAGAGGAAACAGAATTGTACTTTGGGACAAATCATAATTATGAAAATGTAAACTACGACAGAACTACGTATTTAAAAATAATAATAATCATCATCATCAAAAATCACAATGCTCATTGTTAAGACAATGTCATTTTCTGAAACGGGTAAATGTGGTGGGTTTTTTTTGGAGTGATACATTCAGAGCATAACATTGTATAAATACTATAAATATTTTGTATTATATTTATCTATTATGAATATAAATACCAATAACGTTTAATATTACAGATGCATCAATACCAATTTTTAGTGCAAGCATGAGTACGAGTACGTGTTTATTAGTACTTGCAGATACTGATACTGAAATTAGTACCTTATTAGTAAGTATTAATCAAGCAGGGACGTCACAGAATATTTTATTTAGCTCTGTTTATGTTTCCCCAGTTTGCATAGTGGCATTTAGGTTACTAGGCACATCGTTTATAAGGTTAGTTAGCTGATTTTAAATGAACTGCATCAGCTAGCTAAAACTATTTACATTTAATTGAGTCGGTCTATAATTTTGTTCGGCTTCAGAAATGCACTTCTGTACAGTAAAGTACGTTTCATCATCTTCATTGTGTCCAAATCCCTCGTTGTCAATGACGGCACTGGCTGCTGTTCTGTGCTGCTTAGCAATGAACTCCTCATGCTGATGTTTAATTTATTATGGTTTCGGCATGAACGGCACACTGATTTGAAAGCAAAGTATAGTCCCTGGAAATGCATGTGTCTCAAGGATTACAGAACTAGAGTACTCTCAGAACTCGTACTCTCACGCCTGACAGTTTCTTCTTTGAGTGCATTGCTTAGATTGCGGTCATTACAGTGGCATATAGTCGTGTGGAAAAAATAAGTACACCCGATGGAAATGTTTGGCTTTTTGGACAAGCAAACATTTGATCATCTGTGAAACAATGCCTATTTATAAAGTTGAAAATTAGGTTTTTGAATCATTTATTCAACAGAAATATCAATAGATGTGATGTTCTTCTGCGAAAAAAGTAAGCACACTCTTGGCCTCAGAAGCTAGTATTGCTGCCTTTACCAGAAATAACTTTGTAGGCATTTTGCATAATTGTCCAACAGGCTTGCTGGAATTTTTGACCACTCTTCCATGCAATATTCTTTCAGTTGCAAGATGTTTGATGGTTTTCTTGCATGTACTGCATGTTTCAAATCCCCCCACAACATTTCAATGGGATTCAAATCCGGGTTTTGACTAGGACATTCCATAACCCTCCATTTCTTCTTTTTGAGCCGTTCCTTGGTGGATTTGCTAGTGTGCTTAGGATCATTATCCTGTTGAAAGGTCCACTTTCAGTTTAACTTCAACTTTCAGATAGACGGCCTCACGTTATCCTCAAGCACTCTTTGATATGATGCAGAATTCATAGTTAAATCAATGAATACAAGCTGTCCAGTCCCTGAGGTAACGAAGCAACCCCAAACCATAACATTTCCACCACCGTGCACCACAGTTGGTATGAGGTGCTTCTCCTGAAGACCGTCTCTGGTCTGCATCAAACATGTCTGCTGTTACTGTGGCCAAACAACTATCTTTGATTCTTCTGTCCAGAGCACATTATTCCAAAAGGCCTGGTCTTTGCCTATATGCTCATCTGCAAACTGTGGTCTTGCAAAAGCTTTTTCCTGGCACGCCACCCACGCAGGTCAAATTTGTGCAATCTCTTTCGATTGGAGATCAGCAGGATTAGCAGGTCCTGTGATGAAATTTTGGGGTTCTTGGAAACTTCTTTTTGCATCAGACGCTCTGCTCTTGGGCTAAATTTGCTGCGACGGCCAGTCCTGGACAAATTGGCAGTCATTTCAAACATACGCCATTTGTACATTATTTTCCTTATAGTGGAATCATGTATTGCAAATAATTTGAAGATCTTTTAAAATCCCTTTCCAGACTTATAGGCATCCACAACCTTTTTTCTGAAGGCCTTATAGAACTCTTTAGATCTTGGCATGATGACACCCCACACCTCAATAACAAAGAGAACACCAGACACTAGATATGAGAGGGGTATAAATAAAACCGGTTCCACCTGCACTCCCTAAGCAGGTTCTAATCACTGGAACCCAATCTTGAACACCTGATTCTAATTTTATGGATTTGAAAGTGTGATAAATGTGTACTTACTTTTTCCATGTGACTGATTTTTTTGTTAATTTAAATTACTACAAAATGTCAATTTCATGTGTCATTTGATAGAGTGTCACCTTTATTAATAGGCATTGTTTCAAATAGGATCAAATGTTTGCTTGTGCAAATATGTCCAAAAAGCCAACAATTTCCATGGGGTGCACTTATTTTTTCATATGACCGTACATACAGATTGCCATTTGTGTTGTCTCTTTATTAGTGCAACGTACACTAGGCTTACTAGGCTTACCTGCAATCGGATGTTCGTATTCTCAAATCGTACAAGTCTGACAATATGACCGATACCCGATATCAATATTGGTATTGATGCATCACTACATAACATAATAGGCACCAAAAAGCACAAGAATGCTCATGTTTCACTATCAAGTTCAAATGGATTAACAGAATTTCAACCGATCTTACCTAGGAAAGCATCCACCAGGCAGCTGATGCCCCTCATGGCTCTAAAGAAGATCTGAGGAAGCTGTTTGAGACAGGGGTGCTGGATCACCTCCTGAGGCACACTGCTCACACCTAGCAGCTGCTCCTGGAACTTGGGAGTGGAGCTCACAATCACAGGGTTACTCAGATCCACTGGATTACTGAAGGGAAAGAAAGACAAAAAATGTTATTATAATTATAAACTCAAGATTTTTTTTTTTTTAAATGTAAAATTCCTGAGTAAAATGTAGAAATTAGAGGTCGACTGATTGATCAATAAATCAGCACCAATAACTGATTGTTGGAACTATTGGTTAACGGCAAAAATCCACACCAATAGTTTTTCCCGGTTGTGTTTGTTGTGGGAAGGGCTGAAAAGGGTTTGCTGTCATTATACAAAAAAAGTTTTTGAAAAGGGTTTGCTATCATTAGTACGAGAGCATGAATTTTGTTGTGTTACTTGAAGTGTTTTTTACATTAATTTTGGATGTCTCTATTATTATTTGGAGTGGTACCTTTTGGATGTATATCTTTTCTTATATATATACACAGTATCTCACAAAAGTGAGTACACCCCTCACATTTTTGTAAATATTTGATTATATTTTTTCATG
>JANDJT010000012.1:20768991-20783762 GCA_024331685.1 Stegophilus panzeri
CAGTGAGTGATTAAACGAGTGAGTGAGTGAATGAGTGAGTCAGTGAGGGATTAAATGAGTGAGTGAATGAGTGATTGAGCGAGTGAGTGCGTGAATGAGTGAGTCAGTGAGTGATTAAACGAGTGAGTGAATGAGTGATTGAGTGAGTGAGTGAATGAGTGAGTCAGTGAGTGATTAAATGAGTGAGTGAGTGAATGAGTGAGTCAGTGAGGGATTAAACGAGTGAGTGAGTGAATGAGTGAGTCAGTGAGGGATTAAACGAGTGAGTGAATGAGTGATTGGGTGAGTGAGTGAATGAGTGAGTCAGTGAGTGATTAAACGAGTGAGTGAGTGAATGAGTGAGTCAGTGAGGGATTAAACGAGTGAGTGAATGAGTGATTGATTGAGTGAGTGAATGAGTGAGTCAGTGAGGGATTAAACGAGTGAGTGAGTGAATGAGTGAGTTAGTGAGAGATTAAACAAGTGAGTGAGTGAGTGAGTGAATGAGTGAGTTAGTGAGAGATTAAACGAGTCAGTGAGTGAGTGAGTGAGTGAATGAGTGAGTCAGTGAGAGATTAAACGAGTGAGTGAGTGAGTGAGTGAGTGAGTGAGTGAGTGAAAAACAGCAGCAGAGCACCTGAGTATAAAAATAGTGAGAGAGAAAAAAGTACGGGGAAGATGATGTGGTAATATAAACACACAAGATAAAAGGAAAATCCTGTAACATGTGCTGACACACAGCTAAAAAGCAGTGAAAGAAAATGTACTTACAATAAAAAAAAAAAGCCATGTCACTTTTAAAATATGAATGCATCAATGACAGCCCTGAACACTTTTTTTTTTAACCCCATCCTCTCCAAATTCTTAAGCAGGGGCCTTCTACATTATGTTGAAAAACAACACCCCCCCGCTCCATGTCTATCTCTCTCCCTCTGTCTGTCTGTCTGACTGCTCAGTATGCCACACTGATAGATTGTAGAGTGTTTATCAACATGTTTTGCATTTTTGTTGTTATTCACAGTGCACTGACTGTTTGAGACTATTTTTTTCTCACTTCTTTCCTCTTACTTCCTGTGACTCAACCATGAGGGAGGAAATGCCAGGCAGCTGTACCTTATTTTTGATGTGAAAACATGTCTTAATGTGTCGCTCCGAACAAAAGCAGGAATCTGCTCCGACTTTTTTTTTTTTCTTTTCTCTGCTGCTCTTAAAAATTCCTGTACACCTACTTAATTTGCCTGGGCTATTGAGTGGCAAAGTGCAGTGAAGGGCTTTGTGTAATCCTTTGGTTATTTAAGTGTGTCAGGAGCTTAAAGTAGCTTATATAACTTTACTAGATGGCAAAAGTAAGTAGAGTGCTCCTATTGCTTTTGATCTAAAATTTAATTCATGGGCAGACTGACCCTGACAGCCTTGATGTAAAATTAACTGGGTTTTCCTTTTTTTTTTTTTTTTTAATGATAATTGTGATTTTCATTTATCTAAATTCTCAAGCAGATTAAGTGCCTTTAAAACAGTTTACGCCAAACAAAGTGACAAGCTTAAAAAAAAATCACTCATATTTGCAAAATTGAAAGGATCATTTCACTCCTGAGCTGCACTGAGCACAGTTTGTATAATGGGAGTGGTGAGCTGGATACTTGTTTATTTTCTTTTTTTTTCTTTTTAATGTGCCAAAAGAGGTTGGCGTGAGCAAGGGGAGCTCGAGGCTATGATTTTTCCAACACTTGCCATGTTCTATAGAGAACAATGTGATATGATATGATAAACTTGTTTGTTTTCTATTCTCCTGGATGAACTGCTGGAACATTGCCAGCATGTTACATAACCCAGAATGGCATTCTTCAAACAGAGGCTCTTCGAGAGGTGCTGAAAGAAAGTTACTGCTCTTCCAGTGTTACAGAAATGACAAGTCCATCTGACAGCACTATTGTTTACACACCATTGCAGTTTTATTACGGAGAAATTAATTACATAATGTGGTGCTTCGTGAGGCTTAAATGACGGGAGTAATAAGTATGCGCACTAGGGGTGTAACACAGTGCAACTCTCTGTATCTGTATAAGTGTAGAGTTCCAAATAGCTTCAACCTGGAAGAAATATAACTAACTGAGGAACCTTGGAGTCATACATTTGATTCTTTTCTACAGAGCACTGTTAAAGTATCCTTTTTTCACCTCAGAAATATAGCAAGATTGCGCCCTATGCTAAATTTCTCTGTAGGTGAAAAGCTGATAACGCCCTTTTAGCCAGAGTTTCTAAATCCACACTTAATAAGCTCCGATATGTATAAAAAACTCTGCAGCCAGGATCCAGACTGGGACCAGGACGTGCAATCATATTATTCCTGTACTGGAGTCCTTGCACTAGCTCCCGGTCAGGTTCTGTTCCGATTTTAAAATTATGATCCTGACATACAAAGCGTTACATGGCTTCGCACCTCATTATTTATCTGCATTGTTAATCCCTTACACCTCAAATCGTAGACTGCGCTCCTCACAGTCTAATTTGTTGACTGTTCCACAAACCCTCTTAAGATCTATGGGTGACAGAGCTTTTTCTTTCTCTGCTCCTACCCTTTGGAACTCTCTTCCCCTCGCTCGAACGTAGGGAAGCTCTATGACATTTTTAAAGCTCAACTCAAGACATACTTTATTAAACTAGCATTTGCTTGGTGATGTTTACTTTTATTTTTTGATTTATTGTGCTATGTACTTGTCACATAATGGAGGCTGAGACGGATGCAAGTGCAGATAAGAGCTTTATTATAGATGGGATTGGCAGACAAATCCAAATCTTGAAACACAGGCGTGGTCAGAACAGGCAAAGGGTCAGGCGATCGGCAAACGGGCATGAAACAGGCAAGGCAAAGCACGAAACAAGAAACGAGATCAAAAACCATTAAACGAAACACGAAGAATAAAGCCTTGGCATGGTGATAACACTCACACAATACTTCGCAAAGACATTGTGAATGATCAGTCTCTTATATACTGTGGAGTGAATGTCAGCGCGATTAGTTCTCAGGAGAGGTGATGTGTCTGTGTGTTCCATGGGGATCCATTGAGAAATGGAGTCTCTAGTTTGCAGTGACATGACAGTGCTGCTTATTTTGTGTACAGCGCTTTGAGAAGCTGCTTTTAAAGGCGCCCTAAAAAATAAAGTTTATTATTATTATTATTATTATTATTATTATTATTATTATTATATAAGAAAATATTTTCCCCATCCTGATTTCTTCCATTTTTGTATATATCTCATACTAAATAGTTTTAGATCTTCAAACGAAATACAACATAAAACAAAGGCAACCTGAGTAAACACACAATACAGTTATTATTCATTTATTTTTTTCACTGAAGCAAAAAAAGTTATCCAACACCTATCACCCATGTGAAAAACTAATTGTCCCCATAAACTTAAAATCTGTTTGTGCCACTTTTAGCAGAAATAACTGCAACCAAATGCTTCCCATAACTGGAGATCTTTGAGGTCTTTCACTTACTTCTAGGACTAGGACTTACTCCTATGCTTGGGATCATTGTCTTGCTGCAGAATCCAGTTGCGCTTCAGTTTCAACTTAAGACCGGACATTCTCCTTTAGGATTTTCTGGTAGAGAGCAGAATTCATGGTTCTCTCAATTATTGTAAGTTGCCCTGAAGCAGCAAAGCATCCCCACACCATCACACTTCCACCACCATGCCTGACCATAGGTACACACTCAGAAAGGATGTGTTAATATCCTACACCCTTTTTGTGTTATTACTATTTCAACACGTTGTGTTAAATTATCCCAAAAATGTGTGTAAAAAAAGAAAAAAAAATTCAAACAAACGACCAACACATCATGTGTTAAATTATTGTCTAATCACGTTGCCGACTGTGCGGCCGACATCATCATCCAACTCTGAACTCGCCTCAGAGTGAATGCTTGTTGCTTTGAGCTTTTGATTGTGCCAGCAGAGTAGGAGTCCTGAGGAGAGGAAACAAAATGACTACAGATAAGTTAACGTTCATGACTATTTAGCGTTAATGCTGCTGAAAATACCTTTCCAAATTTGTGATATTTAGGCAGGGAGCTCTTGAAAATGTATTCATTGGAAAACAGTAACTCAGCGAGTGATAATTAACTTTACCTATCGCGACTGCTTCAAAAGTGAATATCATGTACTACTTCCTCGGTGTTGGTGTTACACTACTAGTGTCATGTGTTTAGGTTGGCTGTGAAATATGGACTGAGGTTATTTTATAATTCTCTTGATCTGCATATTATCTGAGGCTCCGAGTTAGGGTTAGCTAGCTGGATGCTGTCACCAATCACAGTAGGGACAAGTGCTGCTAATGTAGACGCTCGCTTGAGCTGATAACATTACTTTAACATACAGCTCGCGGTAATGTTAGACATTCCCATTACCTTTTTGAAAGTTAACGATGACCTAGCATTACGGCTATTCACCATGATGTAATACAGAGAGTGGGTTAACGTTAACTATATTTAGCAAGTGTTTTGGACAAGGCAAGCTGTAGTAATTAGCATTAGGAGGATGGGTTAGAGCAGTGTTTTTTCATGTATTCGGTGAATGTTAATGTTGGGTAACAGGTGCAGACAGTCAGTGGCTAACGGAACTTAGCTAGCGCAGTAATGTCGAGGACAAAGGTTCTTCACAAGGTTAACGTGACAAAAAGAGATGTTGGGGTTTACAGTAGGTTGTAATGCTTTCCACTATAACTGTAATGTAGGTTAAATTAATTAGGTTGTGCAAAAAAAAATTGGCGGTGATGTGCTAAAGGCAGGAAAATAAATATTCATAAGTCAGCTAGATTTTCCTAGTGAGTCTACAGTGCCATTTTGTTCACTAGGAGAGTGGAGGTCACATTTCCAAAATTACACAATTTGGGATTCTGGAACACAATTTCTCAGTTAAAGCCCAAAGGCATTTGTCCATATTTTGTAGATAACACTCTTTGTGCTCTTTTACAGCTTTTCAAATGGAAGGGAGTGGGACTCCTGTCTTCCCAGATGGCAGGGGGATTTGTATGAAGATGTATCAACTTCAATTCTTACATCTGTCAAATGTTTAAATGATTTTAATAAATGTCACCTAAATTTCATCCAATTGTTTGTTTATTTTGTTCATGGTTTATGTGTTTTGGCAAAATTCAGATGAGCCTTGGAAAAGTGTTGATTTGATTGAACAGGGTTTGCGGTATTCAGGTTTGGTTGAGTCAGTCCTGAGCTTTGGCTACTGTCTGTGCTGAGTACTAGAATATATGGCCAAAAGTATGTGGACACCTGATCATATCCATATTTCAGCCTTCTTCAAACTGTTACGACAAAGTTTGAGGCACACAATTGTCTAGAATTCCCCTATGCACAAAGCGAGGGCCATGAAGACATGGTTTAGCAAGGTCGGAGTGGAAGAACTCAAGGTGCCTGCACAGAGCCCTGACCCTTCAACCCTACTGATCACATTTGGGATGAATTGGAACACTGACTGCACCCCAGGCTTCCTTGCCTGCCATCACTACCTACCTTACCTCACTAAAGCTCTTATGAAGCATTAGTGCCTAAAGAGAAGTGGAAAGTTGAGGTTACTATAACAGCAAAGGTGGAACTACATCTGGACTAAGATGTTCAAAAAGCATATTTGGTTGTAGAGGTCAGGTGTCCACATTTCACCCCCCTAATGACCAGAGGTGGCTAGACTCACTTAGATATCTTCTTGTGTGTGCATACCATGCCAAGACCTTCAGCAAAGTCAGGAAGTGATGTATGGCACAGTATGTGCAACCGCTGTCATACCGCCATATTTTTATTTCTTCTTCTCACCTCGTACACATGTACACCATCTGCGTGGTTGAGTGAGCTTGCTTTGCTGCACTGCTGTGCTGTCTGCTGATGAGCCTGCTATGTTAGCTACATCCACTAAGACACAACACTGGGGCTGGAGACTTGTTTCCCTCTGTTCACCAATCTTTCTCAACCACTGGGATGGGTCTACGTTTTTCTGCTCAGTTATTCCCATTCTCCCTGCCATCAAATGACTAATGGGCTCGTGGCTAAACTTCACTAACATGGTCAAGTAAACACATTGCACACTACTGAGCTTGCTATGTTAGCTACTGTAGATTGCTAACACAGCCACACTAGGACTAGAGCCAGTATACCTCTGTTTATGCATCATTCTCCTCACTGGGTCAGTTTCTGGCTCTGTGTTTTTAACACTCAGGCCGCCATGTACTAAAGGCTTGCATGTTCGATAGCACCTGTAGAAAAATGTGCCAGCTGATGTGCTAACAGCGCCTGTTAAGGATTGTGTCTTTCAAACAAACAAAATAATGTGTGTGCTGTATGCTTTTCCACGTTTGCCTTAATGACTAGGTTCAGGGCTCTCTACCTAAAATCGCCAGACACAGGGTGGTTTCAATGCAAATAGATCCATTTAGTATCTGCGGTGTGATTTACTAAACCTGGAAGTCCTTTTGGAAACGGTGATAACATGTGGTCTCTGGACAAATTAATGCGGAAGTCCATTTTCACCAGATGAAGACAAAATTACGATTACGCCTCAGTAGTTTGCAAATGATCAAAACGTTTCTTCAAATAAAGTTAATTTCATATTAGATATTCGCCACATGTCCACACGTCCGATGCCAGCGGCACTTAAATACCAGTGACGTGCAGACACCTTTAGAGGGGCAGAGGCTCAAAGTTAAAAAGGGGCGCATGGATCATATTTTTAAAACAACTACTACAGCATAACCTGGTGAACTATAGTGACTGATATTCAAGCAGGACATAACAAACCACACCGTTATATGATCAGATTAGCATTCATAAAATAATGTTATTATCATTTGTTTATTAAATATAATAAAGGGGTTTGACTAAATGTGGGCAGGAATAACATAACTGATTCTGAAGATTTGCTTATGTGGCACGATGGTGCAGCGCTGCTGCCTCAGAGCTTGAAGGTTACTGTGTGTGTGGAGTTTCTGAGCATGTTCTTTAATGTCTGTGTGGGGTTCGCCTCATGCTGGGATAGACTCTGGATACACCCCAATCCAGAGTTTCCTTGATTTTGCGTTCATTTTTGCGATTGCGAAATCCTGGAGGGACTTAAATGGGTGGTTTAGTGGTTAGCACGTTTGCCTCGCACCTCCGGGGTTGGGGGCTCGAATTCTGCCTCTGCCCGGAGTTTGCATTTTCTTCCTTTGCTTCGGGGGTTTCCTCTGGGTACTCCGGCTTCCTCCCCAGTCCAAAGACAAGCGTCGTAGGCTGATTGGCATTTCCGAATTGTCCGTAGTTTGTGAATGTGTTTGGGATTGTGCGATGGGTTGAAACTCAGTTCAGGGTGTCCCCCACCTTGTGCCCCGAGTTCCCTGAGATAGTCTCCAGGCTCCCCCGTGTAGGATAAGTGGTACAGAAAATGGATGGATGGATTTAGTAAATAAAGGATTGGTCAGTATATGTGACTGTTGCCAGCAAATGAATGAAAAGCTTTTCTCATCAATGCAATCCAAGCAAATACTATAAATAAATAAATAAAAAAAATGAATAAATAATCAATTAAGCAATTATAATATTCATGAATTAAAAATATTCTTGAAACTGTTATGTTTGTGAGTGTACGTGTGTCTGTGTTTGCGCTTGTGATCAAGCTAATCATCGTGAGTGTCTGCAAGCCCTGCAGATGCTTTGCCGAGCTCTACATTTAGCTTATTAGTTTTAGTGAGGTGTCCAGCGTTAGGCCTCACTGCTTCTACCATCTGATAAGTGGTGTGTTCCTGCCTCTGTGTGTCCTTACCATGACTAAATGCTTTAGCTTCCCCCTGGGGACAAAGGGACAGAAGAGGAACCAGAGATCTCTGTTTTTATTAGCTAAACTGCTGAGGGAGGGAGTGAAAGCGAGAGGAGTTTGCTAGACAGTGCACAGTAAAAGCCACAGTGTTGAATTAACACCTACGGCGTTTATTCATGTCCAATTGGACACGAACGAACGCTTAAAGAGTTCATTCAACATTCTCGGTGTTAAGTCAACTCTGGGGATTTTGCTGTTTGTGTGGTGCTGAGAGTAAATACGTTTTTTTTAATGTTTTCTGGTTGAAGCTCGGTGACGTGCCAGGAGCGCCACTGTGGAGAGAATGACATTAGTAGAAATGTGAACTCTCATAGGTAGAATATTCACATGATAACTTGACAAAGGCAATTTATAAACTATGAGACATAATAACTGCATGCTGTAGGCTTGCTGTTAATGGCCTTAAATCTAAACATTTTAATATGGCTTCAGGATTGATGCTTTATATTATCATGAAAGATTTTTAAAATGTATGTATTTATTTATTTATTTTTTTAAAAAGACATTTTCAAGATTGAATAAGATCAGACCTGGAAATCTAATTTACCAGCAATCCAATCGGAGATCTCTATGGGTAATTTGATTGCATTTCAGTGAGTCCCATCCATTTTGTCCATAATACAATTACAAATATCACAATTCCAATTTTCTGTGGCTTTCCAAATAGGTTCACAAATGACAAATGTAGAGATGTTGACTAAAAAGAAACCTTATAAATGCTGTGTTTGTATTTCAACAAACACAATCAGATGTAAATGTGCTTTTCGAAGGGAAAAAAAAAAGAAAAGCACCGTGACTGAAGGCTGGCAGGTACACTTGAATCACCCAGCTTTTTCAACTACTACAGTATATTGTCAGCAAATATTATTTGTAGAGCACTTAAAAGACTGGAACCTAATAAAACACTGTGCAATAAAAACCCTACAGTTTGATGAAACTGTGGATTACTTATTAAGCCTTCAATGTTTATACCTCTGTATTTCCTTTTCTTCAAAATAGCCTCTAAATTGCACGACTGAAAGCTTAAGGATTATTTGTGCAGGATGGTGGCTTCTTTTCTATGGCGCTCCCCTCATCTGGTGACCTTTACTGTTTAATACTCCATGTTTGGTAAAGGTCAAGCTTGTTGTGGCTCCTCACTGTGGGTTTTGATGTACAATTGAAAATGCGAGGAGAAGCACGCTGATGTATAAATATTTCCCTGTTTCTGTCACAAACACAGAAAGGCCAAATAATCATGATGAGATTTATGACTTTCTACAAATGTATCTCTGATTCCCTTCTCACAAAGGAATCCATAGGCGTTTGTCTATGTTCTGAAAAAAAAAAAAAAAAAAAAAGAGAGACAAGACAATTTATTATTCTCAAGTATTTTTTTTTTTTTTTACAGCAAATCTCATAATATAACACACCTGCTTGCCACTGCACTTATTTTGGGTTAGCTCAGAAATGCTAACGTGTGCTATGTTTAGCGTGCAGTTATGCTGTGATGTGCATTGTGTTTATGGTGGGAAAGCATTAATTGTCAGGCTACTTTTGAATTCTCCGGCTAATTTTAGCGTCACGATAAAAAAACTGGCCAATATTTATAGCTCGTCCTAACTGTAAACCTCACAATTGTGTTGAAACACCCATTGCTGCATGCTTTTTTCCTGTGCTATACTATGATGCTTTATTTGTGGTCAATGGCTAATCTTTTACACAGAAAGTCATATAACTATGAAAGCACATAGTAATGACTTGGGGATTTGTTATTACTGCCTGCTGATCAGAAGAAGAATCAACGAAGAATATTTTACAGGGAAATATTTTATGAAGTCAATATTGTAATGTCAAAGCAGCACTAGCTTTCTGTTTGCTAACTAGCTGAAATCACTTCACAGCTAGGTAGCAGCAGGGGTGTTAGCTGAACTGTTAATCATCTGGGGCGGGGTCCAGATTCTTCTCCATCAAAAACTTTTTAAAATGTTCTTCTAAAATAGACTGTTTCCATGCATTTCTTTTTTTTTTTTTTGTATGTGAGGGTTAATTAGTTTAAAAATGTGAAGTTGGGTTTATCATAAAACTTGCCTTGGGTGTTAACACTGTTTGCAGGACTACCAGAGCGATAAAATATAAAACTTTTTGACTATCCAACACAAGACTAGGCTAGTTTGGTGTCGTTAGGCAAGGGGAGGCACAACTAAGCTATCACTGTATGGGTTTAGCTGCTACAGAGCCATGCAGAGGACATTATCTTTCCTTATACTCTGCAAATATCATGTTCACGTAAACTGGACCTCATATAGACATTTACACACCTTGTTTTCCTGCTCAGCATCAGAGGATGTTCAACCCCTTTATTGGTTAAAAAAATACATTTCCCCCTCACACTAACGTTAACGTTTGGCGGAATTGAGATCAGTCGGCCAATAAGACACGAGTATTTCCATGTATTTTCCTGTAAACCCTGTCTGATTAGTCTTGCCTCCCTTCACTGAAAATAAAATACAACACTCCGTTCACTGAAGATACAAAATTACAACACTTCTTTTACTGACATTCAGTTATGTAGTGACAAACCGCTCCAAGTGGAGAATTATTCTGGACTAAAGAAAAAATCTTCGGGGCTACAGCCCCAAATACCCAGGCCAGGTTACGCCCCTGGGTAGCAATAGATATAAAATCCACAACAAGGGAACGTTAACTTGCTAATTCTTTTGATAGCTAGCTAATTACCAAACAACTAAAATGTCTCACATAATGCTCAATAAAACAACAAAAACATTAACATAATTCTTGAAAACATATCCATTATGAAGCTGTTGTCAACTCTCATTCGTTTATTCATCTGTTCATTCATCTTAACTGCTATATCCTGGTCATACACATCATACGCACCAGTCCACTGACACCAAGCACACGTATTCACACATTCAATCACATCTAGTGGGAATTTAGCATAGCCAAGCCACCTGGCCTGTTTTTGGACGTTTGAAGGAGAACTTAAAGGAAACACACGCACAAAACCCCCCCAGCACACACACAAACACCACACAGCCAAGTGAACATTAGACATCCTGACACTAGTTCACTAGGTAACTGTGGTTCACTAAGAGTACTATCAGTCTAAAAACCCTGCTGGGGAGGTAATATAGTATGAAAAAAATACTCAACACAGCACAACACTATATATATATATATAAAAATAAAACAGAGTGCTAATGTAAGTACTTATTATCTATTTAAGTATTTATTAGATAATAATGACATTATTATTATTCTTATAAGTATTATTATTATTCCTATATGTACTAAATTTAAGTAAATTTAATATAAGAACTTATATTGATATTTTCACTCATCTTAATAATGACTGTGTTATAATGTTGGCTTCACAACAGTCACTGATTGTACTACCTTCATTTGTGCATCATGAAGTCTGACATATAAGTCCAAACAATTTGTGTCAAGAACTATGGCATTAATAATTCAGGTTTTTCAGGGTAACTCACAGCAGCGGAAGAACACTGTGCTTTAGAGGAGTTTTTCTCCCCTATTTTAACAATGCTTCTTCTTTCATGAACGCATGATAAATCCTGAGTTAAATGCACAATATATTATTAATATATAATATATTACTCCTATTTTGGAATCATTACATTGGCTTCCCATCAGCTATCGAGTCGATTTTTAAAATTCTTAGGCTAAAATATAAAAATTGTCTGAGCTCTTATATGAACTCGATCCGAAAGGTAACCTTCGCTCTTCTCAGTCTGGCCTTTCAGTTGTCCCTCAAACTCTTTTACGCTCCATGGGTGATAGGGCTTTCTCTTCTTATGCTCCTAAACTATGGAATTCACTTCCAGCTGATATCAGATGATTTGTATCTATATATGATTGTGTTTTTTTTAATGTAAAGTGCCTTGAGAAGCTATTTTTAAAGGCGCTATATAAAATAAAGTTTATTATTATTATTATTATTATTACTATTATTATTATTATTACTATCATCAAATTGAGATTAAAATTCAAACAGTGTCGGTTCATAACTGTAACATTTTTACATATGCTTACTTAATGCAACGTTCAGCTTGCATTGGCCGTCCTCTGTAGAATGTGTGTTACAGTCATACTGAACTTGTAAACTTGTATTCGTGTCATCACCCTTACCTTAGAAAAATGTCTGCCTGTTATAAAACCTTCTTAATAATTATGCTGTTGTTATATGATGTGTTACTACACGATGCAGGATATTATGTGCCATATAACAACAAAGTCCTCTGAAGGATTTTACACAGATGTCTGTTTGTGTGTGTGTGTGTGTGTGTGTGTGTGTGTGTGTGTGTGTATTTCCAATGACAGGTGCAATGCTATCGATTGGAGAAGAGTACATCGTTCCATCTGTTAGTAACAGTTATAATATACAGTTATAAAAAATAAACTAACGTAAAATAGAATGTAATTACTTTCTATAACCATTGCGCATAGCCAAATTGCATAAATTAAAATGTATGATAATAAGTATGTGAAGGAAACTTGAATGCCATATGTTAATGCAAATGTCCTCAGGAGAGCATGAAAGGATCCATTTGCCTTTGATAACACTCCACCTGAATAGCAGTAAAAGCACTTTTTATGAGAATGTAAAAAGTATGTAGCCTTGAAAAAGTCAAAAAAGTGCTTTCGTGTTGCATTTATATTTAAAGCGCAGTCTCTACTGACACATACTCAATTAAATTCGAATAATCTCCCAGCATACTCTAAATAATGAAATGGGATTAGTCACTAAAATAGTGGTCACTAAAGTAAACCGTACATGTAGATCAAATGGAATAATACAAAATCCATACATACATGAAAATAAAAGTCATTATAAGACATTACAAAAAAACTAATTTAATGACTAATTGTCAGTTTTATCAACGTTTTTTTTTTTTTTTTTAATCCATGGAATTACCTATTTGGTTCTTTTATAAGAGATTTCTAAGTAGAAATTTAATCCAACATTTAATCAATCAACAAGATTGATATTATGAGGTTGCCTAATATTCACCTCGCTCACTGTGTGTCTTTCTCACGCTTCTTCTCGTCTATCCTCGTCTTCCCTAGGTTAAACACGAGACACCTGCTTATGTAAAAGCGTACTGTCTGACCTCATGTGTTTTTCTGACAGATTGCAGACATGAATCAATTACAAGAGGCTTGTGAAAGGAAGGAATGATACAGCAGTCTTTAATTCTTTAAAATAAAATAAAATAAATAAATAAAAAACTCAGCCATTCAAACCTAATACTCCTTCCTTTTTCCTTATTCTCCCTCATTCTATGTGTTACACAACTAAGAGAAATGGACTGCTTATAGGTGGTGGGTTACTGTGGCAAGTGTCTACAAATAGTGAGAATGTCTGAAGAAATGAGAGACGGAAAGGTAAATGGAAGGGAAGACAGAGGGGCGAAATAGACAGAATATGCACATTTTACCCAACAGCGACTTTCACTTTCAGCCGTCTGAATCTGCCGCCTCTTTCTCAGGTTGACAGAGCTGAGTGGATAAAAGGCAAATGTAAAATGACAGAAAGCCTGACAATAACCAAACTGCTGATCTTAGTCATTCACTGGCTCTGAGTCAAAGCTTTTGTTGAGGGAAAATACGACTCTTCAGCACTCATTTTGATTTTTAAATGTCACAGTTATTACAAGTAAGCAAGCCCCTGCATTATTATTCATAATGCAAACAGTATAAGTGTTATTTAGAGGACATGAGAGTACAGACCGAGACTGAGAAATGTGAGCAGTGAGAAATGTCTTCAAATCAGTAATTTCAAATAAAAAGCAAAAAAAATAAATAATAAAAATAAAAAAAATCATCAAAGTCATGCAGATAGAAAAATAAAAAAACCCCAGACTTTATTTAAAAAACAGCAGAAGGCTACATTTCTAACTCGGCACTTGTTTCATATTGTGCACTCGTTCTGCGTGTGTTTCAAATGATAAAAAATGTGTTGCAGTGATTACATAATATAATCTCTTATTCTATAGAAGTCACTATGATGAAAGTCTATATCAAATGTGCAATACGTTTAACATAGCAATCTACTATGCTGAAAAAAATCGAATAATAATTAAAAGCACGACGAAAGAACTGAGCATGCGTCTATTAGCGGTATATATATATATATATTTTTTCCAAATTGGATGCCAGTCATCAGTTCAAAAATGAACCGATATAATGAACACAAATATACTCAAATGTATATTATAGACTTGACTAAGAGAAACCCACCAGCAATGTCATAACAGAATCGAAGCATTTCATCTGAAAAAGATGCTACTTAACTATTTCTAATTTATGAGTCACATAATGGGACATGCACAAAGCTCACACACGATACCCGTTTTTAATGACAATTAATAATAAAAACACCTTCTCACCCACTAGTTTCCCTAAACACTGAGAAATGTGATATCTACCATTTTCTGGTGATCTGACACAATACAAAACTTTCAGGAAACTTTAGGGGAAACCCATAAAACTGAACTAGAAAAGTGCCATTGCATGAGAAGGGTTTAAAGGTAGACCATTATCTGGCTGCCTCAGTTATTCCCTACTGTCAGAATCTACTGCAGTGCTGTAATGCACCCACACAGTTAAGCGGTTCATGGTGTATCCAAGCAGAGCAGCTCGACAAACTTCTAAGGAATCTCTGAGGAACGGCTGGAAAATCGGACTGTTTGTATGAAGAAAGTGTGCACAGCGTTTAGAGATATGAAGGTGGGTTTGTATTGAATGTAACTGTGTTCCTGGAAGGAGATTGTCAAGAGTTTGTTTCTCTCAAATTATTTTCCTGATTAGTTTTTTAACCAGTTGTTGCACACTGATGGAGCTATACACAATTACACACGCACACACACACACACACACACACACACACACACACACATATATAT
>JANDJT010000012.1:20786722-20802956 GCA_024331685.1 Stegophilus panzeri
AGATAGGCACCAACATGTCCTCAAGGCCTTGGTATTGGTCACCTTAAAGAGGCAGTGTTTAGTTCAGACATCCCCTGTGCTGACTGTGCAGCAATGCTGATGCTTACTCACTGCGACCGGCTGACGGATTTAGACCATGATTCAAAGTCAAATCCGACCCAAACAACTTGCCAGTCATAATGGCCAGCAATGACTGATAGACGTAGTAAGAAGTCGAGAAAGCAAAGTTTTTTTTTTCGATGACCTGACAGCAGACATGGCTTAGCAAAAATTGGTGAGTCTGGTCATGCTCAGGTCATGTTCATCAACAAGACTTCCTTAAAGCCCAATGACTTGCTCCTAGTCAGTCCCTCCAAGATTTCACAATCGCAAACATTCTTGCAAAATCAAGCAAACTCTGCAATATTCAGAAGAGCTTGCAATTTTTCAAAATTAAAAAATAAAGAAAAGATTCTCTGCAAATTTGGAAATAAAATAAAAAATAAAAAAGACATTTTTGTTATCACAACACGCATTCAGCCAAAGCCCTCTTCGATTCACGTAATCTCATTTACCAACAAACATCACTGCAAAAGACAGTGCAAAACAATTTTGTGCAATCGCGATTTCGCCAGTTCAAGTAATTTTCCGCAAAAAAGCACAAAAACTCACAAATTTGAAAAAAAAGCCACAGAAAAATCAAGCATTTTTGGCCACAACAATCACAAGAAAATCGTATGAAATCATATGAAATTCTGTTCGGACTGGCTAGTACACAGGCCTTAACAGGAAGCTGTTCCACGCTAAGGCACCTCATCAACTAGATGAAGTGCACTACCTGATTCCCAAATCTCTAACCTTTCTTCTCAGGACTGTTAGCCCCTGCAAGTCCCCATCTACACTAATGTATACAGGATGTGGTGGCCATTGCTGTGCATGTGGCCCAGTGTTGTGAGATCACAACACATTAACCATCTGGAACTCACTGTAAAATCCTTTTGCTTTTTAAAGTTCATGAGAAAAACACTCTTGAACTCAAAAGCTTCCAGAACATGGGCCTGTCTGTAAATGGCATGTACTGCCTCAAACAGATCTGGTAATATTAACCAATCCTGTAAACCAATCAAATGACCTTGAAGCGTTCCATGACAGTGAACCTCCAGAGCATTCTTTGGTGTGCCCAGTGCATGCCCTATCAGACCAGCTGTTCGTCTGTCATAAAGGAAAGGAACAAGGCAAACCCTTGCCAAAACAGAGACCTATCTGTGGCCTGGGTGCCTACAAGGCCCTTAACGTGGCATGCCATATCAAAACTGTCTCCTCTTTACAGGCATTATTTAGAGGCATGCTACGCCAGGAAGTTTGTACTACTGCTACCTGATTCTACAAGCATGGCACAAGTGTGGCGGCCATCTTTCGACAATACCTTTCCGGTGACATTGTGGCGTATGTTATTCAGGTCACTGTTACCATCCTGGGTGGTTAATAAGTGGTTATGTGAACTGAAACCATGAAAATACAAGTGTATTCAAATGAATTAGCTCAAACTCCAGCCCAAAACCAAAACTCTAAATATCCTCCTTCCTACATCATTGCCACATGTACTGTGATATTCAATGTAATATTAATCCTTTTTTTTTTTTAAAGCAGGTAAAACTCTGTAAATTGTTCTTTCAACATGGTCTTAAAATGCTCTCAAATGATTTTTATATTGTCAAAAATAAAATATCCTGTACCAGTGAGAAGTGTATACGGCACGTGGTTTGATAGGCTATAGGACTGGGGTCAGTCTAGTAGCCAATTGGCTATGATTATGATTAGGACATAAATAATTACATTTGCTTGAATATAATTCAATTAATAGATAGCTATAGTACTCCTTTAAAGTACACAAAACATGAATACATTAAAAATAATAACTAATAACAACAACAACAATAATAATGATAATGATAATCCTGGACCTTGATCACACTGATTAGATAACATCACAGTGTAGCTACATTGTCATGAGCTTGTTTATCCGGTGCACTGTCCACTTCCGGTTTCACCTTCCGCTAATGATGATTGTCAAAACCTCTCTCTCTCCCTCTCTCTCTCTCGCTCTCTGTTCCTTTTCCCAACGGCAGAGGTCGCTTGGCATTTCCCATGGAACCTGAACGCATGGACGCGTTGTCCTACTACTACTACACACCGAGTGTGTGAATTAATACCAAACCCGTACACGGCGCGCGACCATAACGGATGTGAACGCTGTGTTTTTGAAAAGGTCACGCGCAAGAGTCGCCAGGTTGCAGTTTAGCTATACATTCTTACATACACTTTTATAACAGGGTGCACTATTTCATGGCTTATAGGCTAAAAGTGAACTTTAAATAGCTTTATATTTATACTTATATATTTGCGTTCGGTCCGGTGAACCTAAACAGAAGTCAGTACACCGTCCTCAGGCATAATTGAGCGGCTGATGCGTTTTTTTCGTGCTGAAGTGAAAAACCGCGAACGGATGTGAGGGAAAGAGCGCCTGGAGAGAGAGAGAGAGAGAGAGAGAGAGAGACTCAACCCCTTTTTTTCTTCTTTCAATCGTTCTGTTTCTTTTTTGTTTGGGTTAACAATAGAGCAAGCGCGCCCGAGAGAGAGAGAGAGAGAGAGAGAGAGAGAGAGACTCGTAGACGCTGAACCTGTTTTCATGCCTTCAGTGGAGCGGAGCGGGCGATGGATGTGAGATTTTATCCTGCACCCCCTTCGAGCGTGGGCTCCTGCACGTTATCCACCGACTCCAGCCTCGCCTCTCTGGACTATTACCACTGCAACAAGGTAATAACCCAAGTGCAACCATGCTTTTCTCCTTCTTCCTCCTGAGCACCGACTCACTTTCTTTCGCGGTTTTCCCAAAACGCGTTGCTGGTGCGTCCATGCCGCGCGGCTCAACTCTGTGTGCGGAAGTTGGAAAGCTCTCCTGTCCTTCCTTTCCTTCCTTATTGTTGTTTAGGTGCGCGTTTCAGAATTACACAAACGCGCGCGAGACGTGTCAATAGTCCCCGAGTAGGTAAAAAACACAACAACAAGCAAGCAAAACAAACAAAAGCAAAACGCGTGGTCCGGGACGAGGAAAAGAAGATGGGGATGCATGGGGGGAAAAGCGCGTCCAAATGTCCAAACTTTGAGTTTCTTTGGAGAAATTGTGGAGGCGAAAGGCGAGCGCTAGTTGCTCTATGACTATTGGCTAA
The DNA here is from genome assembly GCA_024331685.1 of Stegophilus panzeri. Classification (NCBI taxonomy): domain Eukaryota; kingdom Metazoa; phylum Chordata; class Actinopteri; order Siluriformes; family Trichomycteridae; genus Stegophilus; species Stegophilus panzeri. The sequence continues at coordinate 20,789,932 of JANDJT010000012.1, forward strand.
TTGGTGGCACAACAAAAACAAGGGCGCGTGGCTGAATTTGACGTCGCGCCTCTGGGGGAAATGAGAAGAATATAGGCGAAATGTATGAGCCACAGGATCTCCACACGTCCGGCCGTCTCGAAACGTGAAACTTTTGTTTGCTTAGAGGAACAGTCTTGTTGGAATCGAAATTTACAGCAGGTTTCGGCGTGCTTAATATTGGCAAGTAAAAAAAAAAAACCCCAAAAAACTAGTACACCACTTTTATTCCGCGTGCTTTTTCATACAGGACAAGGTAGGTAGGCTACAGTGTTTGGGCAAAGCCTACCATATTCGATGTCTTAGTTTACATTAAAAAAAGTCTTAAACCTGCCCTGTTTGGTGCTATTTTTGTCTGAGGTTGTTGATACAGTATCCTGAGTTTGGTGTTGATGCCACTCGAACCCTGCAAACGGCGCTGCGGTGACGTAGTCGAGGCTCCACGTGCTAGCGAAGTCCGGCAATTAATTACCGCGCAGAGTCTAATTATTTTCTAATGGGCTCACAGCTAATCGGATTCTGTTATTGGTCAGCGGAAGGTAATGTGGAATAAACGAGACGCGATAAAAAATAAACAAACAAAAAAAAACTGTTCGGCTTTAAAAACAAACAAACAAACAAAAAAAACAACCATGCTTTTCCCACCGGATCCCATCATCATGAGCAAACAGGCGCGCGCGCTCGCTGCATTTTAGTAACCTGCTGCTACCTTTATATGGCATTGTAGACTGTAGGAAATAATAGGCCCTAATAATAATAATAATAATAATAATAACAGCAGCGTAACTCAAAACAACATCGAAGCTATAGATATTTCGTCGTTTGGCACGTGCCTCAGGGCCATGTGTAGTAGTTACAGGGCGTAGGCTAATACACGTTATAGCAGGATCAGATGAGAATAGATGTGTGTTCGGAGTGTGTATCGCCGCAGGGCCTTTAAAGCCGAGCAGACACACAGCTGTGAGTTAGTTAGATGCTTCCACGGATGTTTTTTTTTTTTTTTTTAAACACTTCATGGATGCGCATTTTTTGGTTTTCTCATCCAGAGTTTGTTGTTATTTTGAATGCAAAATGGAGAATCAGAGCTGGGATGTTGTTTTGGGGGGAGTTGAGCACCTGCTACCTAACTTCGAGTGAATTCAGCTTCCATTTCCAACCCAAACACATTAACTTGAACGATGTTGAGGTGTGTTTCAAATGTAGTTTGGGCTCATTTAGGCTGTATCAAGTATATAATAATGTGCTTATAGGTGATGTTGGAGTTTACAGATTTACTCTGCTTCCACTTGGATTCACTGTCTGACTTTGCATGATAGGATTGCAATAAAACTCTGTGTATCTTTTTTTTTTTAGGGGGGGTGGAGATGCTGGCATACCTTCTAATCCTGCATTCTTTGCATGCAGGTATTAATGAAGGCGTGCATGCTTTACCAGCCTTCTAATACGTCTTCTAAAATATAAATGAATATATCGTTGCATGACTGTTGTCATAGCCCTGTTTGTAAGGTTTTGCAATTACTACTGTTTTAACACCAACCGCACATTTGAATTATTGCCACAGTGGTGAAATCGCCTTAGAACGTTATGAGGGCATTAAGCAAAAAGGCATCCTGTGATCGATATGCCACCAAACCAATCATGTTGGTTCGTCCTGGTGACCAGGTGCATGTGCGGCGTAACGGTTATTCACAAGACAATTACTATAGTCGCATCCAAGGCGGAGTCTGATTCGTACACTGGACATTTGCTTAAAAGTCACAGCCACAAAGCAGTGCGATTGAAACTTCCCTGAGCTAAGCGGCAAATAAAATGTGAGCGCAGCAGATGAAGGGCGACGATAAATAAAAGTCAGAAACATCATGAGAGAAACAATAAGCAAAGTAATATAGGACACAAAATGGATGGAAGGCCTTGATGCATGACTTGTATTGCTTTGCTCTTCACCCTGTGGTAGTGCACTTAAAACTCGCCGTCTCCCCTGTAAGTAACTCATAATTTGGTGATGTGTGTTTATAGAAGTGTGTCGCAGAGTTTAGCTTGTGGGTTGGAACATATGGAAAAGATCAGCCGGCGAGCCAAAGAGGGTACAGTATGCCGACTGCACATGCTGAAAAATGGTCGTTTTCAAGTGGACATTATGCAGCAAATTTGAAGGGGAACTGCTCTCTCGGCCACAATAGTCCCTTTATGCAAGCCTGCTTTAATAAAGCAAATGTTCGAACGTGGTTGGGAGGTTTGTGCATCCTATAGGAGCCCGCATGTGCGTAATAAGATCATCGAGATATGCACTGGGGTTCTGTGGCATCCCTTGAACTGGAAATGGTTCTGTAAAACTAGGCCAACCATAATGGGTGGCTCTCATTTCCTGTTGCTAACATGTTAATGCACTAGCTGCCGTGTTTTAACATCTACAGATGAACACTGGCTCTCGCAGTGGAAATGTCAGTTATGGAGGAAACCCAACACTAGAAGAAGCAAACAGGTTTCCCATTTAAATCCCGAGAATCACCGTAAGGACGCAGATCCTCTCATGCTGTTTTAGCTCACCTGAAAGTGTTGGATGTCGAGAAATAAATAATGTGTTGCTTGTTGCTATAGGAAATTCGAAATACTTGTCAACGACGGCATTAGGATGGGAGTGGCACGACTGCTGTCATCATACAAAAGAACAGATATAGGTTTACACGCTTCGGGCTTGGAAGCCACGACAAGGAACCACTAAACATGTTTGCATTCACCTAGCAAAACAATAATAATAATAAGGACACAACTGTGCATTTGCACAAGCAGCTAAACCTACTTCTATTTCTGAAACTTTCTAACTCCCTCTTATCAGAATGTTTCTTTGTAGTGTTGTATATATCTAGGGTAGTGTAGCTCACGCCAACATCCGTTACGTAGAAGACCCAGCACAGTTAGCGTTACAAAACATCAATGTGCAGTTACTAAGGAAGTGATGAATAGACAACAAGCAGTCAAGTAATCATTTGATCACTTACGGCATACATCCTGTGATATATATATAGTTTATATGCATGCTTATATACATTATATAGCTTCAACGGTAAGATGTTGGAAGAAAACCGGCATCAGATTCTAACACTTGTGCTGGAATTTTAGCGCTGACACATATTTCACATTCAAGACATGTTTTCCTGTGTAGAGGGGCCTAAACCGGCGGAGTTTAACTGCAGGCGCTTTTCTCTTTTTCTGATCTATTCAGTTGCAGTTTATCTATGCGTTCATGTTGAACTCAGTATTGCTGGAACTACAATTAGCTAGCAGCTATAACAGTGTGGCAACCATTTTGTACAGTGGTAATATAGAAAGCTATTATCTCTCACAAATGCACTAATTCATTTTATATCTACTCTTTCTTTCTCTCACTCTCTCTCACTCGCTCGCTCGCTCTCGTGTGTGTGGGTGTATTGTTTGTTAAGCATACTCTCTATGCATTCCTCCAGTAAAGGCCATCTCTTCATAAATGCATGTTTTGTCCAGAGAATATTTGCTGAATGCATTATGATTTGTGCGTATAGCCTCAGGCTTGTTCACTTCTCAAAAAAAAAATGAAGTTGGAAAGTTTATGAGAAGCCCCCCCCTCCTCTCCCAATAACAGCCTACACCAGACCAACCCCCTCACCCCCCAAAGCACCTCACCCTACTGCTAACCTTATTGTATAGGACTGAAATGCACTACAATACAAATATTCAGATTAAATGAGAGAAATCAGGCCAACATAGCATGAATGTAATCAGCCTTGCCAAGTTCAACAATATCAATATATGCTGCTTAGAGCATGCTGAACCACTTTTAGCCATTAGCAAGTATATTCAGAATACAGAGTGGCAGTACAAAAAGTGTTGGGTTTTTTTTCATACATTTACAGTAAACAGTAGAACCTGAAGCCTATTTTGAGATATAGTACACTCTATTATGAAGTGTAGGAAAACAGTACCATATGTAAAGGATATGTGCTTTTGTTTCATGTTATGCTGGGTATAACCAGAAGAAGTTATTAAACAGCCGCAAACTACGAATCCACTGTTTAATTACATACCAGTGTCCCAACTGTCAAAACTGAACTTAAAGCACATGGCCCAGTTTCTCCCATCAATATTAAGTTACATCAAACTTTAAATGACAGAACAGATATATTTTTCTTTTTACCCCATTTTCAGTCTGAATTACTAATCAGTGAGTGGGTGGGAACGACAGGTTCTCTGTTACCTGCCTGATGACTGTAAAAGACCTTGATTCATTTAAAGGATACTTTGAAGCCCCATTAGTGAACTCAGCACATTATTCAAACCTCTCTCTCTCTCTCTCTCTCTCTCTCTCTTTCTGCCTATATCTACTTGCAGTGCAATTACTGGAAACGGGTAGCAAGGCACCGAGTCTAGGAGTGTGAATATATGGCTTATACATATAAGACATAATACACATTTTAATGACAACAAAATCAATAAAGAACATCAAAGCATCCGCACTATATCACATGTGACAGCAAAAACAACAACAATAATAACAATAATAATAATAAATATAGATATCTATAAAGGAGCAATCTGTGGGGTCCAAGCACCCTCTGCAGAGATGTTTTTGTTCACTGAGTTTCAGACAGTGATGAGTGTTTTGACACCAACATTATGAAGATACACCAAAAATCCTAGGACTAGCTTTCCTAGCTTGCCAAAGTAGGTTTCGCATTTTATGCAAATTAGCTAAGCATCGAGGTAGGCGGAGCGTAACGGTCCCACTTGTAAGTTTGTTCCCATTAAGCCAAGTTAAAAACAAAATGCTTCTACAACTCACATGTCTCGAGATTTGGGCTAAAATGTAAAATGCTCCATGACAGCGCCACCATCAGGCTGGTCAAGCACACCTCTGTTGCCAGACTACCAACTGACTTCTGGTTCTCTTCTGAATGGCCTACTGTTTGGTCTGCATGACTTTCTACTTTTTTTTTAAGTGGCAGAAAAATTCTCACGGAAACAAAAGGGTACCAAGCACCTTGTGTTGCCCACTAATCATAAAAATAATGCATGCTACTGTGTGTTTATGTGTGTGTGTGTGTGTGTGTGTGTGTGTGTAGTGTGCTCACATGGATAATACACCCTGAGGCAAGATCTATGGAGCATATGATTCGATGGGAATAAGCCCCAGGTGTACAATCATACTGATTTAACACACACACACACACACACACACACACAACAGTTTTCTATATTTTGCTACCTTCTTCTTTCCTTACTCTACAGAATTCGATTAAGTTCTTGCTCGGCACAAGCTTCTGTTTTTTTTTTTTCTCTCATCCTGCTCTACATCCAGCTGGTTGCACTCGCTATCAGTAAGTAAACTGTTGTTCATGTACAATGCAAGTGCTTGTTCCTCTTTTCCTAAACCGATTCCCTACAACCATGTTTACAGTCAATATGTTTTTCCCCCTATGACTCAACCACTGTGGAAATATAAGATATGGCATTTACATTTATTCTTTTGCCAGATGCTTTTATCTGACGCAGATACAGTGCAAGCATGTAGAAAATGAAGTGTTGGCCCACAGCACAACGTTTTACACATGGCAAGGGTAATTAGGCAGAAAGAAGCCATCTAAATGACTGAGAGACAAACTAACTGACTGTATTTTAGGCTGCTTTGGGCTACTCATTCATTCTGACTGGAGAGAAGCTTGCTATGCTCACCAGGCAAAGAGCTAAACCACTCATATTATAAAGCAAGGAATGCACTACTGGGTAAAAAAAAAAACCCCGGTAGAGACGGGCAACAAAAGGATCAGCTCTGTTAGGAATATTTATGAGTTTGAAATGACAGTCATCAAAGTCCTCTTAGCATGTGAAAATGATTTAGTTGGCCTCAAGAACGTTAGATAAAACGTCAAAAATACTTGTAAAAATCTCTGTCTCTAAGCCAAATTACATGTTGTCACTTATTTTGCACTGAGCAAATTACACCTTTCATACTTATATAAAAAAAAAAAAAATAGAAATCATAAAGGTGTTTTGCTTCGAAAGGAGTAGTAAACCACATAGTGTGCAGTTAAGGGGAAAAGTGAAATGTTACGATGCGTACCCTACGCCTGGTGACACTTTTCCCATGGTGCGAACCCTTCATTCTACATGAGTCAGAGCCGTGCACTAGTGTGTGAGCGTATGTGTGTGTTACTCCGCTCGGCTGAGAGATGCGGGGGCATGAGCCGACCTTATGATTCCCGGAAACTAAAAGTGTCCACATCATTGATCCCTCTCGATTTGATGCAGCCAGCTGACTAATATATCAATTCCTGGCTGACTTTTTTTTTCTAAAATGAAGGGCCTAAACTAACAAAGTGTGATTAATAACGTTATGAATATTCGAGCACTTGCATGCAGTCAACTTGTTGTTTGACCAAAATGGCAAAACACGTCAAAACATACAGTTTATGTTTATGCAACATTGATTTTTCATTTTAATTTCATTAAAAAAAAAAACATCACCTGGGCCTGTAGATTATTTAATACAGTTGTATTTGACTCATTTTCTAAGATACCCTTAGTAGTGAAATTCATTTTTCAATTTTATTCTCAAATCATTATTTAAAACAGATATTAGTCATGTTAAGTGTTCTGATCATTTCTTTCTATAAATCACATTTTCTGAAGAGTTCGTGTGTGTCATTTAAAATGGTCATCTACCCTGCCATGTAGGGGTATTAAAGAAATTGCTGCCTTCTCTAGTGACATCATAGCACCATGAGTTTTCCCTCCGTTATGTGGCTTATTTCCTCCGAAATCAACTGCAGAGGTAGACGTGTAGCTGAGTTTCCTTTTGACAGACGTATAAAGTTGCTTAATCGATCTGCCCAAGCTTAACATTTCCACCCTGTCAGCATAAAATATGTTGGAAGTCATTAAAACAAACCTTTCGAAATGTTCTAGTTTAAGAATTCCACGTTCACACATTATGCTAGCGTGGAAACAGTTGCTTATAATCTAATTGCTGACCTGCTGCCTGAAATCCATGCCGTTATTGTTCACCTTGTCAGCCACTTAAGCATTATAGAGTAGACATACTGTACGCCTTGAAGTGTGGATATATATGATCAATTTAAGGAACATGTTTTATTTTCTTTTTCATTCGATATAGTGGACTTAACCCCAGCTGAAACTTGAAAAGCTGAGTAAATGTTTCATTTTTTTTTTTACTTTAAGACTTTAAAGCTACTATTTAAATAAACTTGAAAATATGTAAATGTACAAAAAGATGCAGTTAAATTGCACAAGTGTATCCAAGTATTGTAGCAAATTAAATAATACTTTTAGTGTTTTAGTGTAAGCAAAATAATTTTTTCTGTTGTTATTTCAAAGCAAGCAATGACCATGTCTATTAAAGGAAATGCTTAAAAAAATTGTCTTAACAGTAAAAAGAAAATAGTTTAACAGTACTGTATACATTGATCAGCCATAAAATTACAAACACTGGCAGGTGAAGTGAATAGCATTGATTATCTTGTTACAGTGGCACCTGTTAAGGGGTGGGATATATTAGGCAGCAAGTGAACAGTCAGTTCTTGTAGTTGATGTATAGGAAGCAGGAAAAATGGGCAAGCGTAAGGATCTGGGCGCCTTTGACAAGGGCCAAATTGTGATGGCTAGACAACTGGGTCAGAGCATCTCCAAAACGGCCGGTCTTGTGGGGTGTTCCCGGTATGCAGTGGTTAGTACCTATGAAAAGTTGTCCAAGCAAGGACAATTGGTGAACTGGCAACAGGGCATGGGCAATCAAGGCTCACTGATGCTTGTGGTGAGCGAAGGCTAGCCCGTCTGGTCCGATCCCATAGAAGAGCTACAGTAGCACATCTGTTGAAAAAGTTAATGCTGGCTATGATAGAAAGGCGTCAGAACACACAGTGCATCTCAGCTTGCTGCATATGGGGTTGCGTAGCTTCAGTGGAAGAAGGTGGCCTGGTATGATGAATCACATTTTCTTTTACATCATGTGGACGGCCTGATGCATGTGTGTCGCTTACCTGGGGAAGAGACGGCACCAGGATGCACTATGGGAAGAAGGCAAGCCGGCAGAGGCAGTGTGATGTTCTGCTGGGAAACCTTGGGTCCTGGCATTCATGTGGATGTTAATTTGACACGTACCAACAACCTAAACATTTTTGCAGACCAAGTACACACCTTCATGGCAACGGTATTCCCTAATGGCAGTGGCCTCTTTCAGCGGGATAATCCGCCCTGCCACACAGCAAAAAAAAAAGGGGTTGACTTGGTCTCCCACTTGGTTTTAATGTTATGGCTGAAAGAAAAAAGGCAGTTAAGACCAAAATATTTTTAATAAATAGTATTGTAATATCAGAAAGGCGCTCAAATTTGATTAACCTCCTATGACTATTAAATGAAAAGAGTCCATCGTAAATGAAAATTTCAAAGAGTCAATCAGTATTATTTAATAGTAATCCTAAAGAATTGTGTTTGAAAGTTTTCCAGCAGCACAGTTTGTTTCCCAGATGCAGTCTTGTAAGAACATATCTCAGTTTGAGACAAGAACACATGTTGTATCTGTCTCAGTGCTAACATGTCGCGGTTTCAAAGTAAATGTGTAAATGATTCAATGCTGCAAAAACAAGAGAATTTTTTCCAACATGTCTGTACACACTGAGACAAACAGCAGCGCGTGTCAGTGGGTGAACTTTGAAAGAAGAGTTGCAAATGGGGTCAAACCTAAAGTTTGATTAAACTTTAATTACGGCTGTAAGGTGTAAAAATCCAAGCCAGGACTGTTCTCATGTTCTCTCTCTCTCTCTCTCTCTCTCTCTCTCTCTCTCTCTCTCATTCCAGTAGAAAGCAGCAGTTTAACCGTTGTGAAGCAATTATGTAGCTCATAACTAACTGTGTGGCAGTATGAATACTGTTAATTTATCTAGTTAGACATGCTCTGAATGAACTCACCTCCAAATAAGGATGTGAAATTAAATTTTCAGTGGATAAAGGCTTAAAGTGCACCTATTATGGTTTTTCAAACCAAATCAAAGCGCATGACAAACGGAGTTATTGACTCCCAAAAGAAGGAAGCGATTCTGAACAGCTGAAACGAGTCGTCAGTAATTCCAGACTTACTTCCTGTACTAACCTACGTAGGTTTGTAATAAAAAGCCCCGCCTCTGATCTTCATCGACTGCTCGAGAACAGACGGAGCTGAAACTCGTTATAGTAGTGGGCGTTTCCTTTTTGAAACACGCTGACAGCGGTACGTCTGACCAATCAGAGCAGAGTATGCTCTCTGAAAGTAGGATTTTAGAATGAATCCTTTGGAACGGATCATTGAACGAGTCGTTTGTGACACTGGAGGGGGAAAAAGGTAATGCTGCAATTTAAATTATGAGCACATTAAAGTGTTTTTTGGCCTTGGATGCATGTAAATCTATTGGATGAGACCTTTAAAACAAAACTAGGCACGTTTCAAAACCATAGTAGGTGCGTTTTAATGTTTTGTGGCATATACTGTATGTGTGTAGGTGCAGTTCAAATATTTAAATTTTATAATACTTTGAAAAATTTGAATAATAGTTAAAAATCCCTAAAAATGGGGAGGGCTAAACTATCTATCACTAGCTCAGCAATGAAATTAGAGTTGAGTAATGCATTATATCACAAGGTCTCATCAATGGCATAATGAGAATTATGTGAGGCAAGCTATCACACACACACACACACACACGCACACACACACACACACACACACACACACACACACACACACTTGGAGAAAGATAAGCAGCTGCATTCGTGATTTCTAACTTTGTTTTAACTTTTGCAAGTCTGTAATCCCTTACTGGCTTCATGCTGAGTTTCCTCCAAATACCAAACATTGTATAAAGAAAAGTTTTAACAGCTAAATAAAAACAAAACTTACTGTTTTGTCATATGTCCTTTAGTGTAATTTATACTTTGACTAGACAGTATGTGCTGAGTCTATTTTTAAAAGGCATTTGTGAATAAAGGATGATAATAACCACTTTGTTCACATTCATTACCCCCATGACTATACTTCACAAGCACCTCCTCAATCACGGCTGATGACATGTTATGGATGTGTAAGCGAAGCAGGCTACGTGGCGTTTCACACTATGTGATCACTTGTCATGGCTGTCACTGATAAGACTGATTAACCATACTGCATTAATCTGCAGACTGGGCTAGAAAGAAATCGGCCCCAGCCTCGTTTCTTCATACAATTCTGTATATTTCTGAAGAACATTGGTGCTGCTGTTGTGCTTGGTTTCACAAAAGTCCAAAATGATTCACCTTAAGAGATCTGTTAACTGCAAGTAATCTGACGCGCATGCCAGAAACGAAACCTTGTCCTGATGTCTTGTCATCTTTGAAAAACACGCCGGCCCTGCTAGACCATTTATCCCAGGAGCTAGATGAGAGAATTTACAATATATATGTATTTGAAGAGATGAAATCACATATATATTGTATGTTTTGTAATCTAGTTCATGTAGCTGCTGTTTTGTAAAGGCTTGTCGAAGCAGTGGGAGCGCTAGCCCAGCGTTGCGCTAATTGGCCTTGGCAGAAAGACAGAATTGGAGCCCTTGTGAGCAAGGGCCTCGGTTTTGAATGGCTGCTGGCTGGACGCTGAATAGCAGACTGATTCACTAATGCACACTGTAAATAATAACGATTCCCATCCATGGGGAAACGAGCGCTATGGACCTGTGTTGAAATTTGTTCTGAAATAGCAGAGGTAAAAAAGAATAATCCTTTTCATCTGAAGAGATGCCAAGGCCTGCCGAGAGAAGATCTCACAGCCCATATAATGTAAGACAGTAGCTCCAGGTGCTGTGCGAGCAAAAATACCTGTCGGTAACGAGAATAGATTCCGTCTTGATTACTGGGAATGATTTTATGGCTCGACTGTGAATCTGAGTGCTTACATTGTAAAGGCCTTACTGCCAAAGTTAATGATGCTGTCTGTGAATAGTCATTTTATTTGCAAGGTAAAACTCCATTTAGATCGAAGTAGAACGCTCGACCTTTTTAGGTTCACTCATAGTCACCTTTTTTAGAAGGAAATGTAAGAAACGAGATTAGTAATGAGTAGCTTCTTACGATATAGAGATTTAATCACCTTTAAAGATTTTCACTCTGCCATGCTATCCAGTGACGTTTACCTTTATGGGTTTTTTTTTTTTTTTTTTTAATAGGAGCTCTGCAATTTAACATCAGTTTAAATAAAGCCATGTGTCTTCTCAATAAAACAGATGATGAGACATGTTAAAACATTTGAGCAGCTACAACAAACAGTCAGACGATGATTTGTAAAATGATTGTGTTGAGAACTGTACAGTTTAACGCACGTTAACGCAGAATGATTTAACCGAGCCGACGCCCTCCCGTACTTTCCTTAACCCTGAGACGGTGGAAATCCACATTTTCCTGTCTTCTTTTAGCCTATAGGCTCTGGACGATTAAATAGTTTATCGCGTTTTGTTTTTTCGATCGAAAGCCTAGTAATGACTTTGAACATGACCTCACAGTGAACAAGTGAAGACAACTGAAAGAAGGCCTATTAAGTTAGGTCCCCGTCAGTGTATTTGATCAGGCACTTTGATCAGGATCAGCCAGTCCTTGATGTGGGCCTGCATTTCCTACCCATCCGCCTTACAGCTACAGCGGTGTGCCGTGGTGCTCTAACACACCCCCACCCACTCCAGGAAGTGGTGGTGGGTTCAGCAGTAGTTACTACACCACCTCCTCCATCGCATCATATTTCCCCTGCTCCTCATTATATGAATGGGGGGGGGAGGTGAACCTTGGTGTGTAAGGGAATGTTTTTGGTATTTATTATTATTTATTCTCATAATTTTTTTAAAGGCGCTGCAACGTCAATCAAGTTGGGTGGAAACCTAAGGGGAAAGAATGGCGGGGTATAGATGGGCGGGCGAGAAGGATATTTTCTGGGGCACGCTACATTTCAGATGACTATAATGTCAATCAGCAGTGTGGAAACCCAAAATGAGCCGTGCTGCCAGATGTTGCCACACTCCGACTGTCACTTTAAAGACAGAGGTTTATTGTTCTAGTCCAGCCAGCGTGGTTGAGAACTCAGAACCCATAAAGTGCTGACTGATGTCTCGTCTCTCTATAAAGGAATAAAAAGCGAAAGAGGCTTTAATTGTTTTGCCCCTCGGGACAATCCTATGTAAAGCTGCTGAATACACGTGTTCCTGTTTAATAGTACCAGAAGAAATTTTTTTTTTTTTTTGATATTCCTTTCTGCAATATTACTGTAAAAATCGCGCAATAGATCAGTCATGATGAATGAGCAGACGAGTGGCGCTGTTATGGTGCAGCATTTCAAAATGGTGCCATCGACATGAAAAGCATTTACGTGTTGTTGGTTTCCTTTATAGGCAAAGCCATTGTTTCATTGTTTTGGACTGTCTGGTACATATGGCTTCTTGGCTAAGTTTGAAATGGGAAATATCTTTGTGGCAGCAGAGCCTCAACCAAACAGGATGGCATGTCACAGTTAGCACAGTTTCTTTGTCACCCACGTGTATGTGGCTTTCAGTATTGCACTTTTTGGTGAGGAAGTGTTTTAACCCCTGCACAAGTGTGCGTGCATTTGTGTGTGTGTGTGTGTGTGTGTGTGTGTGTGTTGGAGGCATGTGGAGCTGCTGTAATTCCAGAATGGGCACTAGGGATGTTGACTTAGTAGCAGATAACTGAGGTTTCTAATGGCCTTCCTTTGATTTATGGCTGTTGCTATTTTACCCTTGTAAGCCTCCATTCGTTTCAGGTCTCTTTCACAAGGCCTCCAAGGGAAATAAATTTAATAACGGACCAAATAAAACTCGGCAAGTAATGCGACGTGAGTGTTAACTTCTTGTGAGTGAATATTTTTACATAATTGCCACCATTTCACAATAAAAATAATGGCATCGGTAGCAGCCTTGAAAACAAACCCAAAAACAACGTGGTAGGGGTGG
>JANDJT010000012.1:20806804-20818350 GCA_024331685.1 Stegophilus panzeri
GGAGAATACACACCAAACTATATATATATATATATATATATATATATATATATATATATATATGTATAAATGGGAGGTGACAGTACAGCTCTGTAATACCGTAAACATAAACATAGTCAGTCAGTCTGTCTCATATGATGAAATCCCAGTTGAGTCTGTAATGAAAAAAAGTTCGGCTCACCCACGTTTTTGTTTTTTTTGTACCCACCTAGATTCCAATCAAGCTCTGTTCTTTTCTCCTTCATTACTGTATATTCAGACACGCTGCTACAATCGAGTAACTCTGCACCCTGTTCTGTAATTATCCCCATACCCACAGTGATGCGTTTTTGTGTAAGCCTCTCTCTCCTCCGCTGCCATGTTTTTCCTCCCAGGCTGCACTCTCTCCAACCTCTGACCCTCGTGAAAACGAGATAAAATGTTTGTTTTTCCAAGTGCGGTTACAGCTCTCAGCAGCGCAGGGTAAACTTCAAATTACTAGAGCCAAGCGAAAGTGGTACGGCTGCTGCTGACATCTGGTCTTAACCAGGTCCTCCTCGTCGGCTTCCTCTTTTTTTCTTTTTCACGTAGGAGAGCTGAACAAACAGCCATCCCTTAACACTTTTTAAAGACATTAATCAATAAAGCCAGAAGCTTTGATTCTTAATCTTTATTTCCGTATTTTTTTTCTTTCCCTAGCTGTTCTGTTTAAGTGCCCTTAATTTACTCCCCTGCTGTTGGCTGCGATTAGGAGAAAAGAGGGAAGCATGTAATGCAGTGCAATCGAAGCATTGATGAAACACTCTTATTTTAGAGCCCCTCTAAGGCGAGTTGGAGGAATCCACAGCACCTATGGCAGGGCTTATGTCAGGCTGGATGCTCTGTGCAGTTTTGGAGTGTTCCATGTCCAAACTGGCAGCGTGCCAATGTGCATGCATCCATTTTATATACTTTGTGAGAGAGAAAGAGTTGGGGAAGAGAGAGAGAGAGAGAGCGCGCGAGCAAGGGGGGGTGGGTGGGGTGGGGGGTGTTTATTTTATGTGGGGGTTTTTTTTTGCTGCAGGGGGAATAGCGCAGTTGAATATTTAAATTCTAGTTTAGGTTTTAAATGAATTTAGAATCGAGTTAGTCTCCAACAACACTTTGACATTTTAAAGGTACAAAGCAAGTACTTTTTCTAATCTGTAACCCATTACGTCTTTTCCTTTTTTTTTTTTTTTTTTTGTCAATTATTGATGCGTGGTTGCTTCATAAACTCGCTTGTGTACTGCCTTCTATTGGAAACTGTGATGCAAGTCTTCAAAACTGGCTAGTTTTTTTTTATTTATAGTACATCTCTTTCATTCTCCTTTTTTTTTCTTTTTTTTTTGCTTTCATTCTGAACGTTTCAACACTTAAGCATACATCCCATTTGCATTTCTTTAGCACTGTACTGTCCCTTTAGAAGAAGAAGAAGAAGAAGAAGAAGAAAAAATGACCATAAGCTTAAGCGAACGCTGGAACTGTACAAACAAACACGCTTTAACGATAGCGTGCAGTAGGTTTCTGTAACTGAATCGAAAGACTCAGGTGAAGAGGAAAATAGCAGCCCTGCTCGAACAGCAAGGACACTATGACTAGGTTCGAATAGACGCTGGGAATTTTAATAAGCAGAGAAGTGCAAGCTCAGATGTGAATTCGCTTCCTCAGCAAAGTCCTATTAAATAAACGGTGTTTCTTGAGGCCATCTTCGGTCCGAGCCATGTAGTATTAGGCAAGAGCATTTAATACAACCGGGATTTTATAAATAGATACTATTATGTTTATCAAGGGCTTGTAAATAAATTTGAAGTCGAGTCGGTTAGATAATGCCGTGCAGACGCTATTTAGCACCGAGTATGGCACGAAAGGCGTTCTGATAGAATATGTATGATTTCTTTGCTTTGCTTTGCTTATTTATTTATTTATTTATTTATTTATTTATTACAGTGTTCATGTAATTCCATGTAATATTTTCAAACTGCTCAGTTTTTTTATTGACCACAAAAGCTCGCTCTTGAGGAAGTAAGAGACGGCGTGTGAGGTGAAAACATGTCAGATAAGGACCATCTGTGAAACAAAGAACAGATCCAAAGTGTAAATAAACGCCTGTATTGAAGGCTTTCTCTCTAACTTGTCTTGCTATGGTAATAGCATTCCTGTGTACTTGTCTTATCAGATAAGCTCAAGCTGTTTTAGCGATATTCTATGTTTGGCTCAGAGACTGGCACTCTAATGATGCCAGCCTTCAATCCAGAGTTTCCATTCATCACACGTTTATATTTCTGAGAAAAGGACCAGCCTGATGCATCCCCTGTGCGTATGAGTCCCGATGATGATTATTGACAGAAGTACACACCCGAAGATCCCACACCCATGATGGTAAACGCACAAAAACACACAGGCAGAGGTTGCACATGACCGACCCTGAATAGAATGAAAACGATGGCTGGTGCTGTCTTGCACAGTGTACAGTGGATCATATACAGGGACTATTGTGTGCAGTCAACATCACCAGAAAAACAGCTCATGAAGCCTTTACTCTTTACTAGTGTTCTTGCATACATCAGTGTGCCACACAAAGTTGTCCCGTTCCCCCCCCTTTCTGACGGCGTGTTCTCTGTATTCTGATGTGAAACCTACACTACAGTATGTCTTAATCCAGCAGCCATCTGGAATGGCATTTGAAATCAGACATCAAAAGCCTTGTGTTTCGCCTTGAGAATGCATTTCCTCAAGCGATCGAACGAGAGAGTAGCGAGCTAATATTTAAGGAGAGAGAGAGAGAGAGATAGAGAAAGAGAGAGAGAGGGAGGCTAAAGTGGCATATGTTTGCCAAGGCCCTGCGGGCATGCGTGGGGTGATGCTTTCATGTGCCTCAAACACGCACCGAGAAAAACACGGAAACACTCACCCAAGTCTTCATAAGTGTTGCCATTGTCATTTTTTGGCCAATGCAAGACCATGAGCGATCATGCAAGAGCGAGTGAGAGAGAGGCAGGGGGACAGAGTTACTGTACGAAAGGAGAATGGAAAGAGAGAGAGAGAGAATAATGCTTGAGCCCTGGGATTAGAAGCGTAACAGCTGGTGTATAAAGCCAGGATACAAAAAAACCTTCAACAAGCCCCTTAGGCTCATCATTCACTCATGCAACAGTAAAACACACACACACACACACACACACACACACACACACACACACACACACACACTCACACAGCAACACATACAATACACTTATACTGTATAAATATAATATGATCAAGGCCTTACTTACATAGTTACGTAGTTCAGTTGCTTGGGTGACCCCTTACACACACACACACACACACACACACACACACACAATACACCTTTAATTTAAAAAAAAAAAAAAATACATTTTAAATAGCTTTTGTTAAAAAAAAAAAGTCAAAAACAAGGTCTGAACTAATATTACTATCGTTGTGGGACATTTTGTCCCCAACAAAATATAAAAACATCACACACACACACACACACACACACACACACACACAAATGAAAGGAAGGAACCTAGGCAGGATGGTACATGTGTTTGTGCTGATTGTGACTTTCTCTTCTTGAGCGAATACAATGCAATGTTCATGCATTGTATCATTTAGGCTCCTGTGACTGCTGGGAATCATGACCACGTCTCTGAGGCCTCACTGCTCCCTGTTCTACTATTTTTAATCACCGAGTTAATTAGGGATAAACGATACAAGTTCAAACTGTTTCCAAGACCCTCGGCACCGAAGCACACACTTCTCTCGCTCCTGGTCGATTCGAGTTTCTCAGACACGGTGGTGCCGGAAGTAGCAGCAGCTGTCTCACGTTCTTCCAGTTATTAAAGTAATCTTCTGTGATTAAGAATGCTAATTTCTGAATCATTTGGGGGAATAGACATATTTTGTCTTATTACGCAAATGAATTACACAGAAAATAAAATAGGGCGCAGCTGATTAAATCGTTTCAGAGCGCACAATCTGATTATGTTTGCAAAGGGAAATCAAATATGATGGCAGACAAAATTGCCTTTTTTACTTTTTTTTTCTTCTCTTTTTTCTTTTAAAGGTGGAATGCTGCAGGGGTAGCCCAAGCTTAATATAACAGCCTTTCCTTGACGCATAATATCAGGGGGAATAGAAGTACCTATAGCCTTCAACATTAATCCTAATTGCACATCTGGGATTTGAACTAGTGACCTGTGGGGTCCTGAAGGGGGCCTACACTGAGCTGCTGCCTCTCTCTATCAGTATCACCTCCCTCAATTAAACTTACAGTAGACTTTTCGACCTTATCTCCCCAGAGTGTATCACACATACACACCTCTAATGTTCCTCACCGAAATGAATAACACATGTTCTACAACTAGGGTCATCAGCGCTTATTCAGCTGAACAGTCAGAAATCGCCTGAAACGCAGCCCTCTTCTCAGATATTTAATATGGTCTCTGATGGTGAGGTGATTTGTCATGCCCTCACACAATGTCCTATCCGTTCCACCTGCCACCGCATTGTCTGTTGTTCTCTTTGACCTTTCGTTTGGCCGTGCATTAGCCTGCTTGAGCTCATAAACAAGAAGAATGCCTTACTGTAATAAAATTGGTTGAAAAGTGCTCAAGAACAATGTGACTTCTGTTTTGTCAAGAACTTTCCTGCTTAAGGCAGTCACTGTATGTGTGCTGAATATTTGTGGTTTGCTTTTTTTTTTTTTCTTTTTTTTTTTTTTTTTTAAACTTTGATTGGCCAAGGGATACTGTTGTGGGGTTGAAACATCCCACAAATCCACGAGTGAGTTTTCATGGTGTTTTCCAATGAACTGCAATATGGAGCTCAGATTCCTGGAGAGTCACTTTGTCACTTTCTCTCTACTAGGGTTATTACGGTGTAACGGTTCATGATTAGTTACGGTGTACGATCAAACGAATCAATATTTCAAAATACTGATTCAATTGCATTTTTTTACCCAGACAAGTTCCTAACTCCAGTGGTTCTGATTGCTTTTGTGTCCCTCTGGAGACATCATAATCCAGCTACCTCTGTTTCTCCACACAGGGGATGCGACTGCACAGTAGGGATGGGCGATATGGAGGTAAAACTCTATCAGGATATTTTCTGGTATTTACTGCGATAACGATATCAGTGACGATATAAATATCGCATCGTTCACCACTGTTTTTGGCTTCAAGTGACAGCTGCATGCAGTCTTATGAGCCTCAGAAACACAAACATTGATCTAAAAGTAAAAGTGATTTTCTGTAACTAAACCAGTCCCAGATTGTAGAGGTAGCTCCCCGTTTAGCGATAAACTCCTCCTCAGCTTCACGTCCGCCTTCCACCATACTCGTGTTTGCTCTGCACGTGAGCTGCGAACGGGTCTCACACCGTCGCACACAGAAATACCTCATCAGCTAGGCTTCATCGTTATTATCGCACGAAGACTAATTAGTACTGTGGGGAGAATTTCTACCGGTATATCGCAAACGATAAGATATCGCCCATCCCTACTGCACTGTACTGTAAACCATTCGGCTGTGTAATCCGCTGCTGTTGAAAACATTACAGTACATTGCAACCTCTGCTGCTGCTCCGCAAATGTTTATAACTTTTATCATATATGACAGCTATCAAACACACTGGAGAGCATGACGTTGCTGTCCAGAACTAAACCAAACAGCGATCTATTTTTGGGCTAAGCAAAAATAGAATTTGTTTTTTTTATTTTCAGTGTGCTACCTTTCCTTGTAGCCACACTCTGTTTCAGCTTATAACAGCTGAATTACATAATGGGATTTTATAGAAAGGTCATTCTGGCATGGATTGGGTTCACTTTTTACATTTTTAAAAAAAATTTAATTGACTGCTTGAGAGATTTTCAACCAACGATTCAGACAGTGCTCTTCACCACCATCATCAAACCACCAGTTCAGGGAATATGATTTAAAAGAATGGTGTTCAGAGTAGGATGGGCGGTAGAAATTCTCCCCACTCTAATAATTATCTCTAACTACAAAGCCTAGCTGATGAGGTATTTCTGTGTGCGACGGTGTGAGACCCATTCACAGCTCACGTGCAGAGCGAACACGAGTACGGTGGAAGGCGGACGTGAAGCTGAGGAGGAGTTTATCGCTAAACGAGGAGCTACCTCTACAATCTGGGACTGGTTTAGTTACAGAAAATCACTTTTACTTTTAGATCAATGTTTGTGTTTCTGAGGCTCATAAGACTGCATGCAGCTGTCACTTGAAGCCAAAAACAGTGGTGAACGATGCGATATTTATATCGTCACTGATATCGTTATCGCAGTAAATACCGGAAAATATCCTGATAGAGTTTTACCTCCATATCGCCCATCCCTACTTCAGAGTATTGCAGACTCTACACCAAGGCACAATGAAGCTGTTCTGGTGGCTTGTAGTCACTCAACACCTTACTAAGACACTTTATTTTGTTGTTGTTGTTGTTGTTGTTTTACCCATCTGCATATGTTCAACAAGTTCAGATTTCTCATTTTGATCTGAAAGGGTTTTTTAAAGCACATGTTCTATTGCAGTTTGGTGAAATGTACTGTGCACTACAAACTACTTTTTCGAATTTTCATTATATGAACAGATTTTATCCAAACCTATCAAATCTGTATCTGTGAATGATTATTCGGAATGGTCAGCTGTTTTACAGTAATTCCTTGATAGGCAGAAATGTGTGTGCTGTTGTGTGCATATTATTGTGTGTTGTTATGTATATGTGTTTCTCTGTGTGTGTGTGTGTGTGTAAGAGAGAGAGAGAGAGAGAGAGAGAGAGAGATACAATTTACAATTTATTTCTCTAGCAGATTTGCTCAGTTGCCATGGCATTTATTTGACTTCCGACAAACACTCTCATCAATGTCCAACGCAGAGTTTTGGGGATTATTTTATAATCTCGACTGCCATAGTTGTTACTATATATACCTTCTCTTTATCTAGCAGGCTGCAGTGCTCTTATCTGCCTCTAGAGGGTGCATACGCAAGCCATTGTTTACTTCATTGCAGATGTGTGTGGTTTGGACTAAACGAAGCTGCTGACTCATAAAAGTGTTGTTCTGGTAACAACAACCAATCTAGGTTGCATTAAAAACAGGTAGCTGTGGAATCTGCCCTGCCACTCGTTTTGGTTTTGTATTATTTCATAGCGAGACTTAAAGATCATTTGCATGCTGTTTTGCTTAAGTTCATCAAAAATCAGAGGTTTGTGTTGCAATTGTATCTAGCTCTGTTCCACTGCTCTGGGCTTTCCAGATGTCTCACTCATAGCAGACTCTTTTTGTGTATGCTCATCTGTGTGTGTGTGTGTATGTGTGTGTGTGGGTGTATGTGTGTGCATACACACTCTGACTGGCCCCTAAATGGGTCACCCAGCCCGGACACAATGACCGCACTGTTCAGCCCTTATTATTGCTCACCAGGTGGCTGTTTGGCAAAGCCATGGTCCAATCACATCCTGACACTGGATCATATATACACATGTGGGAAATTACCTGTGTTTTAATTTAAGCATGTTTTGTGCACGTTTAACTTCTATTATATGCATTATTACTAAAATTGTCGTAGATTAAAAAATAATAATAATAATAATTTACATGATTTTTCAATTTGAGGCTACAAAACCTTCAAACATTCTTATACTGGGGTTGTTTGTTTTTTTTTTGTTTTTTTTTTTAATATAGGCCTAACTGAAAACACACATGATGTCACACACTGGAAAATACGAGGTCACTTGCACATGCCAGGGGTGTGTGCTAACTTTAGCTGCCTGCTATTGAGCTGGCATACGCAGAGACATCTCATATGGGGAAAATCAGCCGAAAGTGTCTGCAGTAGAGCTGTACTTTGACAGATACTTTTTGACGAGTAAAACCCAAGTCCCTCTCTGACTCAGGGAGCCATACTGTTTCAGTGCTGTGTGAGATGTTGTAGTCCTCTATATTTTTCCTTACATATCACTATGCAAATCTTGTAGTAGCAATGAAAAACTGTTAAAATACATTTAACTTGAGCTTCGTGCAGACACCCTGTTGTGTCATATTGATTTATTTATTTTTTTGGCCGCATTTTGAACTCACTATCAAGCACTACAGCATTGCACCGCACTAATAACTACTGATTGATATTGGCATTTCTTTCTAAGCGTATTAGGCTTAGCTTGACTCAGCCCTCTGGTTGTTGTTTTTTTTTTTTTTTTTTTTTTGTAGAGGAAGAGCTGGTGTCAAACACCAGCCAATTATTTCTCCTAGCAAATCAGTTCATCACAGAAGCATGACAAGGCAGAATTCTCCGACTGTCAAGCAAGCCATTCTGCAGCGTTCATCACGAACACCAGCCAATCAGTTTCACGCCATTCAATTCCACAGCGAAGCCGCGCTGCATCCAAGCATCCTTTCGCGACTCAAAAGGGCTGGAATTGAGATGAAATCAAAAGAGCAGAGAGGTCCCAAATTGAGAAATCCGTGCATGTCCCTGATCTGGACATGGGTTGAGTTTTTTCTTTTTTTTTTTTTTTTTTTTTTTTTTTTGCCTGCGCGGGAATGTTTGTCAGATAGCGAGGTTTAGCTCTCATCTGGAATTGAGCGTGTAATTTAAGATTCACTCTCTTTCTGTCACTCATGTCATTTTTTTTTTTCTCTTGTTGAAATTGCTCTGACTTCAGTGCAAAATACAATAATGCAATTCACGCTAATGCATCTTCTGAGGTTCACTGCTTCTGTGTGTGTGTGAGAGAGAGAGTTATGGTGTGATTATATAGCTAAGAGCTGCCATGTTGAAGAGCCAGTCACGTGAAAGCAGGCTCACATGGCTCAGTGCAGCACAAGTCCATTAACATGAAGAGACTAGAGGAGGAAAAAAACCCTTTCAGACAGATCGAGAAAATGGTTGCTTTCTCTCTCTCTCTCTTTTCTTATATGCATATACTTTCTGTATCTACTTGCAACCCATACACACGTTCAAAGTATTTCTACTGGGTAAAATTGCAGAAGTGACTCACGTATCTTGCAGGCCGACTGACTCAAGCACGCCTCCGAATAAACTCGACCTGACCCGTAAAGTTGTTTGGGTTGACGAGGTTTCACTACTATTTTCAGCTGTGGTCAATCATGCCAAAGCTTTGACCACTACCTAACCTTCGACTACCACTTCTTCTCCTTTTTTTTTTTTGTCCTTCGATGCCGCCGCAAAGGGGCTCTGATGAGCCAGTGTGAATTTAGACAATTGGTTTATTACATGAGGAAGCTCCATAGAGGTCTGAGAGCGTGTTGTCATTTCTTTTATTCGCTGAGCTCAGTTCTCTATCCAGCGCGCTACGCATTACTAAAACGCGTTAGTTAGACACACTGAGAGACGACGACTGATGAGTGTTGTTGCGAGCTGTCAGTGGACAGTGGTTTCTGTAGGAGGATTAATCTGAATGGGTTTTATTAGTAGGCCGAAGGCAACCTGAGCATGAGTGATGTCAAGATTTAGAGCATCACACATCTGCCTTCCAGATTTTGAAAATGCATATTGACGGATGTTTGTAGGATTAGAAGACATTTGGAGCTTATTTCCGGAGCAGTGCAAGGACATCCAGCGAGATCCTCCCCATGAAGATTTTTATCAGTACAATGGATTTGTAAAAAATAAAAATAAAAAGTCTACACAGCTCTGTTAAAATGGTGGGTTTTTGTGAAGTAAAAGAATGCCAGATTCCCAGCTTTAATGTGAAATTGCAAAGTATGCAAATAAATTTAAAAACTTT
The DNA here is from genome assembly GCA_024331685.1 of Stegophilus panzeri. Classification (NCBI taxonomy): domain Eukaryota; kingdom Metazoa; phylum Chordata; class Actinopteri; order Siluriformes; family Trichomycteridae; genus Stegophilus; species Stegophilus panzeri. The sequence continues at coordinate 20,816,576 of JANDJT010000012.1, forward strand.
TTAGGGGAGAAAAAGATAATAAAATATATATATATATATATATATATATTATTGAAGCACCCTTTGATTTTATTACACCACTCAGTCTTTTTTGGGGTAAGAGTATCAGTTTGGCGCATCCTGACTTGGGAATATTTTCCCACTGTTTCTTGCAAAAACATTCTAGACCCGTCAAATTGAAGCTGTGCACAGCCCGCTTCAGGTCACCCCACAGATTTTTAGTTGGATTCAGGTCTGGGCTCTGGCTAGGTCATTCAAAAACATTGAGCTTCGTTTGGTTAAGCCACTCGTTTGTTGATTTGGACGTAGGCTTTGGGTCATTGTTGTTCTGAAAGGTGAAATTCTTTTCTTTTCTAGCTTACTAGCAGACACCTGAAAGTTTTGCACTAAAATCGGCTTGTGTTTGTAGCTATTCATGATTCCCTCCACCTTGATAAAAACCTGTAGTTCTGGCAGAAGAAAAGCAGTCGTAAAGTTTGATGCTGCCACCACCATGCTTCACTGTGGGTATGGTGTACTTTTGGTCATGTGATTTTTTAATATATATTTTTTGGCATCAAACATACCTTTTGGACTTGTGGAATGATTGTACCTTTTGGAATTGGTCTCATCAGACCATAACACATAGTGCCATATGGTTTGGGGTGATTTAGTTGAGCTTGGATGTTTTTTTGTGAGAAAGGGTGTCTAGCCACACCATGTTGTCACATGCAGAGAGTAATCAGTACTTTGTCAGATATTCCTGCAGTTCCTTTAATGTTGCCGTTGGGCTCTTGGAAGCCTCCATGGTAAGTTTTTGCCTTGTCCTTTTTTAAAATTTTGAAGGGACATCCTGTTCTTGGTGACGTCACTGTGGTGCCCCATTTTCTCCAATTGTTGATGATGGTCTTAACGATGTTCCGTGGTACATCTAATGTTTTGGAATTTTTTTATACCCCTTTTCTGATCGATTCCTTTCGACTGTGAGACTCTGTACAGGCTTTGTCAGCTCTTTGCAGACCATGGTTTCAGCAGTCAGACGAAACCAAGGACACGTGAAGAAAATCCTCGAGAAACAGTCGGTCTTAAGTTTGGGGTTAATGAGAATAACTGAAGTGATGAAATTACTTTTGAACATTGATTTTGCAGCTGTAAAAGCGTCATTTCTTATCAAAGTCCGTGATCAAGTGATCATGACAGAAGACAGCAGGACCGAAAGTAACGTTGGATCATTGCCACAGCTTGCTAACTTGTAACTTGTTCTATTAGGCTCAGGTTAGCTTTTTCATATACTTAGAATTTAGAACTGGCTGAATGACACAGACTATCGTGAATGAGTACGTATTACTCTTACTTCCTTTTTTGCAACAATCCAAATAGTTTAAGTTGTTGACTGATGTAGGGTATAATATATGATACCATGCAATATCCAGTAAGCATTATGTTTTCTATGCATTCATACCTTAAGTGTTAAATGATTTTTCAGTCTTTGCATGGTATAAACATTGTGTGTTTAATTGTATGATATAGTGTTAGTGCTTCAGGCACTAACACTAAAAGCATTAATGTGTCCAACAAGCATTAAGATGAAAAAACTATCCATGGCCAGCTATGAAACATTCAATGCTTGAGCCCTGAATGACTGACCCTAATGATGCCTTTGCCTGAATCAATCTGGATTCTGCTTAATGTTGAGGTTAGGGAGCACACATGATGCTGTCGTGTATTATCTATCATCCTCTCTTCCCTCCGGTCTCTCTTAGCTTTTGTCTTGTGCCATGCTACACCCATAATCC
>JANDJT010000012.1:20854255-20859255 GCA_024331685.1 Stegophilus panzeri
GTGGCTTCTGCTTGGTTGGAATGAAAACCTGCACCCACACCGGCCCTTTCCGGATAAGATTGCCCACCCCTGATCTAATATCATACACCGATCAGCCTTAACATTAAAACAACTGGCAGGTGACGTGAATAGCATTGATTATCTTGTTACAGTGGCACCTGTTAATGGGTGGGATATATTAGGCAGCAAGTGAACAGTCAGATCTCGTAGTTGACGTGTAGGAAGCAGGAAAAATAGACAAAAAGGATCTGAATAATTTTGGCAAGGGTCAAATTGTGATGGCTAGATGACTGGGTCAGAGCATCTCCAAAACAGCAGGTCTTGTGGGGTGTTCACGGTATGCAGTGGTTAGTACCTACCAAAAGTGGTCCAAGGAAGGACATCCAGTGAACTGGTGACAGGGTCATTGGCGCCCAAGACTCAATGATGCGTGTGGGGAGCAAAGGTTAGCTTGTGTGGTCCGATCCCACAGAAGAGCTACTGTAGTAAAAATTGCTGAAAAGGTTAACGCTGGCTATGATAGAAAGGTGTCAGAACACACAGTGCATTGCATCTTGCTGCGTATGGGGTTGTGTAGCTGCAGACCGGTCAGAGTGCCCATGCTGACCCCCGTCCACCACTGAAAGCGCCTACAATGGGCACGTGAGCATCAGAGCTGGAGCATGGAGCAATGGAAAAAGGTGGCCTGGTCTGATGAATCATGATGGCCGGGTGCGTGTGCTTACCTGGTTAAGAGATGGCACTAGGATGCACTATGGGAAGAAGGCAAACCGGCGGAGGCAGTGTGATGCTCTGGGCAATGTTCTGCTGAGAAACCTTGGGTCCTGGCATTCATGTGGATGTTACTTTGACACATACCACCTACATAAACATTATTGCAGACCAAGTACACACCTTCATAGCAACGGTATTCCCTAATGGCAGTGGCCTCTTTCAGCAGGATAATCCGCCCTGCCACACAGCAAAAATTGTTCAGGAATGGTTTGAGGAACATGACAAAGAGTTCAAGGTGTTGACTTGGCCTCCAAATTCCCCAGATCTCAATCCAATTGAGTTTCTGTAGGATGCGTTGTATAAACAAGTCCGATTCATAGAATCCCCACCACACAACTTACAGGACTTAAATGATCTGCTGCTAACATCTTGCTGCCAGATACCACAGCACACCTGCAGAGGTACTGAGGAGTCCATGTCTCGACGGGTCAGAGCTGTTTTGGCGGCACAAGGGGGACCTACACAGTATTAGGGAGGTGGTTTTAAAGTTATGATCAGTGTATATTCCTATAGCCAGGCATGCAGGAAGTGATGAATTCTATAGAGACTTTTATACCTATTGGGAAATTGTCTAGGTTTAAGCTAAAAATTTCTCAAAATCACACAGGAACTGAAAAATAGTGCTAGTAATCGATTGAGCACTTTTTAAAATAATATTTTCAGCCTGCAACACTTTAGAATGATTTCGTTCGCATTTACGATTATGAAAAGATTAGCTTGTTTTTGGTTTTTATTTTGTTTTATGTCTAATCCCTGACTGTGGCGCTGAAACAAGTGAGCGCACCATAAAAGCTTCTGTAAATGATCAGAAACCTCAGAAAATCATTTTACTATTTGTTTATACTGCATTGGTGCCATAGAAACCATTATTTGCACTGGTATTGTTTACATATAGGTGTCTTGTTTTTCTCTTCTTTTTTTTTCTCGTTTTGTTCATTGATGTCTTTGGTTTTTTTTGTTGTGTGACATAGTATGTGTAACTTATGACCCTGAGCACTGAATCCTCGAGAGTCATTTTGTTCCATCTTGAACAGGTACTCGAAACCTAACGCTTGTAATGTTTGCTGAAGGACTGCTGGTCAGTGGAAAAGATGCAGTTCCAGGTTTCCGGTTCCAAAAAGAGTAGTGAGGGGGGGAGAAAAAAATTCCCTTTCTTTGTGTACTGTAGAAGCTGTTCCAGGACCCAGCTCTATACACACTAAAACATCAAACTGACCTCTGTGTAAATGACCAGCCTGTTCATGTTCGCCTAGAAATTAAAAACTAGCAGCATCTTTAATAGTGGAATACTCATTTCACTGATCACGACACAGCAGCCTAGACGTCCATTGACTGACGTCTTGTATAACACACACCTGAGGGATCGTAGGATTATATAATTTGATCAAAGGCAGGACAGCAGGTGTGTGTAGACAGACTGGACTTAACTCATTTTACAAGACTCTGATTGAAGTTTGCAGTCCACTGTGACTGACAGGAAGCCTGCTGATTGGCTGTGATTGGGGATTTCATATCATCGGCTCATTTTCACTGATTAAAGAGCCGCCATGCTGCCGGTAAACTCCTGCCATTTTCAGGGAGGGGTGTGTGTGTGTGTGTGTGTGTGTGTGTGTGTGTGCTCTTGTGTTATGTGTACATATGCGTTCTGTGTGTGTGTTTTCTCCCTGCTGGTCTGAATTACAGCTGAGTGCATTACCGTGATTTATAACTTCCTCCCGCTGTTTAGATTGAAAAGAAAGAGCGAGAGCAACAGAGAGAAAGAGGGAGAGAGAGAGAGACATGCAGGCAAGTATGTGTTCAACCCTCTACCCTACCTCTCTCCATCTTTTTGTGAAATGAAAACAAAGAGAGAGCCTGCCAAAATATTTCTATAGCCGATCGCTGACCAAGCAGAGAAGCAGAAGACAAAGCAGAGAGAGAGAGGCTGGCAAAACGAGATTTGATGTCACAGCAATAGCTCTCATCTCTCCCTCTCCACCTCTCTCTTTCTCTCTCTCTCTCTCTCTCTCTCTCCCAAACTGCCCCACAGTACTCCCCATCAGTCTCTGGCTGTTTAGAATACCTCTCTGACACCGGATTGCTAACAAATGCAGCTGTGTGTTTACTTAAAGGGCTTCAGGTTGCCAAGTCTTCCCTGATCCCTTCTTTAATACCATTCTCACCCACTGGAAGCGAATGACGTGGCTCGGTTAGATAGGCTTTTATTGGGGCCACGCACTTAAGTGCGGCTTTTCCCGTATGTATACATCACGTTATCAATCTCCTAATCCACACAGCGTCCTTAATGTTTAAAAAGCCATCAGATAAACATTTCTGCACTTCTCCATCTGCTGCGTGCTCCAAGTGCTGAAAGCCACAATGTTTGTGTTTTCATATTTGGCACTTTTTTTTTTTTTTTTAATCCAACACCACTACTATTCTTTTAAGGATGCTTATATTATAGTGATAAGAGGAGAGAAGTAAAGACATTTGATTATGTTTGAAATGAATTAACGAATAAGAAAATGTTGTTTCGGAAAGGCAGGGTTTTAATACTCTAATACACTTCTGTGTGTGTGTGTGTGTGTGTGTGTGTGTTGTTTGGACTTGCACTCTGCAGTGATGACCTTCTAGCTAGACGAATGCTTTCGGTAAGTGTGAAGTCTGTGGACAGATATAGACTAAATTGACAATGTGTCTGTTCACACTGACAAGTGAGTGAGACACACACACACACAGCTGGGAAGGACTGATAAACAGAATTGGGCATTGAATTTGTGTTTGTAGCAGACAGACAAATACTCTGTTTATTGTCTCTTTTGTGTGTGTGTGTTTGTGTGTGTGTGTGTGTGTGTGTGAGAGAGAGAGTGAGAGAAAAGTAGAAGAGAGAGGTATCTATAGTCTTTACAACAAACTGTTACCATGCACTACTTAAGTGCAACACACACACACACACACACACACACACACACACACACACACACACTAAAGACACCAGAGCCTACAGAATGGACATGGCATTGTCGTTCTGTTGTTTGCAGTATGCATTATTAGCTATCTGTGCACACACATTCTTTAACTACGTAAAGCTAAAAGGAATTGTTCGGATTTTCTTATTGTTCCGGTTCCACACTATGTGATGGGAAAAGAGACCACATTCCTCCGCACTAATCAGCAAAGTAATGGAATCCTGATGGTGAAACCAATAGCTTTGTTTTTGTTGTTGTTGTTGTTGTTGTTGTTGTTGTTGTTGTTGTTGTTGTTGTTTTTTACATTTTGGTGCATATCTCGAGACCCGTGAGTCGGAAACTCAATAATAGTCTAAACATGTTGACATTTGTAAATTGAAATATGCGCCAACCGGTTCTGGTGGGGCGGAGCTTGGATTACTCAAACAGCTGCATGGATTTGCATGGACCTCCCACGACCTTCCAGGCATATTCAATACAATATTCTGAGGAGGTCTGCAAAGTTCGGTGATCATCGACAGAGAGTGGAGTTAAAGTCTGATAACTTTTTTTTTTTTTTTTTTTTTTTTTCCCAGGAACCACAAGATGTGTATTTGGTGCACTTGTATTGGTGTGAGTGGATTTCTGTTGATGACCGGGTCATATAGGATTTCTTAACGTCATATGGCATTTAGCATATGTGTTGTAGGTGAAGAAGTGGTGCTTGGACCCCGCAGATCGCAGCTATATATTCAGGCCTGTTTAGGTGAACAGAACAGAAGCAGTTTGCACATACCACACACACACACACACACAAAGAGAGAGAGAGAGAAAGCTCACTGTCCTACAACGTGTGCACTTGTAAATGTATGCTTAATACTGATTTGCTGATCCGGAGTGCATCAGTGTTTTGTTTTTTGTGGGGGGGTTTGTGTGTGTGTTTGTGTGTGTGTGTGTGTGTGTGTGTGTGTGTGTGTGTGAGAGCCAGAGAGACCAAAAGCAGAATATTTAATCCAACTGACCTTCCTTGAGGCCTCTCACTCTCTCTCTCTCTCTCTCTCTCTCTCTCTCTCTCTCTCTCTCTCTCTCGCCCTATCTCTCTCACACACACACACACATACAAAAGACATATTTATACCCTTGAGTGATTTGTTGATTATTATGAAAGATAATTTGGCAATTCATTATCCAGTCACAGCATCGCATGCAGATATTATTCAGTTATTTCTTGAGTCGTCTTTAGAGAATAAACTCATCAAATCTGCAATTTAATCACCCTTATTTATTTCAGCTAAACTC
>JANDJT010000012.1:20864255-20867973 GCA_024331685.1 Stegophilus panzeri
TGAAATTCTTTTCTTCGCGTATCCCAGCATGTTAGGAAGTTGGGGTCAGAGTGCAGGGTCAGCCATAATACGGTGCCTCTGGAGCAGAGAGGGTTAAGAGCCCAACAGTGGTAGCTTGGCAGTGCTGGGGCTTGAACCCCTGATCAGTAACCCAGAGCCTTAACCGCTAAGCCACCACTGCCCCAAGGTGTGAGGCAAACATGCTCACCACTAAGCCACCGTGCGCCCTTGACAAAAATCCAATAGTATTTTTCCATTGGCTTTTGGATTACTGCAGATAATAAGCTCTGTGACCAACAAAAGTTTATGATTCTTACACGTTTGGTTCATCAAGATAATCTTCACAAAATAGCACAACTTTTATGGATTTTAAAACCTAAATACAATAGGCAGAAGTAAAAAGCTAATGTTAGGTTATAAACGAACTACACCACGGTCGTGTGACTTCAACATCACCAACACTAAGCTTTTCTGAAAAAAACAAACAAACAAAAAAACACTACAGTTGGAAAATACTATAAACTGATATCTAAAAGTTGGAAAGTTCAAGCTGGAATAGTCTACAAGAGAGCGAGAATAAACACAACGAGGCTGTAGTAGTTGAGTTTTCCTGTTCAGAGTGATGAAGTTTAATGTCCCCGACAACCTCTGTAGTCCCATTTAGCCACTTGTTAGCAACCGCCTTTTTCTTACTGATGTATTTCATGTAGTAGAATAAAACAGGAAAATATCTTGAGCTTGTGTTAACCACAGACATTATTTCAGGCATTTAACCAAAAACCCATTCAAAAATCCCACTGACACTGGGAGATGGAAGCGGAAGTGCTAAAATGCTAACTCATTTCTCGGTGTTAGGACTCGTTCCTGCACCACTCTATATGTTCTGTACATGACGATTATACAAGGACGATAGGAAATGTCTTAGTTTAAGGAGGCAGAGACAGGGATGCACACAAAGTGCGTGTTATTCGAGGTGCTCACATGTAGATGTAGAGAGCTGAATACATTTAAAGAGTACAACATTTGGACAGTTGCTGTTCGTTGCCTCAGGAGTGCAGTTTGTCTGGAGGGAATCTGTTGGTTGGAGTAAGCATACACTAACCATTGCAGATTGCATTTAAGATAAGGTGTTCTCTGCTGATTCGACCTTTTTGGGTTATGGGATTCCACAGCTTCACTGTCCAACCCGTGATTATTTTATTGATGTGCGTTCATGAAAATTCTGTAATAGATATACTCACTACAGTCTACTATGCTTTTGCTATGATACACTGTGGTTGTACAATGGTGCTTAATGGTAAGTATGTTTATGATGCTTCCATGAATTAACTGTGGTACTTCCTGTTAACTATGTTGTTAGTCAATATTAAAGAATAACTTTAATATATATTTAGCTCTAATACTGCTAAGCTTTACTATAGTATATTATTATTATTATTATTATTATTATTATTATACTCTTACCGTGACATTTATCATAGGTTTACTGTGGACCCTCTGAGGTAGATAGTGTATTTTTTTAAATACATCAATACTTTTACCATGAATTTCTAAATGCTTAAAAAGACATAGTTTGATATTTGTTATGGACGAAGAAAGCACCGTTTAGTGTTTTCCTCTTACACTGGTCAAGAATTTCTCAATTAAAAAATGTGTAAAGCCTTAATCATTTATTACATATTGACATATTCGAGGATTACAATTCGTACAAAAACGAAATGAATGACAAAAGCTCACTTCATGTAGTATATGCAGCTTTATTATGCAATATAGCCACCACGCATATCTTATCAAATACTTCCACATGTACACTCATTCTCATTAAGGTTTAATCTTTCGAATCAAAATCATTCAATCTGGCTCTTGAACATCGAACCGTGCGATTTTCTGGACTCCAAAGCAGCTACAAAATGAGAAGAAACGAGAAGTTCCCACCGTTCCCACATTTAAACAGACCTGCCTGGTAATCCAGAGCCTGGTTGTCAGAGATCATAGACACGTTAGAACTCTCGAGAGGACGTGGCGAGGGACTCTCTTCACACAATGGCGCTCGATGTTTACAACAGACAATTTAGTTTCCTTCCAACAATTATGAGGGAAATTGAATCTCAGGAAATGTTCGTTTTCGCGTCCATTAGACCAAACAATAACAGGGAGGCCCCGAAGCTTTACAAAGACATCTGTCTTCAAAGGGACCATTTAGAAAATTAATATCCAAACCCTGGCAGGAAAATATACCCAATGAGAAAATCACATTGAAGCCATTGGCGTTTTTTTCCCCCGCTAATTACACTTTGGCCAGAGAAACAAAGGTATTCATAAGCAAAAGTGGGAAAAGTGGCCTTAACAATTGCTTTAAAAATAAACACACTGTATTACAGAACTAGACCTAAATATAGTATTATAGTAAATAAGGCTAAATATAGAAGCTGCTCCTTTTATTTGTGCAAGATCTGTATAACAAAAAGCCTAATACCTGATCTATACTTTCAGGCATCTTTTACTTCCTTGTATGTCAAGTTTTATTATGTTACTACGTGTTAGTGGTGTAGCAATGCTATTTGCCAAAAATATTCCACTTGACTTCTCAGCCTTGAGGGGAAAGGTGAATTATTGTGACATGCTAGAAATAGAGGCCTTTTATTTAAGAAATACACACTAGTCAGGTGAAATCAGAGGTCCCCGAATCCTTGTCTCTGTCCTCTTCCTTGGTCGTAGATTTGCTAAAAGTATTTGTTTGCAAGATAAATGGCCGTTCGGTGAGAGAAGATGACAGGCAACACAAAGATGATATTGAATTGATTTCTGAAATGTTGCAGAACTGACTGTTTGATGTATATGGGCAGACATGAATCATAAAAATTCTATTAAAAAAGCTCTTGAATGGTTGACAGCAGAATATTATTTCTGATGATTAATTTGACTCAGTCATTATGGAAGGGGCTCCAGTCAGATCGCCTCCCACAAAATTGCTTTTCATTCCCCCTTGAATACCCCTGTACTCTCACTCTCTCTCTCTCTCTCTCTCTCTCTCTCTCTCTCTCTCTCTCCCCGCTGTCCCTTAGTATGAGTATTCCATTCTTGTAGAACGCGGAGTCATATTTTTTCGTCGGTCCAATCCGCATTTAAATGACATGGTTGAGCAGTGGAAAATGCAGAGGTGTGCATAAGAATGCACAAGAAAAGAGAGATATGATACCAAATCATTTCTTTCATCCATGGAAGATGTAATCTACTGATACAGTAGCACACGCTGATTGCGGCTACGCATAATTCTATGTTCCAACCATCTTGGAGCAATTTGGGGCAAATTCAGACTGACTAATTACTAATCAGAGCCTGCTTTCCATAAGCACCATAGCGTCATCTTGACTGTTAGACAGACTCTTTTGGGAAGCTCAAGTCAAAATTGCTAACAGTGTCTATTTCATTTGTGATTGAAAAGTAAACTTGGTCCATTTATGTTTGTATGGCTTTGTAATGATATTATTTTTTTTATTACTCTGCTCCTCTCTCTCTCTTTTCAGCAGAACTACTCTGGGCAGGGAGGAGGAAGTGGGAACGGAGGAGGTGGCGGTGACGAGGACTATGAGATTCCTCCCATAACCCCACCAAACCACCCTGAGCCTCCTGTGCTACATGTCACTTTCCATCAAATGTGCCCTAACAAAACTTGTTTACATTCGTCCTGGGTGTCAATACACACTGGTGCTCTTCA
>JANDJT010000012.1:20993730-21003898 GCA_024331685.1 Stegophilus panzeri
AGGGACAAAGCTTGGTTCATTTGCACCTCAGCTGTGGGGCCTCCATGGTTAATAAGCAGAAGACATCTGGCATCTTCTAACCATGGGAGAGAGGTTCCTCAATGCTCTGTGTTGGGCCAAAGCTCAGTTTGTTTTGTGTTGGTGCTGTGATCCCCACTGGCTTTCACATATTAGCCAGAAAAAATATTTTCAAAGTGAGGTATTAATATAATTCTACTTGGGTAATCAGTTTTGGTATTTGCCTTATGCCACTACTTTTTTTTTTCTTTTTTTCCATTTCTAGTGTAAATTCAAATATTCTCCTGACTGAAAATGGGTATATGAGCTTTGCACATTGCTGTTGGAACTCTGAGCTTTTATCTGTTTCATTCTCATTTATTCAGAGTAGAGAATGTGTTTGCTTCCAGTGCATGTTTCATATAGCAGAGAAATATCTGATGCACTGAAATATTTAATAATGAAAAGTGTTCTTTCTTTCTCAGACAGTGGAGAGAAGAAGGTTCTTGCCATGCCCGGTTCTCCAGTGGATGTAAAGACTCATTCCAGACCGGCAGTATCCGCCATGCCCCCTCTTCCCTCAGTCAACCCCAGTGGGCCCCGGCCTGCCGCCTTTTCTTCCACAGCATGTACGTTTTCCACACAAATGCACAGTTTGCATACTAAAAATGTAGCATACAGTCCATTAGAGATCTGCATTGGAAAAACAGTTGTGTGCACACCTGTGAAGTCCATCTGCTTTCACTTTTACACCTATATCGGTCAGCACACATCTGTCTGACTTTAAAAAACCTTCCTTTCTAGAAAGGAAACCTCCATTAACCCTATAGTTTCTTCATGTAAAAATAAGATTAGAACCATTTTATAAATCTTTAATAGGTGTTAAATTCTACATTTTATTCATTTTTTTTTACATTTCATTTGATTTGGTCATTCTGCCATTTTCTTCAAGTGACCAACGGGATGAACCATTCTCCACCAACCCTCAACGCTGTTCCCTCCCCGCCTCAGCGCTACAGTAATGGGCCATCCTCATCCTCTTCTTCTTCATTGGCCAATCAGCAGCTTCCAGCCACATGTGGTGCTAGGCAGCTTAGTAAACTGAAGCGGTTCCTCACTACACTGCAACAGTTTGGCAACGACATCTCGCCTGAGATTGGAGAGAGTGTGCGGAGCTTGGTCCTTGCCTTGGTGGTACGTTGTGTGTGTGTGTGTGTGTGTGTGTGTGTGTTTTTGTGGTGTATTCTATTCAACTTAACAAAACTCTTTACTCTCTCCTTCTAACAGAATTCCACAGTCACTATTGAGGAGTTTCATTCCAGACTACAAGAGGCCACTAATTTCCCTTTAAGACCATTTGTCATCCCTTTCTTGAAGGTAAATGTATTATCCACTCTTGTGTATTCTACACTTCTGTGTATCTAGTGTTGAGTAAATGTGTAGTCTCTATCTCCATACTCTTTTTCTGTTTTGCCAGCCAGAACTCTTGGATCGGAACTATTGATGGAGCATTAACCGCGCAAGATCTGTGTGATAAATGCAAATCGGAGTAATAGTATTTGAAACCGTTTGCTTACCCTCTCCTTGGTGTCCTCACCAAAGATGAAACCAGAAGAAACCTCGGATTAAATACTTATTACTGTGTATGAAATGCATGAGTATGCTGGCCCACTGAGGTTATATATATAAATATATAAATATAAAATGCACATTATTTGACACTGATGGGAGTTACAGAGCTGGACTTTACACTATTTGAAATAGGTTGGATGGCATGCACAAATCCATTTCGTGTATGGTTTCACCATGCTTGCATATTGATGTTCAGGCAAAGATACCACGAGGTGGGAAATTCCAGACGAAAGATTACTTTCTCTCAGAGCTGCAATTTTTTGAGAACTAGAATTTCTCTGATTTATGTCTCTGGGTTACTGAGACAGTTCTCCTCCCCTGCTGCATGATCTAAGACTTATTCGGAAGTGTGAAACATGGCTATAAACTGTCCCAGCACTTTTTATGGGGCCTGAGCAACATATGGACTCTAGCTTAGATTAATGCAGGCGTCCAGAGGATTGGCCCGTCCTGGAAATGTCTTGCCTGAATGATGGACAGCATATGTACTGGCAGGGGATTGAGAAAGAGGAAGGGAATGGTAATTATGCAAAGTATGGTCTTAATTAAAGAAAAAGAGAGCAAGGAAGTCCATCTTGAAATGATGACCTACTTGAGGGATGTTTATTGGTCTCTGTTAAGGCCAGGTCAGGGTTAAACACGCCTTAACCTGTAACTGTAGGTAGGAGTCAAACTTAGGTTATCCATTTACGTTGTATTTTTATATGCAGTTAAATCGGCTCAAATGGGTTCTGTTGTTCTTTATTGAATTAATGTATCCGCATTGACGGAAACCAGATTTTCAGTAATCAGCATGTCTGTTCTTATAACACGGTCCATATACCAGTCCTGTGCAAGGAATGCTATAGATCTGTTTTGTGTCATCTTGACAACTTTGCAAATCTTTTCTCCTCCCCTCATCTCTGGAGTTTTTACATGGCCGATTTAGTGTGTATTTTGTCTGGAGACGTTAAAGCCAACAGTAGTCTGGAGGGGGACGTAATGCTAAGGGAGTGTTTTAGTAATGCTGAGCAGGGCCTCCATCAATCAAAGACTGCATGCAGACGCCAAAGACCCAGACACGGAGGCTGCTTTGAGGTTTTTGCACAGATTGATTCTAAGCCCCGATTCAGGACGTGTGTGTGGGGGTGGCTAATTTGAACCAGCTTAAGGGAAAAGATGAAACCGCTTGCATATCTGCAGGCTGTAAAATAAATAAATAAATAAATAAATGAATAAATAAATAAATAATTGGGCAATACAGAAAACTTGTTATAATTTATCACTACCATATCAAAGATGGAGAAAATAGAAACTATGTGAAGACGCATCTGACACACTTATGCAGTTTTATGCATTTTTCCCTTACAGGCAAATCTACCATTGCTTCAGAGAGAGCTGCTGCATTGTGCACGAGCAGCTAAGCAGACTCCAGCACAGTATCTGTCCCAACACGAGCACTTGCTGCTCAGCACAGCTGCACCTTCTCCCGCAGATTCCACCGAGTTACTGCTAGAGCCAAGTGACCACAGCAAGAGACACAGCCCTAGCAGGTACCCACACAACATATACTGGACAAAGCGGTTTTCTCAGTTTGACCATAATATGACCCATAATTTTCCTTTATTAACCATCTTTAATTAGAGCCAAAGAAAATGGCTTCCACGAGCGACCCCCAGCACCATTAGAGCCTCCAGCCAAGCGGATCTGCACCATTAGCCCCGCCCCCAGACATAGCCCTGCCCATCCCGTGCCACTCCAGATTCACCCGACCCCACCCCCTCTCCAGCACTATGCCCTGGATGACATCAGCACCCCACACCTGTACAGAGAGCCCCATCGCATCCTGGAGCTCAGAGAGCTGAAGGACAGGCCACGACTACCAGGTAATTACCGTACTTGCATGTGCACCCATACACATTCACATAATGGCAGTAGTCCATGAAAAACTATGCAAATCAAATGGACCATTAAATGGATTAATGTGGGTAGATAATGAGAGGTGGCTCTATACATAGATGAATGGATAGATTAAAGAAATCTGTCGATTCCTGAACATTAACAGGACAGTGGTAGAGAGGAAAGTAAAGAGGGTAGAGGAGGTCATTTAAGTAAATTGATATAGGCAGGGGCTAAATCCCCTCGTGCTTGTCTTGAGCTTCTGCCAGTTCCCTCTGCACAATACTCAATCTTCATTAAAGAGCGTTTGAACTGCAGTAGGAGTAGAAACATCCCGACACTGATGGTGGGCTCTGTGTGAGTGCACTCGTGCAAGTGTGTTGTTAGAGCCTTATATCCAAGCCTTGATTTGTTTAGAAGTGGCCTGCTCCACTCAGCCAGAGCGGCTCCCTGAAGGAATGTTGAGAGTGAGTGTGTGCGCGTGCACTATGAGGTGGAGAATGCATTCTGACAGCTGAGCTCCAGATGTGGGTTGTGAGTGATGTGGTCTTTTTGCAGTCTGTTTTTCATCATTGTATCATCATTGTCTTAAAGTGTGTGTTTTTTTTTTTTGTTTGTTTTTTTTTTTTTTTTTTAATTATTATTCCTGTTTTTTTTCAGTTTTTTCGGGTTTTTTTTTATTTGGCTTTGTCTTCTTCTTTTTTTTTTTTTTTTTTTTTTCTTCTTCTGTAAGGCATAAATATCCTAGTCTGATGGTAAGTGACTTTGTGTGCTATGTCTCCTAGATCTGAATGTTCTCATGTTTTGTAATCAGGTTCTAATGGGGGATACCATGAGGAGCCAGTCGACCACAGACTGACTGAGAGAGAGTGGGCTGACGAGTGGAGACATCTAGACCATGTAAGAAGTACTTCTTGATAATTCGCACTTAGTCTAAGGATATATCAAATAAGCTGCAGAACAGCATCTAGATGTGTACTTCATAATAATGCATGTGTATTACAATTAGGAATTAATGTTGGGCATCACATAAGAAAAACAGAGGCTTTTGTGTTCAGTTATCAATTAAATATTCCCACTCCCACCCACCCCCATTTTCTATTTACACCCATGTTAAGTCTGTATGAATTTGAGCATTTACAGAGAAACAGACAAAACAACAAACAATCTGAAAAAAATTATAATTATAGGTGCTAAACTGTATTGTGGACATGGTGGAGAAGACGAGGCGTTCAGTGAGCGTCCTGAGGCGCTGTCAGGAATCAGACCGTGAGGAGCTCAACTACTGGCGACGGAGGTCCAGTCAGCTCGACGGTGCACGCAAGAGTGCTCCAACTCCCAGCGCCGTGTCCTTCTCCAAATCACACAGTCCACTCTCTGCTGATGCAGTCAGCTCTGGTGAGTTCTCTAGTACAAATATTATAATAATAATAATAATAATAATAATAATAATAACTGGTATCTATTATAACTGGTTTAGAGCATGATTGGGCTGAGAAAATTTGTTCCATTAGCAACTGATCCAACAATGTTTGTGTAAACATTCATGGATGTTTGCCGTTCGAGTGACTCGTTCGTGCCCTCTTGTGGTGATCTGAGGCACTACACTACTAAGCTCCAACTGACTGTGTGTTCTGACTAATGGACTCGGAGCGTGTGTGCCTGCCTGCCAGTGTTCCTGCTGAGTGAGCAGGTGTTGTACGCTTGTGTCCAGGCCGCTACATTAGGAGAGTGTGTTGTTTGAGGTCTGCTTTCTGGCAGTCACTCATTTCTACCATCTGTGATCAGTCCCTGCCCAAAACCAAGTTGCCTTCTATATGACTGCCCCCTCTCTCTCTCTCTCTCTCTCTCTCTCTCTCTCTCTCTCTCTCTCTCTCTCTCTCCATTGGCCTCTTCTGGTATTGAGTACCGTGTTTTAATGTGAACATTCTCTTCATCTTTCAGATCCTCAGCGGGAGCTTTCTTTGCATGCTGGCCCTGGCTATGTGCCTGATGAGATCTGGAGGAAAGCTGGTAAGGGTGGCAACCCTAGGAAACCTGTTTACTACCCCCACATGCACCTGTTCCTTAGTTTCGATCTTATCTGGCATTTATGAGCATTATAGAACCCATCTAATACTTATAAATGTCCTGCATAGACACTTTTTATATCTGAAGAAGAGAAATACTAATATTTGATATTTTTTGCATTGTAATCAGTGGCTCAGATTGTAACCTTTTGATTCTGTGTGACTACTGTAGAGGAAGCGGTGAATGAGGTGAAGCGGCAGGCAATGGATGAGGTGCAAAAGGCAGTAGCTGAGGCAGAGCAGAAGGCCTTTGAAATGATTGCAGCTGAGAGAGCAAAGATGGAAAAAACTCTGGCTGAAGCCAAAAGGAAAGCCACAGAAGATGCAATTCAGGTCATCAACGAACAAGAGGACTCCAGTGAGGTATGTGTCTCTTTTTAATCCATCTGTCCCTCTGTGAGCCCATATCCTGTCTAAGTATCTGCCTGTTTATCTGTTGAACTAAGCATGCACTCACTTCCACCCACACAAACTCTTGCTCTTGTTTTCTCTTAGTGCTGCTGGAACTGTGGCCGGAAGGCGAGTGAGACGTGCAGTGGGTGTAACGCGGCTCGCTATTGCGGCTCCTTCTGCCAGCACAAAGACTGGGAGCGTCACCATCTGATCTGCCCGGGCCTCCAAGCTCAACCCAAAGCAGTGTCCGCTCTTAACACACGCGTCCTGACCAAAGCCCCTGAGAGCGGCCCAGCCCAAAGCCCCAGCCTGGAAAAAACCTCCAACACCTCACGAGCCTCTACCCCCCCAAGCCCCTCCTCGGCCTCCACCCCTGACACTAACACACATTAGAGGAAATGCTAAAGAAGAGATATGGACATATTACATCTCAGTGACATGAAAAAGGCTATAAACATCAGAAAACCATGCAAAAGGAGCCAAATCAGTAAACTCAGTAATTTGATATTTCACACAAATAATGGGAGTAATGGCTTATTGTTTTCAGTTGGACAAAGACTGTTATATATAAAAAAAAAAAAAAAATTTTTTTTTCCTTTCTTTAAGGAAAGTAAACAATGTGAAATCACTTTTCTGCAAAGTATAGCAATGTTCTGTGTTCTCCATTCAAGAAATAGAAAAAAAATAAATCATCGGATGATTGCTGTATCTCAGTACTGACCATTGTGCTGGTGTTTAACGATTCTTCTTGCACAAAACATGTCAGTCATTTTTGTGAGTGTGAGTATGTGTGCATGTTTGTGTACGTACACGTGTGTTTGTACTGCATGTGTTGGACAATTTGATTGCTTGTAGACCAATGTCTAGAAGCTGGAACACCATTGCTGGCCATGCATCAAGATGGTTTGGATTTGATACGAGTCTGCTTTTGCTGTCTAAAAGTAATATTAACAACTTGACAGACAGCAAAACAAAAAGTACAATGGTACGACAACTAACTTGCATGAATTCATATTTCTGTATTTTGACCATGGCTACCAAACCCTGGGGGGTATTCCACGAAGTGAGTTGTTAAAATCCAGGCTTCTTCAAAATAGTCAGGCTTAACCTAGCCAGACGGGTCACTCCATGCTCCGTGCTTTCTAATAGCGAACTTCATCTGTGGACCACCTTAGCTGTTGGGTGGCTTTATTGCAATTTGTGAATGGCACAGATGGTCCTGTCCAAAAAGGATAAAGGAGCCGCTAGACTGACTGCTCTGCGCCCTTGACTATGAGCTACATGCTCCCTCATCCACTTGTATTTTAATAAATATAGTTGATCATGCAATACCTGTAAGTGTAGGATGCATTTTATAGCTTACGTTTTGGCCAGTGTAGATTACCTACTAATAGCTTTTATATGTTCTGAATATCCAAGTATTGAACAGTTTTATGGACCTAATAGTATGTAGGCTACTTTTATTTATTTAAAAAAAAAAAAAAACTCTAATAAAGCTTCTTAGGCTGGACAATGCCTCATGTATTAAAAGATTTGTTCGGTTTGCATCAATTTAGTTGGACACTGTGGCAGAATGTTGGTTTAGTCCAGTGTAACTGTGACATCATGTCCCCCCTCCTTCCAATGGTATTGATGAAGCTAGGCTAAACTTCACTATTAGCCTGACACAGAGCAGGCTTGTCCAAAAGCATCTCTTGCCATAGCAACTGAATGCGGCTTAAGATTATTGAAGCAAGTGACACAATTATCCAGGCTTGAGTGACCTGAAATGAGCCTGGCTTATCAGGTTCGCTCACTTTGTGCAATACTCCCCCTGGTCTAGAGGGTCTGGGCTGCAGTCATGAGCAGTGCATAATCACACACAGTGTGAAAACACATCTGGTACAAAAATTTGTCTTCAGGACAAAGATCTTGTGGCCATTTTATAAGAGAGCATTATGTTCCCAGCAAAAGGTGTCAATTATATTCTCAGGTTTTATTTGTCCTAAAATTAAGCTTGTTTGGTTAAATGTGAATTAAACTTTGGGATTTTTAATTTAGAAATCTGATTAAAACTAAACCTTTAACATGGCTTTGGCTAGGTTTCATACAAACAGGCCAGTTTAGGCTGTTTACAGCTTGTTCTTTCACAAATCTTGAACAAAAATACTCTTCATTTTGGATGATTGTTTTTTTTTGTTTGTTTTTTTTTTAATCATTATCTTGAACTTACTATTCTCACAATAGTCTTGGTTAAGAATGAATGGGAGGCAGAACCTTATGATACTGAGCTTGTGAAATTGCCCTTAATATTAGTTTATCATTTTATACTGTGGTCTATAGGTCTGTGATGGGTGGCATTAACTCGCCAATTCAAGTCATTTGACCCCAATACAGAAATGTCACGTTGTATTTGATTGACTGCATAATTAACTTTGTGTTATATGATCCTTCAGTGCCAGGTTTAGAGCTCTGTAACATTAATATTGTTTTCTGGTGTCGCCTGTAAGTGTTGCAACTGAAACTATTTAAATCTCAGGAGTACATTATATGTAAATAAGTTTATTCCCTTGTTCACGTTTAGAGAGGCTAGAGTTTCATCTTTTTCTTTCTTTTTTTTTTTGCCATGTTGGTGTCAACATTCTTTTCACATTTTATGTAACAAAATAAATTCCATTATTTTTTCATTATGAAATGACTTACCTGTAAAATATAATTATAAACAAAAAAGATCTGTATTTTGGGAGCCATGTGTCACCAAAATGTTTGTTTTTTCTCACAAGACACAAAGAGAATCTTGATATGTAGTAATAAAGAACTAAATACAGCAGAGTTTGATTACATTCATTATTTACAAACTGTTTATTTGTAAATAAGAAACTGTTTGCTCAGGTTCAAGTCATTTTTGGCTGATTTTTCTAATATCGTAAATGTATAATTGAAGCTCCTCCATCTTGTTTTATAGGATTCTTTCAAGCACAAATTGCATATTTGCAATAAAATATTACCACAACTCATTTAAGGGACCATAAAGCTGTTTTCTATTCAAAAAGACATAGGGTTCTCCTCCCACTCTCCAAAACACGACAGTAGGTGGATTAGCTATGCTAAATTTGCCCTAGGTGTGACTTTGTGCATGTGTGTATGGACAGTGCGCAGAGTTCCTGGGATAGACTCTTGATTAACCGCAACCCTGACCAAGACAAAGGAGTTAGAGAAGATGAATGAATGAATAATGCCCAAGGCCTTTGCCATCTCTACAACAATTAAAACGATTACAGATAAATGTAATAAAGAACTGTTTAAACTTTTTTTTTCCTGCAGTTGTGCACAGGCTTTTATTTTGAAGTGTGCATACAGACCTTGTGCAAATACTGCTGAACAACTGCAGTGATTTGTGTGTAGAGGTTTATGAGATTGAGAATGGTTCATCCAAGGCTTATGATTGGTCTATGGGTCTTATTTGTGTCTCATTTTGTAGATGTGGGTGTTCTGTTTACAAAGGAAAGGTCTTTTTATCGAATTTCGGCTACAGTACAAAAAGTCTTGAGTAGCAATGTTCAAAAAACATAAGATTTCATTGTTAAATTCTGAAGTCTATGAACAGATAATTTGGCTTCCTGAAGAAGCATGGGTCTTCAGGATAATTTACTTCTCCAACCTACACTGACCCAGCTAGCTCACATATTCAAACTATAAACTAATTAAAAGATCTCTCTTCCACTTGAGATGAATAAAACAGCCGAACTCATGAAGAATGGATTCAGATGAAGTAGGTTTATTAGCAGTCAAGCAAGACAGCAAACAAACTAACTCGTAACAGGTGTGCTCGCCCTATGAATATGTAACTTGCACTGAGGCTCCGCTGGCTTACAGTCTCCTGATATACATTCTCATACATGTTCCAACTTTAACCAATCACACGATTCCTCTTTTGCACATCCAGTCACAAGTCTCCACACGTATCCTAATTATGTATCTTCCCATTATCTCTAAGGAGTCTTGGATTTTCTATTTAATGCTGCTCTAAACTTTCCTTATCTCTTGTCTGTTTTCTCGCAGCATTATTTGCATCATCATTTTTGACAGTTATACTGTAGGGTCTATTATCTTTTCTAGCGGTTACTTCCTTATCTACTTTTTTCAGGGTAGGCTTGAGTAAACAAATACGTTTTAAGCCTAGACTTAAACACTGAGACTGTGTCTGAGTCCCGAACACT